>CAUYUJ010014143.1:15000-150517 GCA_963575745.1 Prorocentrum cordatum
CGCGTTGCAGCCGCCAAATTCGGAACATGCGCAGCCAACCCGATGCGCCCCCCCCCCACCATCCCTGTCAAAAAGCAATACAGAGTACACTTGGCGGATGCGGCGGCGGCTGCGGAGGCGGCGGCGGCTGCGGCGGCGGCGGCTGCGGCGGCTGCGGCGGCGGCGGCGGCTGCGGCGGCTGCGGCGGCGGCGGCGGCGGCGGTGGCGGCGGTGGCGGCGGCGGCGGTGGCGGTAGCGGCACCGGCGGCGGCGGCGGCAACGGCGGCGGCGGCGGCGGCGGAGGCGGCGGTGGCGGCGGCGGATTGGCCCCCAGTAGCTACCCATCCAAAGACGACTGCTGAATATGCTGAGGCTCGGGCCAGGCTCGGGTGCTACGTATGTGTTGGAAGGGCGGGTGGGAGTGAGCGAGACGGCTTGCGGGCGGGGGGGGGTCTTGACCCCTCCCCCTACCCCCGACCCTGGCCCTGGACGGGGGGTTCCGCGGGTAGCCGTCCAAAACGGCCTCGGCGAAGAAGCCCAAATCATTGGTTTTACTCAGGCTTTGGCCCCATGTTGGCTTCCTGGGGGGAGGCTAATTAGGGACCCCCCCCTCCTCTGATCGATCTCACCCAAGATGGCCGAAAGATGGTCCCCACGGCTCCCAAGGGTGCCCCTAGAGGGCCCCAAGAGGTGGCCAGGATGCTCCAAGAGGCCCCCAAAAAGGCCCCCAGGATGCCCCCCAAGAGGCTCCCAATAAAGCCCGACGAGGCCCCAAGGGCCCCCCCCAGAGGCACCCAAGACGCTCCAAGCGGCTTCGGCGAGAATGCCAAAATAATTGGTTCTCCCAAGGTTTGAGCCACATGCTGGCCTCCTGGGGGGACTGATTCAGATGACTCCAAGAGCGCCTGGGGGAGCCCAGGATGACCTCCAAGATGGCTCAAGATATCCCAAGATGCCTCAACATGGCTCCCACGATGCTCCAAGATGCCCCAAGACGGCTCCAAGACGGCTCCAAATGGCCAGAGAGCTCCCCCAGGAGGCCCCGCATATACCAAACTCCTTCCAAATCTTTCTGACCATGAGTGTGTTTGGAAGTTTCGCCTTTTCGTTCCCGATGGCCATCCGAGGCTTCAAGATGGCCCGAGAGGGCCCCAAGAGAGACTCACGAAAGCCCCAAAACGGCCCCAACAGCGCCTAAGAGCGCTCCAAGAGCACCCAAAGAGCGCGCCAAGAGGCGACTTTTTGGGCTCCCGAGGGGCAGTGCTAATTCATGCTCGCTTCTTGTTGGATCGATGTCCTCCAAGATGGCCCCGAGATCGCTCCCAAGGCTCCCAAAAGCGCTACAAGAAGGCTCTCAAAGGGCGCCCAGGAGGCCCTAGGAGGCCCCAGCAGGCACCCAAAAGGCACCCAAGAGGGTCCCACAAGACCCCCAAGAGGCCCCAAGAAGCTCTCTGAGGCACCCAAGGCTGTTCCAAGAGGCCTGCACTGGGGGACCATTCCTGTGTGCTGCCTACTTCCCTGATCGAGGCAATTCCCCATATCCTAAGGATTGGGGTTCTTGTTCCCCATATCCTAAGGATTGGGGTTCTTGTTATTACTCTGACGCCTCCCACTCCTCCTCCTCCTTCTTCCTCCCGCTCGCGCCTCCCTCCTCCCAATGATAATCACCAGATAAGACAAGACAAGATAAGATACTACAAGATAAGATAATATAGCACAAGATATGATAAGAAGAGATTTCAAGATATGATAAGATAAGTTAAGCTCACACTCACACTCTCTCATGATCACAAAACGCTGCCAGGGGCATCATTTGGGAGCCCCAAGGGGGAGCCACCCTGGCTGATCTCACGAGCCCGTTCGCGCCGATTTTGGTGGGACGTCTCAGCTAGAATTGCCGTTTTGGCGCCCCCAACATGTATCTCTTGAGAGCCTCATGGTCACAAAACGCTGCCAGGGGCATCATTTGGGAGCCCCAAGGGGGAGCCACCCTGGCTGATCCCACGAGCCCGTTCGCGCCGATGTTGGTGGGACGTCTCAGCTAGAATTGCCGTTTGGCGCCCCCAACATGTATCTCTTGAGAGCCTCATGGTCTCAAAACGCTGCCAGGGGCACCATTTGGGAGCCCCAAGTGGGAGCCACCCTGGCTGATCTCACGAGCCCGTTCGCGCCGATTTTGGTGGGGCGCCTCAGCTAGAATTGCCGTTTGGCCTCCCCAACATGTATCTCTTGAGAGCCTCATGGTCACAAAACGCTGCCAGGGGCATCATTTGGGAGCCCCAAGGGGAAGCCACCCTGGCTGATCTCACGAGCCCGTTCGCGCCGATTTTGGTGGGACGCCTCAGCTAGAATTGCCGTTTGGCCTCCCCAACATGTATCTCTTGAGAGCCTCATGGTCACAAAACGCTGCCAGGGGCATCATTTGGGAGCCCCAAGGGGGGGCCACCCTGGCTGATCTCACGAGCCCGTTCGCGCCGATTTTGGTGGGACGCCTCAGCTAGAATTGCCGTTTGGCCTCCCCAACATGTATCTTTTGAGAGCCTCATGGTCACAAAACGCTGCCAGGGGGCATCATTTGGGAGCCCCAAGGGGGAGCCACCCTGGCTGATCTCACGAGCCCGTGACGAGAGAGAGAGAGAGAGAGAGAGAGAGAGAGAGAGAGAGAGAGAGAGAGAGAGAGAGAGAGAGAGAGAGAGAGAGAGAGAGAGAGAGAGAGAGAGAGAGAGAGAGAGAGATCGGACAAGTAGGCGGACCAGGGTCCGTCCGCGAGGCGCACTGCGGTGCGACAACCCGCAAAACACTATTAGCGGCGGTGCAGCCTTAAGATACGAGGGCGGGCAACATACCCCCTCCCCCGGCGCATTGCGTCTGAAGCTACGGACGGCGGGCAGACTGCGAAGATCTCACGTGTCAGACCGCGTGAAGAAAAAGGCCCCAACAAGAAAGGCGACGTGAAGAACGTGGCTAAGGCGGCTTGGCGGACCGCCGGTTGGGCGCTTGGCCGCTGCGCGGCGCGCAGAGACGGGGCACCCCCCGCCCCCGCGCCCAGGCCCCGTGGACGCGGTGCCTCGCGGTCGCACGGGCTGGCGAAAAGAGAAAAGGTGCACCAGCTGGGAGCCGCATGGCCCAGCGCAGTGCGCACAGGCCGAGAACCCCAACAGGAGCGGCAAAAGCTAGCCGACAGCACAGCGGCACCAGCCGCTGCAAGCTAACCTTTAGCCCCCATTGGCGGACCTCGAAAGTGACAGAGTCCGCGGCCAGGCGGCGGACGGCAGAGGGGCGCCAGACGCGCTGAGGAAAAGGTGCACCAGCTGGGAGCCGTATGGCCCAGCACAGTGCGCACAGTGACAGAGTCCGCGGCCAGGCGGCGGACGGCAGAGGGCGCCAGACGCGCTGAGGAAAAGGTGCACATGCTGGGAGCCGAATGGCCCAGCATGCGCACAGGCAGAGACAGTGCAAGGGTGCAGAGGAGGCCCTCACCGCGGATGCACCCGCTACGACATGGCGGACATGACATGGCGTGATGGCTCGGGTGCGTGGGGCGGGGCTGAAGCCGCCACCCCCGCCAGCAGGCACGGCGCACCAGGGAACAGCGCCCGGGTGAACAAGGCAGGACGCGCACTTGCGGCGAGGGCGAGGCCGTGCCACGCTGGTCAGGATGAGGGCAAAGTGAATGAGAAGCCCCAGCGTTCTTCGCTCTTGAAAAGTACAACGCATTTTGTCCCACCTATTTGCTCTGAAAACCAAGCAGTAGATAACGAAGGTGGCCGGCCGGGTTAACGTCACCACCTTCAGGGAGGAGGAACGACAAATACATATATACTGCGTGTGTAGTGTACGCACCAACGCAGTACAACAGGCTTTCAAGAAACAAAGGTTAACTCAAGATTTGCACATACTACCATCATGCTACGTTCAGTGGTACGCACGGCATCTCGGCGCGGAGCGCAGGTGCAGGGACGGTCAGACTGGAGCAGCTCAGGTGGGCGGTGTCCCCAGACGACAGCGTGACGGTCCAGTGGCCGGGGTGCTTGCTGGACTGCCCCCGTACGATACCTCGGAGGCCGTTGATGGGGTTGTGGACTTGGCCCTGGACGATGACCGCTGTGCCCGCGTGGAGCCGTGGTGGGATCCAAGCGGCCAAGCGGCAGTTAACGGCTCGGAGGTGACCGATGGTGGCTGGTTGCGGCCCGAGGAAGCGCTCGAAGTGCCCCCGTACAGTCACGGTGCCAGTGCTGGCAGTGCTGGTGCTAACACGCGAGGTTGCGAGGGGGCCAGGACCCAGGGCAGGCGTGTGAGCATGCGAGACGGCCGAGGCTGGCCCCGCTGTCGTGCTACCAGGTTGTGGCGGGGAGGTCACCCCGGGGCTCGAGGCAGCGTGGGGACCGATGACAGGAATGGCAGGCGTGGTGCCACGCGGGGGGGCCGAAGCCGCCCCCGCTGGCGTGCTACCAGGTTTTGGCGGGGGGGTCGACTCGAGGCTTGAGGCAGTGTGGGGGCCGATGACAGGAATGGCAGGCGTGGTGCCATGCGGGGGGGCTGAAGCCGCCCCCGCTGGCGTGCTACCAGGTTTTGGCAGGGGGATCGGCTCGAGGCTCGAGGCAGCGTGGGGGCTGATGCCAGGGCGGCCCTGGGCGGCCGTCTGGTGGCCTAGAGGGCGTCTGCGGTCGACGTCGCCGCCGCGCTGTCGGCGTCGCCGCCGCGCTGTAGCTGCGCTCCGTCGCCGCCACTCGTCGCGGAAGCCGATGGATAAGTAGTACATGACGTACGTGGCGTACAGGGTGGCCCACGTGGACGGTGACACCACGCTGTACAACTCGATGCCCTCCAACCACACACGCTCCACGAACGCTGCCGTGCATGCCGACGTGGGTGCCGCCTTTGGCGCCGCCGCGGACGACTTAGGGCGTGCTGGCTCTGGCAGGGTTGGCGTGGGAGTTGGCGTCGGCGATGACGTCTCGGCTGCACTCGGGGCCGGCGTTGGTGCTGGTGTCAACGTTGGTGCCCGCGTAGGCGTGGGCGTGGGTGCTGCCGCTGGCAATGCTGGTGTCGAAGCTATGGTCGATGCTGCCGTAGATGCGAGCGCCGATGCAGGCGGCGGAGTTGACGTTGATGCTGGCTGCAACTCTGGCGTGGGTACCGGCGTAGGCGCAGGCGTGGGTGCTGACGCTGGCGGTGCTGGCGTCGAAGCTGTCGTCGGTGCTGGCCTCACTGTTGACGTCGGGGTGGGTGTCGGGTCTGACGTCGCTGCTGTCTGCGACTCTGGCTTTGGTGCCGGCGTGGTGGGCGCGGCTGCTGGCGCTGGAGGTGCTGGTGTCGGAGCTGTCGTCAGTGCTGGCGTCGGTGCTGGCGTCGACAGGGACGTCGGTGCTGCCTTCGACGCTGACGTTGACGTCCAGGGGGCAGGCGTGGATGCTGACGCTGCCGATGCTGGTGTCGGAGCTGCTGTCAGTGCTGGCGTCGGTGCTCGCGCCTCAACTGACGTCAGTGCTGACTGCGACGCTGGCGTTGGCGCCCGCGTAGGCGTAGGCGTGGGTGCTGCCGCTGGCAGTGCTCGCGTCGACGCTGTGGTAGGTGCTGCCATCGATGCTAGCGTCGATGCAGCCGTCGAAGCTGGCGTCAATGCTGGCTGCAACTCTGGCGTGGGTACCGGCATAGGCGCAGGCGAGGGAGCTGACGTCGGCGTTGCTGGTGTCAGAGCTGTCGTCGGTGCTGGCTTCGCTGCTGACGTCGAGGTGGATGTCGGGTCTGGTGTCGATGCTGACTGCGACACTGGCGTCTGTAGGTCACCATGCTTCGGCGGGCCTGAAGGCGCCGCCGAGCGAGTGGCCATACAGGGAGCACAGGAGTGGCTGTTACTGGTGCTGGCGTCGCTTGCAGCCGAATGCCGATGACAGGATCCTGTGTGGGCGCTTGCGGGTGAGGCCGCCGATGGGGCGTATCGCAGTGGGGTGTGGATGTAAGCATGGCCGCTGTAGGCGTGCAGACGTGGCTCCCTCTGTTTACGCTGGTCCGCCAACATTTGATGTTGTGGGCGTGGTCGCTGTGGACATCGGAGCCGCCGCTGGCAGTGCTGGCGTCGCTGCCGTCGATGCTGACGTCGGAGCCGGCGAAGCTATCGATGCTGCCGTCAGAGTCGGTGAAACTGTGGGCGGGGCCGTCGTCGCTGCCGTCGATGCTGCTGTCGGAGCCGGCGATGCTAACGATGCTGACGTCGGAGCCGGCGATGCTAGCGATGCTGCCGTCGGCGCTGGCGATGCGAACGATGCTAACGGCGCTGCCGTCGGAGCCGTCATCGCTGCCGTTGATGCTGCCGTCGGAGTCGGCGAAGCTGTGGTCGTTGCTGCCGTCGATGCGAGCGTCGATGCTGGCATCGGAGCCGGCGTCGGTGCAGCGTCGTCATGGTCGTCGCGGTCGTCGTCGTCGTCTCCTCCTCCTCCAGCGGGGCGGGGCGAGGGAGGGGGCGGGGATGGTGTCGAATCTGTGCCCCCCGCTGGCGTCGAGGCTGACTGCAGTGCCGTCGTTAGAGCTGGCTTCGGTGCTGTCTGCGGTGCTGGGGTGTGGTCCGTCATGGACGTGGGCGTGGGTGCTGCCGAGGGCGATGCTGGCGTCGATATTGACGTCGATGCGGGCATTGGCACGGACGCTGGTGTCGACAAGGCGGACGGGTCATGGCATGGCAGGGCGGCCCCACTGGCGTCAGGTGCGCCTGAAGACTGCACCCTCGCCAGCGGCCCTGGGCGAGGCGTCGGGACAGAGGATGTTGAAAGGCTCATCAATGCAGGTGCCGAGGACATGACATATCGTGGCATGGCGGCCCCAGCAGCCGAAGGTGCGCCTGAAGACTGCACCCTCGCTGGCGGGCACGGGCGAGGGGACAGGGCAGGTGATGACGGTGGGCTCGTCGGGGCTGGCGTCAATGCGGTCGGCAGTGCTGGTGTCGATGGTGAGGTCGATGCGACGACAAGCATGACGGCGGCGAAAATGGTGGCCCGTTTGGGGCGGGCCAGACCCGCCGTGCCCTTGGAGCCGCAGGCGGTGCCGATGGCGCCGAAGATCATGCTGCCGACCTTGACGGCCCTTTTAGGGTGGGCTGGACCCGCCGTGCTGGTGGAGTCGACGATGTTGTTGACGACGCTCCTGGTGCCCGTGCCAATGGTGCGCAGGACCGCGTCGACGATGCCGAGAACGATGCCGAAAGTGGGGCCGAGGACGTACCCGAAGTTCAGCGGGATAATGCCGGTGAAGGTGAGGGCGGTGCTGGCGAGGCCGCGGAAGCGCTCCCGGGGGGGGTCGGGGTCCGGCTGCTTGTCGCGCACGGCGCGACGACGGCAGGCGTGGGACCAGCCCGACCGCTCTCAGCACCGTCTCCCTCTGCAGTCGGGAGCCCGACCCCCCCCCCGATTACCTGGCCGTAGCGGGGTGGGCAAGTGCTGGACGAAGTCGTCGGTGTCGGCGTTAGTGCCGTGTGGGTGGGCGTGGAGGTCAGCTCGGTGCGCGCGCAGCTCAGCGCGCAGGTGGTACACGTCGTGCTCTAGAATGCGGAGATCTTCGTGAAGATTCGCTCGAAGCACGCGTGGGGCGTGGCCAGGTGGTTCAGGAAGGTCGCGCCCGTGCAGGACGGGCACGTAGATGACAAGGTCCTGGTGCCTATGCTCGATGAATTGGCAGTGGCATTCTCGAAGCGGGCCAGGCAGTAGCTGAGGGTGAAACGAACTGCATGTGCGGGCATTGCGGCGCTGGGCTGGTGGCTCCATGGCGGCAGTACCTGCGTAGACTTGGGGTGGGGTAGGAGGCATCAGCATGACAGTCCCGCCGCGCGAAGGCTGCCTCCTGGGGCTCGCTCTGAGTGGATACTCTCGAGCCGAGACTAGAGCGAGAGAGAGAGAGAGAGAGAGAGAGAGAGAGAGAGCAAGAGAGAGAGAGAGAGAGAGAGAGGAATGCGAGAGAGAGGGGGAGGGAGAGAGAGAGAGAGGGAGAGAGAGAGAGAGAGAGAGAGAGAAAGAGCGGGAGAGAGAGAGAGAGAGAGAGAGGAGTGAGAGAGGAGACAGGCGAGAGAGAGGGAAGATGAGAAGAGAGGGGGAGAGAGAGAGAGAGAGAGGAGAGAGAGAGAGAGAAGAGAGAAGAGGTGAGTTGAGAAGAGAGAAGAGAAGAGAGAGGGAGGAGAGAGAGAGAAGAGAGGAGAGAGAGAGAGAAGAAGAGAGATAGAAGAGAGAGAGAGACAGAGGAGGAGAGAGAGAGAGAGAGAAGAGAGAGAGAGAAGTGGACGAGAGAGGGGGGGGGGGGGGGGGGGGAGAGAGAGAGAGAGAGAGAGGAAGAGAGAGAGAGAGAGAGAGAGAGAGAGAGAGAGAGAGCGAGAAGAGAGAGAGAGAGAGAAAGAGAGAGAGAGAGAGAGAGAGAGAGCGGGAGAGAGCGAGAGAGAGAGAGAGAGAGCAGAGAGAGAGAGAGAGAGCGGGAGAGAGCGAGGGAGAGCGAGAGAGAGCGAGAGAGAGCGAGTGAGAGCGAGAGAGAGAGAGAGAGAGAGAGAGAGAGAGAGAGAGAGAGAGAGAGAGAGAGAGAGAGAGAGAGAGAGAGAGAGAGAGAGAGAGAGAGAGAGAGAGAGAGAGAGAGAGAGAGAGAGAGAGAGAAAGAGAGAGAGACCGGACAAGTAGGCGGACCAGGGTCCGTCCGCGAGGCGCACTGCGGTGCGACAACCCGCAAAACACTATTTGCGGCGGTGCAGCCTTAAGATACGAGGGCGGGCAACAGACCCCCTCCCCCGGCGCATTGCGTCTGAAGCTACGGACGGCGGACAGGCTGTGAAGATCTCACGTGTCAGACCGCGTGACGAAGAAGGCCCCAACAAGAAAGGCGACGTGCGGACACGTGGCTAGGCGGCTTTGCCTGGACGCAGTTTGGGCGCTTTTTTTTTCTTTTTTTTCTATTCCTCCCTTTTTTTTTTGTTTTTTTTTTTTTTTTTTTCCCACTTTTTTTTTGTTTTTCTTTTTTTTTTTTTTGTTCGTTTTTTTTTTTTTTTTTTTTTTTTTTTTTTTTTTTTATTTTTTTGCCGCAGCGCGGCGCGCAGGGACGGGGCACCCCCCGCCCGCGCGCCCTGACACCGTGGACGCGGGGCCACGCGTGCACACGGGCAGGCAGAATGGCGGAGATTAGCGCGGGGCTCCAGGCGGAGCGCCGCGGAGCGATGACAGCATAGCATGGAGGGTGAGTGGCGGCGCAGCACCATCGGGCGGGGGTGTAAGCAGCTCGGCGAAGGCACGACCGGCGCGGTGGAGGCGCGGGAGCAAAGGGCCTTGACGGGCTTGGGCAGCGGCAAGGTCGGCGGCGAGAGCTGCGCACCTCTGCTGGAGAGCGGCCGTAGACTGGGACAGCTCGGCTTCGCGGTCGGTGAGGGGCGGCTGCTCTGTGCCCGCGGTCGCGGGCCTCGCGGCGGGGACGAGGTCATCGGTGCGCCTGGCCAGGTGGTGGACCAGCGCGATGCGGCGGTCCGTGCGCTGGCGGCCGTCGCCGTGGCGAGGCGACTGGAGGGTGTCGCGCGGTCCCAGGGCTGAAGCCGCTGGGGCCACGCCCCATGAGGACGGAGGAGCCGCAGCCTCGCAGCCTGCAACAGTAGGAGCGTGGACGGGGCGCGACGACCTGACTGGCTCAGTGCCCTGCGGGGGGGCTGAAGCCGCCCCCGCGGGCTGGCGCTGGTGGGGGGACGGGGTTGGTGGCACGGAGGGGCCAATCATGATGCCGTGCGAGGGCTCAGAGGACGGCCGCGTGACCGGGTGGCGACTCGATGAAGCGGCATCGTCGGCAGCGTGGGGTGTCGGCGGGACGTCGTCTATGCTGCCACCCAAACCGAGGGGATCATAAAAGTCCTCGTCGGCGTCTTGGAGGTGAGCGACGTCATCATGTGGGTGCGGTGCCGCTCTCGGTGGCGGAGTCGAGGTGGGCGTCGTGCGGATGCCCGACGGGGCAAGGTTGGCGCTGGCTGGCCCGTCGTCCAGGAAGTCTAGTCCCCCTCCGAAGCCGAACGGGTCGTCCTCCTGTTCGTCGTACATCGCCCGTTGGGCCTCGGCCCAGAGCTCGTCCGGGTTCTGCGGGATGTCTGGTCCAGCCGCGGGTGGTGCCTGGTCCGACAGCAGGGGGTTCGGTTCCATTTTGCTGAGTTCAGCCGCTGTAAACCCAGCCCTGCGGTGTGGGAGCGGCAGAGTACGGTGTCTGCGCTCGTAGATGGCGACAGCGACCCCGTGAAGCACGGTCGCTTGGCGATGTAGTGTTTTGGCAGCTTCAACGATGTCGTCGGGGAGGTTGTGCGTGCGTGCCGCCGCTGTGGCAAGGGCGTCGGCCTGACGGTTGAACTCCTCCGCGATGGGCCCGATGAGCCCAAGGTCGATGCCCAGGTCTCCCAGGTGGCTGGCGACTTTTTCGACGCGAAACATGTCGGGCTTGGCCATGACACATCGGTGAATCATTGCCCAGAGCTCCGCGTGCGTGCCCTGCGGCGCTGGATGTCCGTCGATGATGCTTTGGAACCCATCGACCACCGCCTGGTTGTCCACGAAGACGTGCACGGGCCGTTCGGCACACGCCGTAAGGTGGACGATGGCAAGGGTCTCCGCAACCTGGGCGTTCTGCGTTAGGCCGTGAACGCGTGCACTGTAGTTCATGCGGTGGTCGATGCCGTAGTAGACGCCGTAGCCCGCTCGTGCTAGGAGTGGGATGGCTTGGTTGGTGCACGCACCGTCCGTGGCAGCATAGACCCATGTCCATCCCGTGTCGTTGTCAAGGTAGGTGGTGTAGGTGTCCTGGGCTGAAGCCGCAGGATCACCCTCAGGGGGGGGCCGCGGGATGGGCTGTGGCAGCGGGTCCCTCGCGAGGTCGGCCTGCAGGTCGAGGAGGGCTGGGTCTTCGTCGAAGAGCCCGCAGTGTCTTGTGTGCGGCGGAAGACGGGCCCACTGGTCGTCACTGATGAGGGTGGTGAGAGGAACTCTTTCTCGGGCCCAGCACTTACAGTCGCGGACAGTGTGCTCCTGAGTTTCCTCTTCCTCGTCGCAGTAGCGGCACATGGGGCTGGGGTCTGCCGACGTGTTGGATCGGGATCGTCGCTGTTGGGTGTGGTCCCCGCCCGACAGGTAGTTCAGGAGGAGCGCCAGCTGCCAGGCAGTGCATTTGGCTGCTCCTTTGGTTCGCGCGAGCCACGTGCTGGCGAAGAGGTCAAGGCCCTGTCTGACCGAGGCGAGGTAGCCAAGGTCGTGTCGCCGTGGCTTGATCTTCCGCAGAAATGCCCTGCGTTGTGAGGCCCGCAGCATGTGCAGGAAGGCGTTTTGGGGTAGATTCAGCCAGCTGATCGGGCAGCCCCAGTCATCGTACATGATGCCAAATGTGGGCCAGGTCCATCGGAGCTGCTGGAGCGACTGGACGAGTCGCCCGACGGGTCCTCCACCAAACAGGGTCTGGACGTGGTGTTGGAGGTCTCTGGCGAGCCCGCAGAGTGTGACGTCGCGGTTAACCTGACGCCGCAGGCACAGGAATGCTTCACGCTGCGTGATGGCGTCGATCTCAAGGGCGTGTCCCGGCACGCACACGGCCATGAGAGTCCAGAACTCGACCCACTTGTTCCCCTTGGGGCGGATAGCCGCCTTGAGGGCGTGGTTGTAGGCAGTCTTGGCTGGGCCTGATGGTGCTTGGATGTCGGTGCCCGTGGTGCAGACGCTGGCGGCCAGGGATCGGGCGTGCCGCGCCTTGATAAGCATCGGCGACGGGAGCTTGCCAATGCGCGGCAGGCGGATAGTCGCCCTCCGCACACGGGCGTCTGCGGTGGCCGTGAGGTTAAGCGCGGCTGGAGCCGGCGCTGCCTCGGCGTTGATGTAACTCCCGACGAGCTTGAAGGAATCGACCACTCGGAGGGGGCGATCCGCCAGTGTGAGCTGGGTGACGGCGGCGTGCAGCTCATCGGTGAGCGCCCACCCTGCCACTTTACCAGGGTGAATGCGTTGACCGGAGAATCGGTCAAACTTGGCGGTTTCGTCGAAAGATTTCTGCAGCTCAAGAGCGGTGTGGGTAGTGGAGTTGCTGTCGTCAACGAAGGTAGTGCTGAGTGATCGAGGAACGTATCGGTGCTGCCTCTTTGTCCACACGCACATGAGCAGCTTGATGTCATCCAGGGACCACGAGCTGCCCTGGAGGTGACCGTTTGTCCTGGCCAGGTCCCTGGAGTACGCTCCGTTCATGCGGATGTAGCGTTTGTGGTGTCTGTAGAAGTTTCGGCGGACAGTAACGATGTCTTGTGGGCACCCCGCGTGCAGCGCAAGGTTTAGACAGATGTCCGTGATGAGGTAGTCGAAGCACTTCTGTCGGTCAAGGGCTGCTCCAGCTAAGGGGAGGAGTAAAGTCCTGGCGTGTTCGATGCGCAGGGCGAGAGAAGTGCTGACATCCCCAATGGTGGCTTTGGGAACGGCGCCGAAGCTCGTGGCATGGGTCCATCCTTGCCGCCAGGTCGTGAGGCTACGGTAGGCCGGCGCCTCCCACGCATACATCCACACGGAAAGAACCGAGAGAAGCCGTTGGTCCGTCGGGAGTTCCCCTCGGCCTTTTCGGAGGCACGGGTTTGGCACGTGCAGGAGGGGCTCGGGGATGGTGCCAGTGCGTTGCATAGCACGTAAGACGCTGGCGAAGAGGCGAAGGATGTCGTCGGGTAACTCCTTTGCCTCCTTGGTCGTCCAGCCGTCGAGTCCCCCCGCGCGGCGCGGTGAACGGGTGCGAATGAAGTGGATGAGTTGGTCGTCGGTAAGGTGGAAGGGGGCTGCTGGTGATGGCGTAGGCAGCTCTTGGCGGTATTCGTCGTAGAAGTCCGCCCACGTCGGCATAGCTTCGGCGTCATGGCCCGCGCGAGCGCGGTACGTGCCCAGGATGGGCTCCCAGGTGTCGACCATGAGCTTGAGCATGTCTTTGGTGTTGGCAACGATAGCGTTGGCGGGGAGGGCGTCGGGAACCTGGGCTGGTAGTGGGCCACGAATGGGGCCGTCGTCGTTGTCCGTGTCGGGCGAGCTACCGTCGCCGGGGCTGAAGCCGCCGGCGTCGGTGTCGGCGTCACTGTCGTCCGTGCTAGCTTGGTCAGGGCTGAAGGCGGTGATGTCGCAGTGGAGCTGTGCATCGTCGGGAGTGGTAGGCGCGCGGAGATACGCCGTGGGCGAGCAGTCGGCAGCCCGTGCGTATATGGCCGCCTTTCGCCCGCTTGGCTCGCGGACGCCCTCAGACCAGATCTTGATGCGTTCAGCTTTGGCTCGGTTTGCACGTCGCGCCAGCTCCGAGTCTAGATTTTGGATCAGACGATCGAGCTGCTCTCCGCGTGGCGCTGGCACGTCGGGGGTCCAGGCGTCAGGAAAAGCCAGGAGGGCCGTGGGGCGCAGCTTGTGGCAGAGAAGGCGGGCCGCGGCCCACGTGCAGTCGATGCGTTGCGCCAGGTGCGGCGGGATAGCACGGCAGTCTATATGATGGTGCAGTCCGATGAAGCGAAGCTCGCAAAGTTGCCGATGGAGCTTGCGAAGGCGGTTCATGTGAATCGTGGAAGCTCCGTAGGTGGGAAAGGCGCGGGGGACGGCGGGTCGCTCCTCGAACGTGGGTGTGAGCCCGTGCATGGTAGGGGCCTTCTTTTTTGGGTGGTCTGGCGGTGGGGGCGGCAGGTCCCGCAGCCGGGTGAGATGGTACTCATGGCTGGCCTCGTTTGCCAGGGCGAACATGCGTTCCACATCGTCGCGTGCGTCAGCCTGCTCCATGCGGTCGTGGTATCGTCCGGCGATGTGGGTCCCTAGTGCCTGGAGTTCGTGGTCCTCATGAGCTCCGTCGTTTGGAGGGTATGGCGTGGGGGCCAAAAGGCGTGGGGCCGTGTGATCGAGGCGGCTTAGGTCGAGTGTGACCTGCAGGCCAACATGGGACTTCGCTGGCAAGTCACGCAGATAGCAGAAGTCGGTGACAAGGGATCGCGCAGCTTGGTTGGCGATGACATAGTCGATGCGCGAAGTGCGGGGGCACTTGGTGACGCGGTCCCAGTCAGGGATATTGCCATATGTGTGCATGGTGTGGTCTGGTGTGCCTTCAGCGACGTTGGACCATCCGTGCTGCATCATGTGCAGCAGGTGTGGATTGTCGTCGATGTTCGTGTTGGCGTCCATACAAATGAAATACGGGGCTGAGCCGACCCTCGCGGCGGCGCAATCAGCAAGCCGAAATATATCGGTGCTGTCCCCTCCAGCGACCCCGTAGAGGCTCGCAATGTAGATCCCAGCGGGACCGTGGTTGTTTCGTCGCCGCCTGCGGCGGTGCTGGGTGCAGAGCGGGAGGAAGGACCTCGTGCCATCGTTTCTTGGCCTTGAGGGTGGCGATACAGGTCGCAATGTCGTCGACGGTGGAGTCGACGATGGCGTCCTTAGAGAGGATGGCAACCCCGCCCGAGGCGCCGGTGTTGCCCTCGACCGTGTGGTCCGTGCCACCGTGAGCAGCTTTGCGCTGGGCACGCGCCAGGTCCAGGTCAGGTCCCAGACTGGCCTGGTATCCTCCGTGGTGTGGATTGGCGGCGTTGGTGGCGATGGCTTGCCTGGTAGGTCTTGGCATGACGGGTCTCCTGCAGCGCTATGACTGCGGCGTTGTGGTCGACACCTAGGGCGGTAATGGTTGGCCAGTTCGCTGGAAGACTCGTGATGTTGAGGCTGACGAGGTGGATGGAGCGACCTGGCCCATCTCCGTCGGTGGAGCTGGGGTTAGCACGCCCCGCACGGTGGAGGGCGGCCTGGCCGTCACCCAGGTAGGAGGCTTGGCCGCAGTAGGAGCTCATGGCGTCGCAGCAGATTGGCTTGGACGGGGCTGAAGCCGCCGTCGGGCCAAAAGTGTAGGCAAGGCATGGTCGACGCTGCGCCGGGGGGGGTTCATAAACATCGGCAAAACTGCCTCGAAAAAACCTCCTCACTCCTGTACCGTGGGGGACGGAGGGGGGAAAGGTGAGACGGCAGCAGGGGGAGAGGGAGGCGACTCCTCGATCCATCCTGCCGAGCGCAAGAGCAAAAGCAAACCAGCGGCGGCAGCGCGGCGCGGCAGCGGCGCAGCGCGCGCGCGAATACTGCGCACGCGACACCGCTGGTCCGTCCTGCGGCGGCGCGCCCGCCCCGTCAGTGCCGTGATGAGCAGCATCAGCTGGAACAGCTTGTTCGTGTGCGCCCTCCGCGCTCGCCTCGGGCGGTGGGCCCTGTGGCTGCGGCGGCGCACGCCCTGCCAGCGCGTCAGCCACTAGCTGGGCGTGGCGAGCGGCGCGGTCGGTGGCCTGGCGCTGAGCCTCGTCCATGCCCGCTGCCGTGAGGCTCGCGTTGCGGACAGGGCTGGCTCCACGCGGGGCCGCCGCTGCCGCGGCAGCGGCAGAGGTGGCGGGGGCGCCGCCGTGGCTCTGAGGAGACAGCGGTGAGCCGCCGCCGAAGCCCGCCGCGAGGTCCTTGACGGAGTACTTGTGCTTGAAGGGGTCGAAGGTCGGCGCCTCGTCGGGGGCGACGACGCGGGTGGGCGGTGGCAGCTCCTGGTCCGTGGACGGCGTCGGCTCGAGGTCGACCTCGTTAGGGTCTTTGGCGCCGGCACCGAAACGTGGCACCACCTCGGGGGCTTGGGCGTCAGCCTGAGTCTCGCGGGGCGGCGAGCTCGTGGAACTCCCAGGGGGCTTGCGCGAGCGGTGGCGGCTGCTGGGCCGGCTGCGCGGGACGCGCCCGCCCGTGTGGCGGTCACGTGGCGAGGCCGCCTGGGCGTTGGCGCGCGCAGAGTCCGCCCTGCTCGGGGAGCGGATCGGCGCTGCGCTGGGTGCTGGGCTGGGCGGGCGGGAGCCGCCTGTGCCGCCCGCCGCCGAGGCTGCAGCCTGGTCAGGGTCGGCGGCGTCAGGCCGGGGGCTGACGCGGTGGGCACTACCCTCGCTGTGCCGCGGGGAGGCGCTGTGGTGTGCCTGGGTGTGCGTGAGGACGAGCGGGACGAGCGGCTGCCGCTCGCGCTCAGGGGGGGCGGGCTTTGCCTGGGCAGGGCGCTGCGCTGCGGCCACGTTTGGCGGGGGCGTGTGTTGGCGCGGTTGCCAGGCGCGCACGTTCGCCTCGCGCCATCCTGCGGGGCGCCCTGTCCTGCCGCGGCTTGGTGCAGCCCCCTGGGCTGAAGCCGCAGGGGGTGCCGCTGCGGACTGGTTGCTGGCGGTGCTGTCGTGGCGGCCTGGGTAATGGCCCCAGGCACGCGTGGACCCTGGCGCGGGCGAGGTGGCCCGTGGGGGAGCCTGCGCGAGTGCGCGCGGGTAGCCGACGACCGCTGGGTGCACCCTGGCGTGGGGGACGTGGCCGTAGCTGGAGGCGGCTGCCCCTGCCGCCGCGGGCCTGGCACCAATGGGGCCACGGTGGTAGGCGGCGCCCCCGCCGTGCACCGCTCTGTCGCCTGTCGGGACGCGCGCGGGGGAGCGGTTGCGTGGCGTGCTCGGCTGACCTGCGTCGCGTTGGTCGCGCTGCTGGGTGCGCTGCTGGCGCTGCTGGTAGCGCTGCTGGTCGGCTCTCGAGAGCGGGCGGGTGTCGGGGAGGATGGGCGGCACGTCGGGCCGCCGCCAGCCCTGGTAGACGTGCTCGAAGGCATGGTCTGGGTAAGTCTCCCCGTCAGGTGAGTAGCGCCGTACATGCTCCACGAAGTCAATGTTCTGCGGCTCGGGGAGCACCGTGATGTTCACAGCCCGCTGGTGCGCTGGTCCATAGAGACAGAAGCTACCACGGTTGCTGCGGTCGTGGTTCAACTCGGCTTCGGTCGTGGCACGACTCACCATGGCGTCACAGAGGCGCATGTCGTAGTCGAGAGCTTGAGGCCCAGGGCCGCCCTCGGCATCCCAGTACAGTACCACATCCCGCCAGCGCGTGCGGGTAGTGTGGATGCGCTCGGCGATAGACTCGCAGACGGTCCTGACTGTGACACGATCCCTGTGCATGTTGGTGATGGCTAGGGAGTAAGGTCGGCGCACCGCTTTGTTGAAGATGAAATCCTCCTTGAGGGCCTGGTGCGGGCCGAAGAGCACGTAGCCTTCCTTCCACAGCGGTTGGTCGGGAGACGGGTCTTCAGGCATCCCCGTCCCTGTGAACCCTGGTGGCCGCCTCGTGCCGTCGGGCAATCCCTGCTTGGGGACGCGACGCGGCCTCGGTGGTAGATACCATTGGCCCTGGTATCCTGCTTGGCCTGGTTGCGGAGGCTCCCCCCCGGGGCCTGAAGGCGCTCGGGGGGGCTCCATGAGGTCGTGCTGGGCTGGCGCGTTGCCGTATTGGCGGGCGAGGATGTGCGGAGGCATCCCTGTGGCACGGACGTCGAACAGGCTGTGCGGACGAGGCGGATGCGGGCATCTGCTGGAGAGGCAGCATGTGTCGGCGGCCCTGTCGTCGGTGCTGTACACGCACGTCCAGCTGTTGCAAGAGTAGTCCGTGGACCAGTCCATAGGTGCACGCAGTCCGCTGAGGGAGCAGTCCGGGCACGTCGGTTGGCCCGAGGTGCCGAGCTGCGTGTTGCGGCGGGCAGCACAATACTGGCAGCATTGGAATCGGCACTGTAGGCAAATCCAGCGTCCTGGTAGGGGCGGGAACGCTTGCTCGTCGGTGACTGCGTCGTCTGGGTGGGGTCGGGGTCGATCCCACAAAGGCCAGACGTCGGCGAACCAGGACTGGCCTGTAGTGCGGACCGCCTCCGCGGGGAGGCGAGCGTCGTCAGCATGGCGCTCGATCCACTGGGGCCCCAGGTCCGCTGCGATCATGACCGTGCGCCAAGTGTCGTCCGCCTTGACGTGGACTTGGGTCGGTGCCCAGAGCCTGGTGGTGGTGTCGCCGTGGTCGTGGTGAAGGATGACCCAGCCATCGCGACCCGCAACCGCAGGGTCAGTAACGCGGTGGCCCACAACGGTCGCCCCCCACGGTAGGCAGGCGCCATCGTGATGCTCGCCTGGGTCGAGCCAGACCTCGACGCCAGGGGCGTTCACACGGGACCGCACATCGCGGACGTGGAAGGCGAGGACGTGGTAGGCGGTCGGCTCCTCTTCCGTCTCGATGTGCTCCCACGTGTCGATGTCGCTGCTGTCAGAGGCGGAGTTGCCGCCGCTCTGCCGTGACGAACGCGAGGCGGAGCGCCGTGAGCGAGCATGGCCTCGGGCGAGGGCGGCGGCCGCGCTGATAAGGGACGGCGTACGGCGGTCGTCGGCTCCCGATGCCGTCGGTGAGCGGTCTGGACTGCGTCCCGAGGCGGCACCTGGCTGAGAGGTGTGCGATGGGCCAGACGCGGCCCCAGGGCTGGAGCCGCTGGGGCGCGGCGCTCGTACGTCAGACTGCCACCGCTCGGGTACAGCCTGCGCCGTGGCAGTGTACACCAGGTCGATCAGTGGCTGCGGGTCCAGCTGGAGCTTGCGAAGCGAGGCACGCGGACGGGGCTGGTTGGGGTCGGCCCTGGTGGCTGCTTCGGTGTCGTAGTGCTGTGTAGCCCATGCTCGCGCTGCCTCTGGCGAGTATAGTGCCTGCGGCGGTGGCCACGCTGCCGCGGTGTCCAGCCGGCGCCAGATCTTTGCCTCCTGGTCGCGGGCTTCAGCCGCCTCGCGGAGGTCTGGGTGATCGAAGCCGGCAATGTGGAGGGCGTGCGTGCAGTCGCCCATGCCACAGGTGTGCGGGAGGGCACGGCACCTGGAGGCAGCTTCGGTGGGGGCACACCAGTCCATGCGGATGAGGAGGCCCAGGACCCGTGGGTAGATGAGGCGCGCTCCGTGAGCCTCCCCGTTCACGAAGTTGTGCCAGTTCTCACCGCGCGGCGGTTTGGTAGCCTCGCACATCCAGAGCGCGATGGGTCCCCAGGCGAGGGTGTCGTCTTCGAGGCTGCGGGGCGGGTGAGGCGGCACCGCGTACCACGCGGCCAGCGACGGGTGCACACCCACGTACGTGCGGCCGACATTTGTGGCGGTTCGGCCCTTCGCTTCACGGCGGGGGCCCGGCAGGAGGTGACCTCCGTTGAAAGCGAGACGGGCCGCAAGGTCGCCGCGGGTCCCGTGCCAGAAGACCGTGGGCGTGTCAGTGGTAGGAGCACGGAGGTCCCACGTGAGGTAGGGGAAGATCGTCTCGCCTGAGTTCCCGCCCGAGTCTTCCAGCACCCAAATGAGTCGGTTCGGGGGCCTCTGCATGATGTCAGTCCACGGCGCCAACGCTTGGAGCGTTGGGTCATGGGTGAATCGAGGATGGTCGTAGAGTCGCAGGGCGTCTTCGATGTCCTCCGTAGTCACGCCACTGTTACCAAGCGCAAAGCCGTTCTGGTACAGGGAGGTGAGGATGCTCGTCGGCGGCACGGGGACCGCTGGGTCGCGCTGGATGGTGCTGCGTAAGTTGCGCGTCGGTGGCCAGAGGGCTGGGTGGGGCGTACCAGGGCCTGAAGGCGCCTGGGGCCTGGCGGGCGATGCGTGGCGTGCTCGCCGTCGTGGTGGTTGGGTGTCCATGTCGGAAGAAAAACCACGGGCGTTGCTTGCATCCGCTTCGTCGTCGGGCGCTCCGTGCACGCCGTCGCCGTCGAGGGTGCGCTCACGTGCTTCACTTGCCTCGGCGTCGGTGGCCTGAGCTGCGGCGGCTTCGTGAGTCGGCGGGTTGCCAGAGGCCGCGCCGCTTGTGGGGCCGTCTCGCGGGGACGGGCTGGTCGACCGTGGCGTGACAGACGAGGCTCGCGATACCGCGGCAGTGACTTCAACGATGGCGGCGGTGGTGGCGGTGGTGACATCGGCGACTGCGGCGGCAACTGCAGCGGCGTAGTGTTCCTGTAGCAGCGGGCGTCGAAGGGGATGCACGTGCTGGCTCTCGGGGTCGTCGGGATGCGTGCGCGGAAGCGTGTGTGGGGCCTCATCGCGCGGGCTCCTGATCGGTTGGCAACAGCGGAGGCACCACTGGGCCGTGGGTGAGTCCAGGACGCGCGCACAGATGCGGGCTCCTACGTGTCCGACGGCTCCTTGAGCGAGAAGTTTGGCGCCGACCAGGAGGAGACCGCAAACCACTCCGCCTGTGGCGATAGCTCCGAGTTTGCCGCTGGCCCATTTCAGGGCGCCCCAGAGGCCAGACCCGACTGCGCTGGCTCCGCCCGAGACAGTGTCCCTGAGTTTGGCGCTGGTCCACCTGAGAAGACCCCACAGGGCGGGCGCGGCGTCGTATGCTATTGTGCGTCGGGGCGTAGTGGACACGGATGGGCCTGGTGCCGCAGCTTCACGGCGTCGTCGCTGCCGGTAGCTGGGGTCTCGGCTCGGTGTCGGCAGGTACCCGTCGATCTGGTCCTGGTACGGCATGGCTACCAAGATGGCGTACGTGACCACGAAGAGGCAGATGAGACAGCCGCAGCGTCGAGAGGCCGCTGCGCTGTGCGGGGCCTCATGGGAGCCGCTGGCGTCGGGGTCCGCGTCCTCGATGGGATCGTTGTCGAGGCCAGCCTGCCAGTGGTCGACGGGGCTGGAGTTGGAGTCAGTCGAGTTAGCTCGGCGGACAAGGGTGCGGGACGGGGTCCTGCCACCTGAGGTCTGAAGACGCCCAGGTCCAGCCAGTGCTGCAGCGGGGCTGAAGCCGCCACTGCGCGGGCTGGTGGGAGCTGGCGGTGCGGTGGCATGGCCTGGCTCGTCGGCGGCGGTGGCACCTTCGGCGTCGCTGAGCTGTGCGCTGGGGTCGGCCTGGGCCGAGTTGTTGGGCGCACTGCTGCGCGACCGGGAGCGCCCTGTGTGGGGATCGCTGTCACGGTCGCGCTGGGCAGCGTCACTTGGCGGTGGCGTGCCGTCGGGGTCCTGGGTTTCCATGTCGTGGATGGAGTCGTTCTGGCTATCGTCCGACACGTGGAACGAGTCCAGGGATATGTTGCTGATATCGCTGGCAGCTGCGTGCTGGAGCAGAAGCGGTTCAGCGTCGGCCGCGGGCTGGTCACACGTGGCGTTTTGGGCGGGGGGCCAGCGGGCGGTGGTAGGTTTAGCGGTTCCATCGGTGCCGCGGCGAGCTCCGCCTCGACAAGCGGCTGCAGGTCTGGCGGGTGGTGCGGGATCGCATCCACGAGATACGCCAGGGCGTCTTGGTCGGGCGGAGGGAGGCCTCTTGGCAGCAAGGCGTGGGCCCGTGAGAGGTATGGCGGCAGTGGTGCCGCGAAAGCCTCAGGGCCGACGAGCTGGGCACGAGCGCACTGGTATTCCAGAAGGAGGCCAAGGTAACGGGTGGGGTACTCGTGGCTGCCCTGAATACGAGTGAGGTTGCGGTTGGTGCGCTGTCTGTCGGGGCCCGCTCTGTGCCAGATATCCTCGCACATGTCGACCGCGGTGCGGTGGCGCAGGGCGTCGTTTTTCTCCGCGGAGTCCTCCTGGAAAAGGTGGTCGTACTGTGGCAGATGGAGCGTCGCCAGGACGTGCGGGACGCAGTCCTCGAGCCATGCCCAGTAAACGTCCTGATGGTCCTCACCTGGTGCCCACGCCGCGGCGCACGGGATGAGCCGTGCTCGGATGTTCATCAGGTGCCAGAAGGCGGGGTCCTCATCAGGTTCACCCCTGGCGCACAGAGGGGAAGCGGGACTCGCTGTGTTGCTGGTAGTCAGGCCGTGTGCGTGGGTGCTAAGCACGGCCATAATTAGCAGCCCACATAGCGTGTTGGGCTCCACGGTGATGCACAGGTAGGGCACGAGGAGCCAGATGGCTCGCAGCGAGGCGCCTGTGGTCTGTGGGGGCCACGGTGGAGCCGTCTGCGGCGCTGGCTCAGCGGCGTGGTTTCCAGCGTGGCACGACCCACCGCTGTCAGTAATGTCGAAGCTGTCAGGTCGGCACGCTGTGGGGGTGCGACACTCTGGAGGGTACACGGTGCGACGTACGGCGGCAGGCGTCGTGGTCGGTGGTAACTCTCGCAGGTGGTCGTGCGCGGCGTGCGTTGCCTCATGCGGGGGCGGTGGCAGCCAGGGCACTGCAGCGGGGCTGAAGCCGCCACTGCGTGCCTGGGCCTTGCCAGCGGCCCTGTCGAGGATATGCTGCACGACGGTCGAGGACAAGCTGAAGACAGGGTGCCATCGAGGATATGCTGTACGACGGTCGACCGCAGGCGTCGTATTGAGTGATGGTAGCCCTCGTAGCTGAACTTGCATGCGGTGCGAGGCGTGGCCGGAGGACGCAGGAGTCAGCTCAGCTGCGGCAAAATCGGCGGTCGACTGCGATGCATGTGTCGTAGTTGACGAGGGCGTGCTCGTAGGAGACGTGCTGGTACTCGGCGTAGGCATAGTAGTAGCCGTCGAAGTCCCAGGGGGGCAGCGCGTGGGGCAGGGCCCCTGGTGCTGCTCAGGCCAGGCGCTCGCGGGGGCGCCCAGCAGCCCGGTGCCGCACGGACCAGCGGCGGCGGTGCTGTTCACGATCGGGTCCAAAATGGCGCTGTGATCGTATTTGTAGATGCTGTCATCGTAAAGGTAGAAGAACGTCCTACGCTCCGCATGTCGCAGGAAAGCCTCTCCTCCGTGCTGGGGCGCACCGCCTGAAGACGGGTGTGCTCCAGCCAGCGAGGGGAGGGCCAGGCCGCAGGCGAGGCGCCGCATGATGGCGAGGCCTGGCGGGCGGCGCGAGCGATGAGCCGAAAGCTGCGTGGCAGCACACGTCCTCATACACCCCTGAATGCTCATGTACATCGCTACAATCACGCCCCCTGCAAGACTACGGGTGTCCCTACACCAGAGAGCTTGCGCGTGCTGCTGCCAAAACAGACATGAGGTAACAAGAAAGAGATACGACGCGAAGAGGGGAGCGGTGCCTCTGAAGGCGCTTCCTCGGAGGGCTGAGGCGGGCTCTCTGAGGCACCTTCAATGCGGGTCCTGGGTGGCCCGACCCTTGTCCTTGCCTTTGTCGGCCCCTGGGGGCCCCGTCCCTGGGGTGGCCTGGCCTGGCTGGTCGGTCGCACTGCAGGCTGCCGCGGGCTCGGCGGCCGCTGCGGCTTCCTCCTTCTTAGCTTCCAGAGTGGCCGCTTGTGGCAGGTGGATGGTGCCTCCCGTGAGGTGCCCGAGGAGGGTCTGGATGTCGCCGCGCAGTGCAGCGGCGTCGGCGGTTGCCGTCTGTTGCTGGGTGACGACGGTGGCAAGCCCCCGTTCCAGCCCTGAAACGTGCTCCGTGAGTGTGGCCTGGGAGGAGAGAACGCCCGCAAGCTGCATCTGCATGTTATCCACCGTGGTGGCTAGTAGCTCGTGCTGCTGTTCCATGTGCTGGATGCGGGTCGTGGCAGCATCGGGCGGTTTAGAGGCCGATGCGAAGCGCTCGCCGAAGGTGTTGAGTTCGTGGGAGGCCACGCTGTATTCATCGCCTGATGAGAGGATCTCGACGTCAACGACGTCACCTGGTACTTCGGCGGCTGTGGCAGCGGCGCCTTCGGTGTGGCCCCCTCCTTCCGCCGCCGCCGTGCCAAGCCAGGGGTCGTGGCCACCTGGTCCTGGGGCGGCCGTCGGTTCAGCGGCTCCGTCCGTGCCGTGAGGGGGCGCAGAAGAGCTGCGGCCTGGGGCGCGGGGTGGCCTTGCGGGCGGCGTGGCGTCACGTTTCCCGCTGGAGGAGCGGTGGCGCTTGGCTAAAGGCTCCTCCTTGGGGGTCAGGAGCGGTGCGACGCCCTTGCCTTTGGGCGTGGCAGTCATGAGGTCGTGGAGGTAGGGGCTCTGGGCCGCTTTGGTGAGGAGTGTGCCGGTGGCGGGGCTGAAGCCGCCACCACCGGCTGGCGGCGTCGCAGGCTCTGTGATGGTGGTAGGCGTGACGATGGTAACGTTGTCCCGCTTCGGCGCCACCTCAGCCAGCGGGGCCTCGGCGATGCTCCACGGGATGGAGCACCCCGCGACCTGCACCGTATAGGTGAGTGGGGGCCGATGGGCGCGCACTAGGGCAAACTGGGCCGCAGTGGCTGGGCCCCAGGCGGCGCGGTAGACCTCACAGTCCCATTTGACGGACGGGCCCGTGAGAGTCTTGGCGAGCTGGGTCAGCGTGGCGTGGCGCGACGCAATGCCAGTGATGCGGTAGCGCGTCTTGGCGAGGGTGGCCTCGCAGCCGCGGATGCTGACAGCGGCGGCCTTGGCG
The DNA here is from genome assembly GCA_963575745.1 of Prorocentrum cordatum. Lineage (NCBI taxonomy): Eukaryota > Dinophyceae > Prorocentrales > Prorocentraceae > Prorocentrum > Prorocentrum cordatum. The sequence goes on from CAUYUJ010014143.1 coordinate 39,062, forward strand.
ACGTCAGACCCCCGCGGAACACGGATCCCCAGCAGGCCTGACTTGCCGTGCCTGACGACTCCCAGGGCCTTGAGCTCCACCGACTTCTGGAACGCGTCTGCCATCGTGATGGGCTGGTCCTCAGGGAACCACACGGTCTGATACTTGTCGGCGGTGGGCTCGTCTGCACCTACGTTGCTGAGGTCGTAGGTGGCACCGAGTTGCCCTGATCCCGCCAGGACCTTGTCGACCGCTTGGAGACTGACGCCGAAGGTGGCAGCCAGGGACCTCTTTCCGACGCCCGATCCAAACCTGCCTAGGCTTTTGCAGGGTTCGAGGATGGTGACGGCTTTAAAGTTGCCGTGGAAGAGGGCCTTGAAGGTGTCCTGGAGCTGGCCATCGAGCTCCTGGCGGCGAGCGTCTTTCTTGGACTCCTTGTGCTTTTGGCGCGCCTTGTCCTGTGGAGCGGAGTCGCCTCGAAAAGGGCCCTTGGCGCGTGGACCACCGTTCACGGGGGCACCTCCCGAGAACTGGTCCTCGAAGGCCTGGTGCATGGAGGGGACTGCGGCAATGGCCTCGGTCTCGTGTATGGTCGCCCGAATCCAGCAGACGTGGTCGGCGGGGTCGATGGTGGCGACGGCTACCTTTTCCGTGCAGGCGACCTCCTTGGTGCCCAGCTGGTACACGATCACGGGGACGTGCGTGTGGACCACTTTGGGCGCCTTGGGGTGGCGCTTCAGGACGGGGACGGCGAGCTCGGTACCGACGTAGTTGTCGTTTTTCGGGCCCATGACAGCAATCGCGAGCTGGCCCGTGGCTCGCTTGCCCTGCCCGAGGTGGTGTTGCAGCAGCCGTTCGCCACTCTCGAAGTCGTGGAGGCTGATGCTGGGCTTGCACGTCTTGCCGTCGTCAGGCGAGGTGGGTTCGGCAAGAACAGGGACCTTCCAAAAGGCAGGGTCCAAGGCAATGAATTGGGTGTCCGCAGCCTGAAGACGTGCGGAGCCCGATGGTGGGTGCGATGTGTCACCGCCAGTGCGCTTAGGCTTGCTGCGCTGGTAGTGGTCGAGCGTGTAGCTGATCTGGTTGGCGGCGCACATGCGGATAAGGGCGCTGCCAAGCTTCTTCGTGTTGGACTTGTGCATGTCGTACTTTGCCTGGAGCTCGTCCGCGTTCAGTTCGGCTAGCCCGTTATAGGCGGCCGTGGGGCGGTCAGACCCCGCTTGCCTGAACGCTGCGACGCAGTCCTGCTTGCGTTGAAGGAGGGACCCTTCAGCAGCAGGGCGCGTGGGGCGGGAGCTCGGAGGCTGCTTTGAAGAGCGACGGCGCTCCGGCTTCTTGGGGGCCATTGCTGCGGGCACTCTGGTGCGGAGAGGTGACGCGAATCAGTAGGGCCCTGCTGGGGCCCCTCCGGTCTCGCGAGGCCTGGGAGTCTGACTCCGAGGCGGGGCGCTTCGCGTCGTAGCTGCGGTCTGAGCGCAGAGCACTCTCGAGCCGAGACTAGAGAGAGAGAGAGAGAGAGAGAGAGAGAGAGAGAGAGAGAGAGAGAGAGAGAGAGAGAGAGAGAGAGAGAGAGAGAGAGAGAGAGAGGAGAGAGAGAGAGAGAGAGAGAGAGAGAGAGAGAGAGAGAGAGAGAGAGAGAGAGAGAGAGAGAGAGAGAGAGAGAGAGAGAGAGAGAGAGAGGACGGAAGAGAGGGGGAGGTAGCGGGAGAGGGAGAGGGAGAGGGCGGAAGGGAAGGAGGAAGGATGGGAGGCAGTGAGGGAGAGAGAGGAAGGGGAGGAGGGAGGGAGAGCGGGGCGTCGCTGTGAAAAAAAAAAAAAAAAAAAAAAAAAAAAAAAAATCGTGCTCAAACCCTCGCTGCGTCAGAACGCCTACGAACTTTCGGAAAAGGATCAAAAAAAAATAATAAACAAAAAAACTTCTTTTTTTTTTATTATAAAAAAAAAAAAAAAAAAAAAAAAAAAAACTGCGCCGTCATGCCGCTGCTCCTGTTCGTGCCCCCCCGCTGGCCATCACTTTTATTTGTTCTGATCCCCGCCTGCTGGTCACTGCTAGCGGCGCCGACGTCGCCCGTCCGGCCGCGGGAGTCTTTTCCGATCGCGAAGCCCAAGACGCTGTCCAAGTCCCCCCCCCACTTCGGGCCCGGGAGGTCCAGCCAGTTCACCTCGACCACCCCTGGCTCCGAGGGCAGCGACCCTAGCGCGCGTGTGACCAGGTTATGATGATGAACACTTCTGTGGACAACGGTGTTCGCATGGATGTCTCCAATCAAGTTGTTCCGCGTTGGGCGCTGGCGGAAAGGAGGGGGGGGGGCGGCAACGACGACGGAGAGCGGCGACAGACGACGCCGAAGGACGTGGGAAGGGGGCGCTCACTAGAACAACTGGGATTTAGCAAAGATACCATCCGTCCCCGAGCCTCCCCCTTTCATCTATACTGCCCCCTCCATTCCCCCCCGCATCGCTCCCCGCCCCCGCAGTCCTCGCCCGCTGCATGCACCATTGTGGTGTGCACCGCGCGCACGCTGCAGCACTGCAGCGGACTCTCGAGAATGTTGGGGGCCAGGCTGTACTTCTCGTGGAGGAACGCCAATGCCCGCACATTACTCGATGCTTTATCAGGCACCTGGCTGATAAAAACATATGGAACCTGAGAAGCCAACGCCATCACGCCCTGAAGATTCAGAGGCCCCGAAGCCCGCTCAACACCCTCCAAAATAGTTGAAGCCTTGCTGTTCTGCAGAAACACAGGAGGCACAGGCAAATCCAATATGTCCTCGCGTGCCTCCCGAGGGATACTAGTGAGCCCCCGCCTCCTCTGCCGTCTGCGTTTGCACCCTCGCATCCTCAGTCTCCTCCTGTCCCCAGTGATAGCCCTTCCCTCACAGGCCTGCTCCTCCTCCTCCTCCTCCTCCTCCTCAACCGCCACGTCCTGCCCCGCCTCCTCCTCCGCATCAGCATCCGCCACCGCCGCCATGGAGGCGGGGTGGAGGTGCGGGTGGGGGGCGGGCGGGGGCGGCCAGAGGCGGGGGGCGGAGGTGGGCGGGGGCGGGGGGTGGGCGGGGGCGGGCAGGGAGAGGGGAGGGCGAGGAGGAGGAAGAGGACGAGGAGCAGGAGGAGGCGGAGTTGGAGAAGGGGGTGCACGACGGCGAGGTGGAGGGCGCCGAGAGTGGGAAGCAGGGGCGCCACGAGGAAGAGGGGGAGGAGGGGAGGAGGGGAGGTGGCACTGAACGCCAACCCTGATTTGCAACCCACCCAAAACCCCAAAGCTCCGAGTTCACCGCGACGATGTGGTTCTTGATCGCCAGCAGCTCGACCGAACCTCGCTCTGGAAAAACAGCTCCACGCCCACTGACGAGGCATTCCTTCGCGGAGATCGTCTTGCATTTCCCAGTGTCAGTGTCCTGCGCGCGGCCGGGAAGCGGATGGGAGAGGTCAGGACGGAGGCGGGATGGACTCGAACCCCAGCGGCAACGCGCAGAGGCGGGCGGCTAGAGAGGACGCGGCGCAGCAAAGAGGAGAAATGAAAAGACTGGACGGTGGGAGATGGAGAAGGCCAGGAGGGAGAGCAGGAGAGGAGCATGGTTTACCAAGCACACTGGAGGAGAGAGCAGGCAGAGAGCCCAGGACGAGGTAGCGCGCGTGGGGCGTGACGATGGCAGACAGCTTCCCGAAGCGGACCTTCCAGGGCGCGCAGTCAAACCCGCGGTTCACCAGCACGCCTTGGATCTTCTTGTCCTGACCAGAGTCAACCGTGCCCATCCCCATTCCAGGGCACGGCCACCAGACTATGCTCCTCCTGATCCTGCCGCTCTGTCATCCTTTTTCGGTGATCGTGCCCTCTTGATCGTGCTCCTCCGCAATCGTGCGCCTCATCATGGTCCGCCTGATCACGCAGGAAGCCCCCTCACTCTGATCCTCACACTCAACTTGATGATCCTGATGATCCTTTCGATCCCTCTAATCATGGAAGAGATTCCCCTGTCCTTGCCGTGCCTCGTCTTCATCAGCCACCTCCACATCCCACCTGCCCTCCCATCCACGTCCCCGTGCTACCGACCCGCTGGCAACCATCCCCCCCCCCCCCCCCCCCCCCCAATGCCATCCTGCACCTCCCTCCTGGACATTGCCCCCCCCCCCCCCCCCCCCCCCCCATCCCAGTCCTGGAACCACGTGCGCAGCCTCGAGTCGAGAGCACGCTCGGTAACGCGGGCCACCGCGGAGGCGAGCTCCAGACTGCGCCGCGCCTTGCCCATCGCCGCCTGCGAGGGGAAGGCGTTTGAACCCTCCTCCTCCACCTCGTGCTCCTCCTCTGTCCTCCTCCTCATCCTCCTCATCCTCCTCCTCCTCCCCCTCCTCCCCATCCCCCTCGCCCTCTCTCGCATCGGCAGGCCACCTTGCCCTTGCGCGGGCGCCCTGCCCGTGCCAGGCTGCGGTAGGCTGCAGCCTGGGCCAGCGCGATGTCCCACACGTGGGACCACCGCTGCCGTCCACCTGCAGGCCGTCGGCGCTCGGCCACAACACGGCCTTTCCGAACCAGGCCCAGACGCCCGCGAGGCACAGCGCGGTCGCCCCAGCGAATATGCCTGAGGACGCGGTCACTGCAAGAGAAGATGAAAAGGAGAAAGGGGTGGAGGAGGAGGAGGAGGAGCAGGAGGAGGCGGAGCAGGAGGAGGAGCAAGACAAAGGGGTCGGGGGGGGGGAAGGGGAAGGGAAGCTGAGGAGGCAGCGGAGGAGGAGGAGGAGGAGGAGGGAACCATAGAAGCGAAGGGAAAGCAATGCGAAGGAGGAAGTGAACACAAGAAACAAGGTAAGTGGAGGATGGTGAGACAATCCCTCGCCCCCGTTCTGCTTCTGCTCCAAGTTACCCCACTAACCCCGCCTCAAGTTTCCTGGGCGCCCTCTACCGTAGCCACGCCCTCCCCCTCCATCCGGGGCGCCTGGCGTCGCGGGTCTTCTTGAAGCCGTCGCGCGCCCTGGCCAGGTGGGACGCCGCGGCGCTGCCGCCAACGAAGCTGCGGCGGCGACGAGGCGCCGCGCGAGCGTTGCCCCCGGGCACCGCCGCACGGCGCTGGGCCGCGACCCCAGGGAGGGGGCCCCAAAATGGGAGATCCCCCCCTGCGCTGGCAATGTCCAAAATGGGCATGTTAAGCCAAAGCGCTCCGCGGTCCCACCGCAGCGGCGCGGCGTGCAAAGACGGGGGATGAGAATACGAAATGTAGAAAGACAGAAGGAAAACAAGCAAGAGCAAGATAAACTTGCGAGAATACTACTCTCCGATACACATGCAACAAGAAGCAACATTGCCGACGCAAGCTCGCGAGAGGAAAAGGCAGGCAGAGAGAGGGAAGCACAACCAGCACAGTCTATCGATCGAAACAACGGCGATGGCACGATTTCGAAGCGACGTCGACGGCGTACGGAAATAATATTTGGTAATTTCAAGATAAATATTGTGTAGTTATATATATGTTTATATAATTATATATACATATATATATATATAAGAAAATATGTTATCGAATATTTTGAATTTCTGGAAACGAATTCATCGGGGGGGTCCCTGGCTTTGATTTACAACCGTTTGGCGGAGCTCCTCAAGAAATGGTGGCGGAGGCTTCGTCGGCACGACGTCCACCGTCCTATCTGACGACGGCGCCTCCTTCGGCGGGGGAGGAGGCGTAGGCACATGCGCGGTCGCGCCTGCTTTGGGAGGAGGAGGCACCGCCTCCGCCACGGCCTTGCCGGGCGGAGACTGGGGCGCTCTCTCGACCTGGGATACAGGCTGTCCCAAAGGTGGAAAGTTCTCGGTATCGAGCGAAAAAGACGCATCAGACAGCTTTGCCGCCGGCGCCTGCACCTGAACACCCGTTGACGACTTGGCTTTGGCCTCTTCTTCACTCGTCCTGTTGGCCAGGACAAGCGCCTTGGATGCTTCCGCGGCCTCGTCTTTGTCTAACGGATTGATCCTAGTGAGCCTGACTCCTTTATCCTGGAGCCATGGCCACATGTCATCAACGTCACTACGATTTCATGGTAAGGGCTTCGATCCTTCTGCCAAACAATGGGCTCTAAATTTGGGACCCACTGGCTCTGTGCCTTTCGAACTTGGTCCGCGGCAGCCTCTTTCCCCCTGTCGCGATACCGCTCGACCCCGAAGTCTTGCTCCAAGGGCCATCCCTTTTGTCTAGCAACATGTTGCAAAAAGGCATAAGCCGGTGTGACATGAAGTGCTGCAGGAGTCCAATGGTAGAGGCGAAGCTCATATAACGCCATCTGGGACGGTTCACTGACAAACTGATCGGGCGAGCCCTTGATGATTATAGGCTTCGCATAGAAAACGACCTCCGCAGTTACCCAGATGCCATCTCCAAAAGTCTCCTCCGCAACAGAATAATGAGTGCGCGTGGAAGGATTGCTGGTACAGGGAAAAGAATACACACCAACCTTTTTCTGCATAATGCTTCCTCCGTAGCGAGGGTCCGATGAAAGCAACTGATGGCCCTCCAAAATCGAATGGAGAGCGGCCACAGACGTTCCATGAGATTGTCTGCTCCAGCCTGAGAACGGGTCTTGGACCTCCCCAAGCTTCCCCTCCGCTACATTGAAGGGCGAAGTGAGCTGTACGCAGTGATTGATGCCTGCCCTGTGGGTCTTAGTCGACACTTTTGCCCAATTCAGGCGATCGGCAACGGTGCCCTCTGGGTCTTCACGCGACCGATCGGCCTTAATCAAAAAGAAACGTGCCCAATCGGGAACCACATAATTAGGTTCCAAGACCGGGGTCTTCGCGGACGTGCGCAGCATCTGGAAACCGAACCACGCCTCTCCAGTGGCGTGAACTTGAATCATGCCGAACTCTTTGCTGCGGGCCGGGTTTCCCCCTTTGGCCACGAGTGCAACACGGCCCGCCCCCCCTGGGCAAGCACTACCAGGCATAATGGGTCTGTAGAGCTCCACCGCTCGCTACAATGAACGGTCGGGGGAAATTATAAAGAATTGGGTCCGTGTCCAGCGCACTACTATGGGGCAACTTCTTAACTTTCTGATATAGCTGATGCACCGGCCAACCTTGCTCCCAATCAGCAGGGACATCAGGATTGCCGCCTGGTTTAACGCGCTGTGGGAATCTGCATGTATTGCTGAGTTTGGTTCCTTTGCCAACAGGGCATTTCAAGCGGAGAGCTTCCTCCGCCGCTTCTCCAGGCGTCTTAGCATCCTGTACGCCCTTCGCAGGAGCAAGAGCGGGACCGCGGGACGGCTGGGCCGCCCGCGCCACAGTAACGTCACCCGAGGCGGCTGGGCCGCTGGGCACAGCAACAGATGCTGCCTCCTTCAACTCCTCCATGGCCGGGCGCATATGTTGATCATTCTGCACTCCCTCATCTGGCAATCGAAGGCGTTTCCCCTTCGGGGGCATTCCCGGACAAAAGGGCCGACCTCTCGGCAAGAAATAATGGTTATGTTGCCAAGGGAAAAAGTCTGCGCGTGCATTTCCTCGCTTAAGAAACTCAATGAACGCAACGGAGCAATTGGAATGAATGGCTTCGTCCCCTGACCCGTCTTGGACGGCAGGGGTTCGAACGGGGTTCAAAGCTGTTCGAAAAGGACGAGTGTTGAACACAGACTTGGGCACATTGTTCTCCGTGGGGCCCCAGTCTTGCCAGTACATGACTAGCTCTTTTCTTCGTCGATGGATTGCCCCCCTGAACGGCTGGGCCGCCGGAGGGTTGGCAAAATAATAGCACGGCGAGTCTAGATGCCTTAAACATTGGCTCAGCGCACATCTCGGCCGCCTTACCTTTCACCATCTGTCCGCCCTTGTCCACCTTATAGTCATTATGTTCCGACTGAAAGTGGTAAAAATCTCCTTGTGGGTGCTGCAGTTTGCGATGGAGGCAAGCACCGTCAAGAATCATGATGCGCGGGAATGTTCCCACAGCTTTGTAGTCTTCAATCCGACGGTTCATTCGAGCCCGGACAATGGTGGCAACATCGTCCCACATACGGCTAACGCAGCCTCCGGCTGACCTCCAGCACCTGTGGCCCCCGCCAACGTACATGATCTCAATCGCCCCATCGGCCGAGCGAGAGACCGCCTCGTCTACGAGGCGCTCAGATGCCTCCACCATTACTCGAAGAGTTCCAGCGAATAGTGTTGGATTTTCCTGTCGCTTCCCCTCCGCGCCAACTCCAATCAAATCGCCGGCCCCATCAACAATGCCGTGAAAGTTCCAAAATATAAAACGCACCGGCGTATGAATCCCTTTCTGATAATACTGGTGCTCTGACCATTTGTGCTTCTGTGCCGCTTCCCGAAGATCGGGAGCCATGCGGCCACTCATGATCTGAAAGGAAATGCCATGAACGTGATCTTGCAGAAAGAATTGAGGGAAATGGGTATTCGTGGCTTTCCCGGACGGATTCCGAAACGCGATCGTGGAATCAGAGACAATATGGATGGAACAAGACCAAAACTTGCATTGCTGATGATCCATCAGGCACAACGGGTGGAAGAAGTCCTTAACAGATTTGCCTGTGGCCATCATGGCCGCAACGTCCTCGCCAGCAAAAGGAATCCATGAGTGTCCATTCTTGCGGGCAATCTCAGTTATAGCCCGGCACTTCTCAAGGAACGACAATTTGCATGCCCAGGCCTTCAACCGGGGGTCTGTAATATCAACATAAAGCTGAAGCATCTCGGACACTCGAGAGCCCCATTCCTGCATTGGCGGCTTGGGGTCCGCAGCAAACTCCCCCTTCAACCAATGGTAGTCGAGGACGTTCCAGGGCCCCCGCCCAAGATAGGGCGGGTCATCTCCCTCGTCACCCACTGCCGTCGACCCCGCATCTGGGGGCCCACCTCCGCCGCCGCCCCCAGGGGGGTCACCGGAATGAGGAGGGTTCCCAGTGGGAGAGCCGCCTGGGCCGGACGGGGCACCTCCACCACCGGCTGGGCCGGGAGGAGAGCCGCCGCCCGCCCCGCCATCGGCTTGGCCGGGCGGGGCAGCCGGCTTCGAGGGTGATCCGGCGGATGATCCGCCGGCCGCCTGCCGACCAGCCCCAGGGCTGCCCAAAGGCTGATGTGGGTCAGACCTAGCCGAAGGATGCATCATGGCGACGTTCGCTCGGTAGCTCGCCGAACCGACTGGGTCGGTCGACGTCTCCGCTCCCAAGCGTGGCCTTTTCGGCGCCTTGTCGGGGCCCTCCTCTTTGTAGTTAGGAGGGCCCTCAGAGGGCGCCTCAGGGCGCTGCTGGTCAGGACCCTCGGGCAAAGATGGCCTCTCTCCAGCAACGACTGGGTCGTGCTGGTCAGCCTCAGCTTCTGCGTCTGGCGGGGGGTGTGGCTTTTCAGTCGCACCAGCACCGTCTTCAAGGCCATCACTCGCGAGCCATTCCTCCAAGTCGCATGGGCGCGTCCACCAAGATGCTGCCTTACGCCGGGCCACAGCCTGCTGAGGGGAAGACTCAAAATAATTGGCTCTGGCTGAATCGGTGAGAGCCTCCTCAACAACATGCACAGGCAAGTAAGGTCTGCTCTTGGCAACAGGCAGGGCATACATCGGCCCAATGAAAGTTCCTGGAATTTTCATCACGACGCTGGCCGGCGGAAGTCGACGGATGAAAAACGAGGCGGAAGACGGGGGAAGGCCGCTGGAAGGCGCGCCAATGTCAGCGGAATTAAACGACGCCCCTTCCGAACCCCCTACCCCCCGTAGAAGCCTAGCAACGTTGTCTTCCTCCGTGGGCCGGGCGGGATCCCGCCTGGCTTATTCCGCTTCAATATTATAAGTTTAATTCAGGACGATCAAAATCCCACCCATTAAAAATGGGGTATACCCAAATCCCAGGCCGTTCACGGATCCCACCATGCTGGGATCGGCTCGAAGTAAGATGGGGCTCATAAGTTGCAATAATGTTGCCGTGTAGGGGTCGTATTGAGGTCATCTTGAGATCATATCCTGGTCATGTTTGGATCGCGCAACCATCGCGTGGTCATTATGAGCCCACCCTGGGCGCGCTTGGATCCATCTTGTTGCCATCGGGCCATCTCGGCGTCACGCGTTGCTCATGTGTTTCGTCATCTGCGAGTCGGCCTGAGACGGTCCAGAATCCATGGCGGGATCGCGTTGGGGTGGCATCATCCTGGGTCCTCTGGACGTTATCGTCCGTGGCCTGAGGCATTCCTGGAAGCATGCTCTGGCCATGGGGCGTCTTGGGATCGCGTGCGTGCGAACGCTGAGCACGCGCGCGCGACTTTTCATCTCGCCGACGGGTTTACATACATATGATTCCTCTTGCGAGTTCCCAAGGAAACTTCTGTTGGAGCCAAGTATATTGCACCCCAGCCGCCCCCAGTGGCCTTGCCACGGGGCGGTGCATGTGGCGAAGGGCCCCAAATTTTCAACCACAAAACGGGAGCACCTTCCGTCTTGCTGTCCTTCACTGGGACGCTCACAAAATCACCGCACATCGTCCTCCGCCGAATGGCTGGGCCAACGGTGGCGCCCACGACCTCTCCCTTTTCGAGGGTTCGGGCAGGACGTCGAGTCTCTCCCGGTTCACTCGCGTACAATATGCAGACCAGCTTCGTCATTTCATCAAGGCATGACTGGAAGTAAGTACCCTCGGGAATGTGGTCAACCCTTGGAGGGGCACAATCAAAACGGCACGTTGCAATTCTGTCGAATGTCGTCCAATGGACGATCCACGGATCCTGTGAGACACGAGAACATAGACGCTCACAAATCGTTTGGGAGGTGTCGACTAAATCTGCGTTCAGTGCGGTAACGACTTGGTCGTCCCGCATGTACAATACATTGTGCCTCCACATCGTGAAGCGCCAACTCCATCCCCGTTCGCGTACGAACTTAATATTCCCAGCATAACTGGGCCTGGACCATTCGGTCTTGTCAGGAAAGCAACGAAAGATGGGTCTCTCCTCACGGGGACTACATTTCCCCTGTGAAGAGACAGCTGTCCTCTTGGCAGGCCTGTTGTCATCAACGGCAGCGGAGGCAACTCTCTTGCGAGCTGCGATCTCTTCTGCGTGAATCTCGACGCCACCCTCCATTTCGATGTCTACATTCATCACGACATCACTGGGACTAAAAGGGTCAGCCGTCTCCCCGGCCGGCTGGGCCGGCGGGGCGACGTCCCCACTCGGCTGGGCCGATGGGGGTGCCTTTCGAATTGGATTGGAAGGAGCCTTTCCTGTAGGCTCGATCGGAGGTTCTTCCTCCCCAGGCAACTCAGGAGGGAGTTCGTACATAATATCATCCGAGCAAACCGAAGTCACATCCTCCCCCGACGGCTTAGCCGCTGGGGTATCCAGCGGTTGGCACATGGACTTAGCCAATGACCAATCGGGCGCGCGGGGGCCGCGGCAAGCAAGGCCCGCGCAGCCGCAACTAGGCGGCCGCGCGGTCCGAGAGGGAGCCAGCCGCTGGGCAGCCCGCGCAAGCTCTGGAGAAAAAACGGCAGCGGCACATATGGAATCTGAGGATGAGACGGGACGACGACGAGACGACCGCATGCGCTCCGCGGCACGAGCAACAACAATGTGAACCTGTTTGGCGAAGGCATCCGTGTAATCTCCGCTGACTTACACTCCCTTCCTCTGGCCTCAATATGCTCACGCGTGCCATTACACTTGCGCTCAAGTCCCTCCGTCACGTCGTGAGATGTGGATGCAGTCGTCCAAGGCTTTTCCATGAAATTACCCTTGCTGTCCCTCAATCCATACGCACACCAATGCAAAGCCGTTTTGACAAACTCAAGTTCTCTCATGAACTCTTTCACCTGGGGATCCCTCCAATAATTACACTGAGTTGGCCATTCAAGGCAAACAGCGCCCCCCGCTTTGTGCACGGCACGGGCAATCTCGCGGAAAGTCCAAAACAGATATCTGAAGTCTGTCCTAATACCTCGAAGTCTACGCATCGCTCGATGGTTTCCAGTGCGAAAATAATGGGCTTCGCGCGCGCATTGCCAGGGGGAACCTCCTGTACAGGGCATAGAGCCCCATAACATTATGTGTTTTCTTCTGAACGTCTCTATGTCATTCTGAGCCAACCTTCTTCCCTTATCGGTTCTCATATCTTCCTTCTCCGTGTACCGTATTACCTTACACGAATTGTCGACAAAATTCTTGGGGTTTCCAATCCTGCTCTGAGGGCCACAACAATATCCTCACAAGAGTCGATCCCCGGTCCACTGGGTGGCCGGGGCACAATCGTCCCGGATCCAGAATTCCGTCAAGCCGGTCCATCTACTTGGGTGATAGTCGCCATCGCTGGAATCGCCATTCGGATTATGCTCGAAGGGGTGATGATATCTATTATCTTCGTCGCGCCAATTATCCGCACGGTCAAAAGTCAAACCATGTCGGGTATGAATTGCATAGGCACGACGTCGATCATCTAATCTATCCAGGTCAACTGGGCAATCAGTATTTACTGGCGTAAACGTGACAAGTCTGGGAACGAAGTGCCATCGTTTAAGACTCTGTCCATGTTGTGTCCATTGATCCCTCCTATTCTGGAAATCAGCAGCAGCAGCAGGCGGGAGGTGAGGAAGAAGAAGGTTGCAACCGAGCAAGTATTCTCCTTGCTCGGCGTTAATTGGCACAAAGCTCGACCGTTCTTCACACATTTCTTTTGACAGATTCGATGCATCGGATTCGCTTCCACTGTCAGTTGTGTCAAACATCGCTCATCTCAGTCCCCTCCATTGACCTGGGTTTATCGGAGCTTCTCCTGAAACCTTCTTGCCTCGTAACAGGAGTAGTTGCACTTGCTTCCACGGCCTGGCCGGGCGCATTCGCCGCCGCGGCTTGGCCGGGAGCGTTCGCCACCACGGCTTGGCCGGGGGCAGCCTCGGCAGCAGCCGGGCGCTGGGCGCCTCTGGGTGCCGCGGGAATATCTATGGGTTTTGAAGAGTGCACAGCAGGCTTACCCTTGTTGGGGCGCTTCTTTTTCTCGTTCATCTTCTTGCTAGGTACAACAGCTCCTCTCCGCAAGGCCAAACTCGGACCAAAGCGGGGCTTCAGAATCCCCCCGGGTTTCAGGGGGAGGCCGTCTGAAAACATCGAATCTAAATAGTCTCGGCACCGCTTGGCGGTCCAAAACTTGGGAGTCACGACGTTGACAAGATATAACACCTTAACCCAGGCCAAAGGGTCTGTGAACCTCTTCGTTCCAATGTCGGCAGCCTAATTTTGAGTCCGTTCTTACTGAAGCTCAACGATACCTCGAGAGAACTGTTCAGACACTGCAGCAGCGTCAATGCGATGAGTTCGCGGAAGGTGCATTAACTTCATGGAACCTCCGGCTTTGATGACCTTGCAAACTGCCTGGTTATCTTCTAAGCATAAACAACGTACTTGTCGTCCAAGCAATATTTCCCATAGCGGAAGGGCTGCTAGCAGCTCTTTTCGCAGGGCAAGGTCTGCAGCCACAATTTCGGCCTCAAGAGTACTATGGGAAACGCATGTCTGTCTCTGAGATCCCATAGATTGTCCAGCCCTGGTGCATGGCCCCAAACTGCCTGATAACTGGCACTCGTGCTCCTGTGTGTGCGGATGTCACTGGCCAGATCCGCATCAGAGTATTGCTTCAACAAGACATCCTCCATTCTATCACCTACCAATGAAGACATGCGGTAGTGAGAGGTACACTTGATGCAACAAATGAGGCGGAAAAGATCCATGTCTTGTTGCTCTGCCCACTTGGTAATGCAACTGGCCGCATGGCAAACGGCACGGAGCAGGTCGCATCGAGCCATTCTCGCACCGTAAAGGATCTTCACCAAGACTTTCGCCGCGATGGGCTGGAGCACTCCCGACTGGGTCGGCGGCTCCGGATCATTGGGGCTGGCCGCTGCGGCGTCAAGGCCGTGCACTGCGACTTCTTGATCTGGGGGCCCTACGTCAACTTTGATGTGTAATGCTGAGGCTATTGCCTCCTCTGCAGGAGAGCAAACTTCACCTCTAGGGCCGCCCTGGCCGCCCTCGAGATCGGCAAGTTCAGGGCCAAACGGAGTGCCTGCAGCGGGATAAGTAGCTGGATCAGTATCTGTGAGTTGTGCGTATAAACCGATACAGGATTGGAAGAATTCAGTCATGTCGTACTCTATGACTCTGGCCTGTTTGGGTTCTCTCGGTTGGCATGGCTCAGGCGGCTGGGCCGTCGAGTCACCCCCCGGTTCCTCGTCGCTCTAGTCTGGGACGGAAGCGTTCTTCTTGGCCTTAGGAGGCGGCGGGTCCAAAGTCGCGGGCAACGCACCTTGCCACTCGACAAACTGCGTAGACAGCCGATGTTCACAACCCAGATATCGTCCGACCGCGGTCGGAGGATCTATCGCTATGCTTTTCGGGCACCTGGGAGATGAGGTTTGAAACAACATCCAACCTTGAGCTAGCTTGTCTGCAGGACCAGCCAGCTTAAAATCGTCAACGTAAATTATCAAGAATAACTTCAGTTCTTTGTGAAAGTAGCAGCTCCGCCACGGGCTACATGTTATAATACCTTTAGCCGTAACGTGCCCTTCGCAGTGTTGCCCCCAAGATCCCCCTGAATCCGGGTGTCCGTATAAAGATATAATCAACGGGCATGCGGGATTGCGCATGTGCGACCATGACTCGCGCCACTCATCACGGGGTAGGAATACCCACGTCGGGGCGCCGCCCAACTTGGATTGAGTGCAAGCCTAACGGGCGTCAGCTTGTTCAATTCTATGGCCTTCAAAGAGCCCGTAGGTATCGGCTGCTTTGCTGGCCTGCATTGTAGCTGGACTGCTGGCAAGTTCTTGAAATAAAACAACGTCTTTATTCTGATCTCTCACGCTCGAGCCATCGAAAACTACCCGACCTTTGTATTTACGATCTTTGTGTCCGAGTGGCAACTCTGAGTTCTTTTCGACAAGAATTGCGAACAGACGGCCAAAGTGGGCAGTCTGCCCTTCGAGTTCTGCAACAACATCGGAATATTCTCTGACGCATTTCTCGCCCCACGTGCCCATGTCTCGCAGTCTTTGCCATTCCTTGCTCAGGGCAGCCTGGGCATCATGATTAGCCTGGGCCTCAACTTTGGAAACGGGGCGAGCTGCAGCGGCATCAATCCTAGCACGCTGCCGACTCGCTGGGAAGTTGAAAAGGCTCGTCAACAATTGAAATAAGATCAGTACAAGGGTTGCATGAGTAATCCAAATCAAATCTTTCCTTTTCACGGTGACTAGGCATTGGGGCCGAGCTGGGCTGCAACGGCATCCGAGGCACGCTTCGCCGCGACGCGGCGGCCGTCGGACTCAAGGTCAGGCTTGTCTCTTGCGCCACCTCAGATCCATCATCGGATAACGGGCCCCTGCCGGCTGGGCCGGAGGGAACACCGCCGCGTGCGATGGTGCCACCGCGCCAAGTTTGCTTCCACCATACATCCTCATCATCCGAAAGATGGTCGTCGGAATCGCCCCCCTCAGAGGGTTCGGCGGCTACAGCCGCGGCTTGGCCGCCCTGCTCCGCCGGACGTCGGAATCGCTCAAAAACCCACGGCGCTGCTCTTCTTGCCTTTGGATGCGTCGCAAAGTATGCAGCGTCCTCCTCAGAGAGTGGACGAGTCGCGGGTGGCTGGGCCACTGCGGGCTCGGGCGGAGCTGGCGGATCTTCCACGCCCAAGCCTATATCACGCAGAAGGGCAAGACAAGGACCGGGATCGTCTATACCAAAGAATCCTCTCTTCTCGGCCTTGCATTGCTCGACGGCTTGTCGGCGCTGGGCCTGATTCATGTTGAACCAGCGTCCAGGATGAATTCCAGGATTGGTGGATTCAGGCAATTTCTTCAGCCATTGAGCACCGCGTTTAGGATCTGGATCGGTGACCCATATACGGGTCACGGGAACGTAGTCGGGATCATAATAAAGTACAGCCCGTATGCTGCACGTCTTGCAACGACCTGTCAACGGGAGCTTTTGAGTTAACTCCTCTTTCGTTAGGCCGACGACAATACGCCTGTCCTCATAGTGATCCATCGTATCAAGGTTCTGGGTTGTGCGAGCAAGGAGCTGCCCTTTCCCGGGAACTCTCTCACGCGGCATGGCCGCTGAGAAGTTAGATTGTCGATCCAACCGATACTCGATATGTGCGAGACCTAACTTCTGATCTTTATCTTCGCCTGGACGAGAGTCTCGCTGCGGGCCCCGACCGTCAATTACCGCAGGCTCGTCATCCACGCATCAACCCCCCGGACCGCCATCATCATCGGAATCGGCCTCGGAGTCTGGCGGTGGAGCGCCCTCGCCTCCTCGAGGAGGCGGCAGCATAATTATGGCGGGATTGTCTGCGCAAAAAGGATGGACCGATTGTGCCCCTGCCCCCTGCCCCGAACCGTCTGGGACGGCCGCGGCCTCGCCGGCTGGGGGGATCGCAACGGAGCGCACTTCGGTCATAGCCTGCTCGTATGCTTTCCTCAAAGGGAAATGAGGAGATTGGTCCTCAGCAGTGCCATCCAAGATGTTGCTGTAGACTTGATCTGACTTCTCTATGGCGGGTCGCTTACCCTCGGGCGCGCGCCCTGATTCCATGTTAAGCCCATCTAGCTGTCTTAGCGGCACAACATAGCTCTCTGGGCCAACCATCCCCCCGTTTTGTGCACATACCCTAGGTATCGAACCCAGGGATCATTGTTCCCCCAGTCTTGGCTGTCCGGAACCTCGATTCTGGCGGGGGCACATAGCGCACGAGAGACCCGAAGGGAAGAAGCGGCGCCTCAAACTGGTGTCCAAAGCGACGTTCCCAACTAGACTTCCCTTTCCTCAGGGGCCCTTGCATTATAGCAAAGGCAAAAATATCTGACGGCATACGTCCAATATGGTGGTGGGAGACCAGCCTGCATAAGCAGTGCTCGGGCCCCCATCTGTACCACGCCGTTCGCACGCTCGGCAACAGCGTTTTGTTTCTCATTTCCTGGGATGGTAGGATCATGGGCAATCTTGAGCTCGTAACATACCCTTGCAAGCTCACGCGCACCATCTGCATAACAATACTCTAACTTCTCTCCTGGGGCTCTAAGTTCACTAAAAAGTTACAAACATGAACCGCAGACTCGTCGTGCACACCCTGAGCGGCGAGGAAATCAGTTGCTTGGTCGCGAAAAGTCACGCGCGCGGTCTCATCGTGGAGCCCCCGCGAGAGTTCATCCACCGCAAACCAATGATCCATCGTCAGATGTCCAAACGAAGCGGGGTTAGCGCATGGGCGGGGAACCTTCAGCCATTTGTTGCGCGCTTAGCGCTGCTGTCGTCTGATAGCTTTGGCCCAATTGCATACTGAGCAATACGGGTTCTTGGGAGTATGAATAAGAAGATGCGGCAGGGGGGTCGCGGCCTTTTTGAGCCGCTCGGCAAGGGAACCCGACACCTCAACCTCTGCAACGTCTGGGTCTGGTTCTGACGGTGCGTCGATGTCGACTAGGTCGACACCGTCAGCGCCTCCAACTTCACCCCCCTTGGGCCCGGGGGCCGCGTCGCACGCATTGGAGTCCAGCCCTCGACACACGTCGTAGGGGAGGTATCCTGAGACCCCGTAACAGCAAGGGCTCTTATATGCGGCTACGCAGGCCACGGCTTTGCCGGGCTGCTCGTCGGTCTGACCAACGGCTTGGCCGTGGCAGGGCAAAGTCGAGAAACATTTGGAGGCCGCAACGCAGGTCGGCGTCCGATTCCAACCGCTTTCGCTAGCCTTACGAGGCGAACAATAAAAATAAGTGATGGTATCCGCAGAGTCTAATGAGGACGGAAAAACGGGCGCGAGCTCAGTCGGCCGTCCGTCAACGTAGCTGTGGTTGCCAATCAACTCATGTGTATGCAAGTCTATGGTTACGCGAGTCTGAACATCATGGGGGGAGGGCCTCCCGCCGATTCCACATCGCCCAGAAAGGCCCTGGCGCCTGGCGTCACGCAACACCACCGCTCGGGAGGTTCACCCTCCCCAGCGGCAACCGCGCACATCCACTGACCCAGCGCCTCTTTGCCTGAAAGGCTCAAGTATGGGATCTTGCCCTCAACGATCAGGTCCACTCTTTGACCGTTGGGCAACAAAAAGCAGGGCCTTCGGCCTGCTGGCCAGAAGAAGCTAAAGCCGCGATCCATGCACCGCTCTCCGACCGAGATCACGCACGGGGTCTCCGGCAAGACCAAAGCGTTAAAACTACCTCCCTTAAATTAAGGGCACGCGATGCGAACTGAACCGAGGGCTTTTGCTTCTCCCCCGGCAGTATTCAGAATGATCGATTGCAGAAGCTTTCGAATCAGTCTCATTGCACCTGCACTCTTAATACACCTTTCCGCCATGAGGTTATACCCACACCCTGTATCAACTATAAAGCTCAGCGCTCCAAGATACGCGGCATCTTTGTCTGTGCATCCCGCAGCGGCTGTGCCGTGTGGGCCCTCTTCCCCCTCCTCAGTCCTCAACCAAAGGTGCCAGACGTCATCTTGTAGGTCTGACGCCCTGATCAGGGCCTCCGCCGCAGACGCTCTCCACTGGGTGGACAACTGCTGGCGCATTTTAGCTGGGAATATCCACCTATCTTCGTCACTCGAGGGCAACCCTTTTAGGTCGTGGCGACGCGCCTTCCTGCAAGTGATGGCGGGCCCGCAGTCGAGGGGTGAAATCGGACGCGGAATTTGCACCGATCCTTCATCCGCGATCGAATGCAACTCTCGTCGGGGGACTCGCTCCAATACATCTTGATAGCGCCCCGAGAAAGAGGATGCAGGAAATTGGCAGGCATATATACCAGATTTTCAACTTGCTGCCTACACTCGTGGAGGGACTCCCCACTGGAGGGGTACGTTTCAACTCCTCCCTTCGCATTTACAGAGGCCTTCGGAAAATGAGGGCCGGCCTGCTTTTGCCCAGGGAGACCATGCTATCACGCCCAAGCTGACTGGGTCAGTGGACACCCCCCTGCCCATCCACTTTCGGTTTGACCGACGCGGGCGTCGCCACATCCATCTAGCGAGGAAGGCAAGAAAGAGCATCCTTAACAAAATGATTTCAATCAGTCTTCCTGCACTGACGGCTGGGCCGCCAGTGCGGAGCCAGTGTCGCGGATGGTTGGGCGTGGTCTGAGCGAACCAACACTCCTTTCCACGTGTGCACTTTCCCGCTTCCTTGAAAGAGCGACATATCATGTCTTTACCTTTGCCTATGCCGTTGTTCTTGTCTCCATATTTCTTTCGTGTCTCCGAACTGGCGCTGGAGGCCCTAGAGCCACCACCACCCGCAGACGAAGCAACATTTGCGGCAGCGGCATTGGCCTGTTTGATGGTGCGCTCATACTTTAGAGTCTGACCTGCATTGAGCTTCGTTTGTTCATACTTGTCTCGCTTGAGCTTCTCTGCGTCGGTCCAGGCTCTGTATTCTCTGTAGCAACCGTCAGGAGGCCCACGGCAGTTCTTGGGATCCCGTGAGTAAGCGCAACACGGCATCTTGCTCTGTTTTCTACCTGAACGACCGGCTACCCTTTTTACGGCTACCCGTCGGGGTCTGTGACCGGCTCTGGGCCTTTCGGCCTCCGCCTTTAGGTTTCCCAGACCTCCCTCTGGGATTCGAATTCGGAGCCGGGGCAGCATTCGACTGAGCCCCCGCGCCCGGCTGGGTGGGTGCGGCGGCATTGGGCTTCTTGTGATTAGACGGGCATCCCTGACCTGCATACGGGCAGGTATCCCCTTTGCACACAAACTTGCACGTCGTCTCGCCCTTGGTCAATCCGCTCTTCATAACATCCGTAGATTTCCCGAGACGGGCTGCCACTTCTGCCGCAGCGGCTGCGCCGTTGGCACTTCGACGATTGTCATTGCCGTTGCCTCCACCACCGCCCAACCGCGCCTGTCGAGCACGTTGGTTCAGAGTACCCTCACGCATACTGATGTTCCATTCTTCCTTGTCGCGCAACAGCATTGCTTCAATCTGAGATATAAGCCATTTGTAGGACCTCACGCCCTCTCCTAGCTTATCTCTGGACAAGTCGAGGATTTGGTAAACAAAATCTAACTTCTTAGGCTTCCTGCATTGCTCGATGAAGTGTGCATGGATCGAAGCTCGCATCTCATCGGATGGAGGTCGAACACCGTAGAGCTGTTGATCAACGTCTGTCCCTTCATTACAGACATGATATAAGTCAGCGTCTGGACGACTCGGGTCAATGACTACCTTAAAGATGTCACGCGAAATGCGATGTTGACCTAACTCCGACCTGACGGAACACCAATAGCAAATGGCTCGTACCATCTCGCGCCCCGTTAAGAGCTTCTGCTCATTTTGAGCGCCATACTCCATTCGATTGATCTGTTGAAGGAAGTGCATGTGATGAGTGGACAGACCGCGACTCCTACGCATCTCGTTGAACTCCTCAATCAAGTTTGTGGCGACCATGATGTCAAGACGTTGGAAGCGGCCCGGATATCTGAGCTGTTCGTTGTCCACAGCGGGGTCCATAGCTTCCATGATCCAACGCTGTGCTTCTCGTATTACAGGAGACGCTCCAGCAATAGCACGGACTGCATGCATCTGCCAATCCCGTATGTTTGTAACATCATGAATGTCCATTAGATCAACCTTCTAATTATTTCCAACCTGTCTCCACTGATCCAGAAGGGTACTCTCATCAAGGCCTCCCGGGTCACGTGGCCCTCCTGGGCCCTGAGGTCCGCCACGACCACCTCCACCGCCTGGGGGTCCAGGAGCCCCCGGACTGCCCGGAGGCGGCTCCTCTGGCTGGTCTCGAATGGCGTTAGCAAGTGCCGACAAAATCTCAGTACTTGGCGCGGTACTACTGCCACCCCCATACTTGTCGTGTCCTGCCCCGCCAGTCGGCGCAGCCGCTGGCGCGTGATCTTTGTTTCCACCAGACGGCTTGGCCGTCGGCGGTTTCACGGGCCCATCCTTGGTGAACGGATGATAGTTAACGAAAGTCATGTTATCGATGGTACCTGTGAAATCCGCGTTGATAGGTAAACTATTCTCCGAAGTACCAGGCATGGCTGGGCCTTCAACTGCAGGGCCAGGAATACTATAATGGGGTTGCATGACAGGCCACATGGGCGTTTCCTGTGAAAGCAGAGGCATGTCGAATTGACTAAACTTGGGCAATTTATCCAATTCCTTCTCAACATATGGAAAGGATTCCATTCCCATGGATCTTGTCATCTCTCTCGTCCTTTCGATCATGGCCGCTCCTCGGTGGGGCAACGAATACTGCACGTTTGGCTCTTTCCCTTCCAAGGACTCGGCGATGATAGCTTTGAGCTCCATCACCTCTTTCTCTGATGCAACTGCGCGCGCCCGAGCCTCATCCCCCTCTCGAATGTTGGCAACTGATTTTTCTGAGCTCAGCCTAATCTGCTCCTCAGCTTGCTCCTCCATCCGCTGAACGCCAAGTTTATCAGCGCTACATTCGTCAAGAGCCTTTTGCTGTTGAGCCCGAAAGTTATGATCAGCGCTGTGTCTTTGCCATTGCTCGTCCCACTCCTCCTGTTCTGCCTGCGAACTCCTTCGCTGCGTACACGTAAAACACCGCCTGGCGCTCGCATTGAAGTGGTCTTTGCAGCATGGCAGTCCACAAGTGGCGCATTCTCCAACTTTCGGATTGAAGCAAATCGAACAAGCAAATCGAACAACTCTCTTCGTCAGCCCATCTCGCGGGCCGTGGCTGCTGCGCTGCCCTTACTCGCAGCATTGGTGGCATCCCGCCCGCCGCGATCGCCGAGCCAGACTGGGCCTGCGAGAACGTTGCGCCGGACGGCTTGGCCGCCGGCGATGGTCGCCCACTCGCCCCAGCCGGCTTAGCGGGTGGGCACGCATTGTCGCCTAACTGCAGACACTGAAGAGATGCTCTGGCGTTTTCATGTAACTTGAGCTCTTCTCGATAGTGATTATTCTGATCAACTATCGTCGCAGCTACAGTCTGGGCACTGGCCACTTCCAACCTGGCAGTGTGAAGTTGTTCTTGGAGCTCCTGTTTTTCAAGTTCTGCCCTGGCTGAGGCGGCCCTCTCTCCTTCTACTCTCGCCACCACAACAGCGGCGGATGCGGTCTTGGCATCAACAGACTGACTGTTCGCCGTCATTGCGGCCTGTCGTTCGGAGGATATCGTCTCAGCATTTCTGTTCTCGGCTTCTTCTGCCGCGCGCTGCTGGGCATCCGCGGTTTGATGGGCTATATGTTCCATCAGCTATTGTTCCCGCTTTCTGGCTGCTTGGGCCAGGGCGAGTCTTTCGGCCTCGAACTTTTTCCGAATGTCCTCAATAACCGCATTGATTTCTTATCGGCCCAGTCGGGCCTGCTCGGCCCTCTGGGCTTCACGGACCAGAATTTATTGCTGAGTCTTGGCCTCAACAAATCTAGCCTGATCCTGCATAGCTTGGATGAGAAGGCATGAGCTGTTATGCTCTTCCATCTGGAAGCAATCCTCACACAACCATTGATTGCCACAGTTGGGACACACATCAGAGCAACTTCCACACACTGGGCGCTTACAGGGCCCTTCCTGTTTGTGGGCTTTCCCCGGGCATCTGCCTTCCGCCTGGGGCGGGCAGTTGGGGCCCCGGTTCCAGCACACCTCGCGCATGGATATTGCACTGTTGCTCCTCGAAGTGGATCGGGCACCAGATCGTGGCATCTTGGGCCTCCCCCTGCTCGAAGCAGACGATCGAAGGCGACGGCACTTCGATAGAACCCTTCCTGAAGTGGGGAATCATTCGAGTCGTAATCTTCATTCCTGTGCTTCTTGAGTTGAGGAGCGGGAGTTCGTCCCGTGATCTCCCAGTCGTGCTTCGTATGAGACTGGTACCCCATTTCAACCTCAACCGCCTGGGGCGGCAGGTCACTCATCACGGTATCCGAATCTGGTTCTACACGCGCTTTCCCAAGGGCTTCCCAGTGATCGTAGTCCACTGTCTCCTGCCCAGGGGACGACCTCCCGTCCTGGGCGGGATGGTCTGCAGCAATTATCGATGACAAATCTCGGCTTAATGATACTTGATAATTGGCGCATTCAATGTCTTCCTCCATGGAATTTATGTCGTCTTCATCGTCAAGCTGTTCGTCACTATCTTGGCCGGTTTGTCCGTTCAAGGCGATCGGGAAGGGGTGAGTCCCTTGAGCGTTGCCCCATCCGTCTGGGACGGCGGGGTACACACCGCCGAACTCAACAGCTTCTCGCGACCCACTGGCTTGGCCAGCGGCCGGCACGATAGTCCGCATGGCATTCGGGCTGGAATGTATTGTCTCAGAGGATTCGGCAATCCAAGATGAGAAGGCTCCTCGTCTGACGTTGGCTGTTGTGCCATCCCGCCTCGTCGGGTCTGGGGTCTGTTCACGATCACCGATCGGAATTCGAGAGGGAGAATCATCCACTGACAAATCTGTAACATCTCCCCTACCCCTTCCGCGAGGAATCCGAGTGGCATTAGAAGAAGATGGAAGGCGGCCCCTCCCCGGGCCGCTGTCCTGTTGTTCTCGCCCGTCACGTTGTACAACTTGCGATCCGACGGGCAATTCGGCTGTCTCATCATAGCTCATCCCTGTTGCAACTTGGTCGCGGGATTCGGCTGATAACCAGTCGTTCCTCTGAGAATCGGGGTAAGATGTCAAAGGAATTAAGGTATCATGTTGACTCTGCTCAGAAGTAGAGGATACGGGATGAAACATCGATGAAACTATAAGTGAACCGTTAAGCAACTGCACTCAAGTAAAGGAAGGGAGGAGGTCCGGCCGGCCGACGACCGACGACGCGCGGCGGCCGAGGACTGGCGCGCTCCTTTTCTCGCTTGAGTACAAGAATAGCTGCGGGATGGTACCGCAGTAATGTCAAGGTGTGGCAAGGCAGGCAGCAGAAGAGGCAAGTGCAGAATGAGGCGGAGAGGAGCATATTTACTGTTGCCCGAAGGCTTTCCAAACCGATTCGGGGAACGCATGGTCCGATAGCTTGGCAGGTCTGGCCTCAACGTTCGGCCACATAGGCGCTTCCAAAGGCAGGGGGCGGCGGTGATTCGCCGTAGGCGTCTTCGATACAAAATACAAGCATAATTCACTCACCAGTTGACCTGAGATGGTACGAATTTATACTTAGGATGGACGATCGGAGATCGGGTGCGAATGAGGGAGACCGAATGCGGCGTTGTCGCTGGGACCTGTGTCAGTACTCCTTCTGGGTATACACCCCCTGCTCTACCCGACCAACGACAGACCCGGGGCTATGTGGGCATTGTGCGCGGTTTTGGGGAAATCTCGCGCTTTGAACTTTCCGACGCTCGCAGAGGACCCGCAAGGCCCCCACGACGGCCCCACGACGACAGCTGCGACCTTCACGACGCCCACAGAGGCGGCGCCCAAGACCAACTCCAAAAGAAAACCAGCCAAAGGACCCGATCGGACACTCCGAGCCCTCGGCCCCAAGAAGACCGCAGGAGATCCCACCAGACGCCCCACAAGGCTGACACGAGGCCCCTACCGGACGGACCAGACGGCATCTACTACACCCCTAAGGGATCGGCGGTGCGGCGTAAGCCCGAGAATCACCAAGGCCTTCGCCTCGCCACTCTTCTTCGATGTCACGTCACCGCGGCGATAGACCTTTCCGACTAGCAAGGCGTCCTTGGCTGCAGTCGCCACTCTCATCTGAAGCACAAATTCCGCCGCGCCACTCAAGTCCAAGTCCACTGGCCCGATCGGGTCGCCGCGACCACCCTTCGGTGTCAGGATGGCGGAGCCCCGATTGCTGTAATGAGCGCTGCGCTGCTCCCTCGTCCACTCGATGTTCGTTGCTGTCTTCTCCGGCCGAGCCATCAGCCACTTCCGAAGGTACGCGCAGAGCAGGCAGGCGCAGCAGAGGAGAATGACGGCGAGCGCGATGAACACGGCCGAGGCCTGCGCCTCGCAGCCCTCGCCCGTCACGGGATCTGGGCCGCTGGGGCAGCTCCAGTCGTAGGGGCACTGGATGTACTGCTCGCACGGCTCGGCGTCGGGCATGTACGACTCCTGGGGAGGAGGAGGAGGAGGAGGAGGAGGAGGAGGAGGAGGAGGAGGAGGAGGAGGAGGAGCCTGGGTGAACCCCGGCGCCGCGTTGGCGTTGCACAGGTCGGTGGCGTTGCGCCCCCAGGCCCCCACGCACTCCACGGTACGCGTGTGCGCCCCGACGCCGCACATGTTGCTGCACAGCGACCACTCCGTGCGGGCTATCCACCGCGCCCTCGGGAGAGTGAAGCTCACGTACTGGGTCGGCCCGAAGACGAACGTGGCGTTCGCGAGTCCCGACGGCTCGCTGACGCCAGCATCCTGCAGGGCACGCCTGAGTTCGTCGATGAAGTTGCCCGCAGCCAGACCACTGATGCTCTCGTTCAGGGATGAGAAGTTGACGAGTTCAGTTGGCTGGAGCACGACTTCGAAGAACAGCCCCTGCGATGTCGTCAAACGCCTCGTCGTCGTTGGAGCGACAGAGCTCCAATCCGAATTCAAATCCTTCGTCCCTTTGACGAAGATCTGACCTGGAAGCAAGCCTAACATCTTACCGATGGAGCTTTTGATGGCATCTTCGCTTGAGGGGTTGTCAGCCCAATCGGCGGTGATGCCCTCAGCAGATCCAGGATCGTCGCTGGCGATGGCCATCGGGATGAGCAGGACCTCTTCAAGCTGGAGCACCTCCGCGTGCTCGGAGGGTATGCAGGTCAAGGGGATCTCGTCGAACTGGCCCTTGGTACAGTTGATTGGCTCGACCAATTCGTACGACGCGTTGCATACTGGCGAGCAACTCGCTCGGCTTCCAATGCCAACGCAGGAAGAGCTATTGATCACGTCCCTCATGTTTGGCACCGAGTCCGCATCACACGACATCTCTGTGCAGAAGCCCGAGCCCGTGGCAAACTCGTAATCTACTGGCCCCCAGACAGGCCAAGACGTCGTGTTGAGGCACTCGAGCTGGACTGTAATCCCGCTGTCCGTGTAGCCGTCGGAGCACGAGAAGTTGCATCTGTCCTGGTAGAGCATGTCTGTACAATTCGGATCTGGCGGTTCATAGCCAATCGGAACGGTTCCGTTGAACGGGCTGCCGTGACAGACGTCTCGCTCGCACCTGGCTGTTCCGTTGAACGTCGAGGGCTCCATCTTCAATTCTTCTGATGTGTTCGTGCAAACCATCTGCTCTGCCTCAACATATCCAGGACCACAAATGGGGTTACACGTGTCGAACCACTTGAAGCCCATGCATTCGATACGGACTAAGTCTGGCCTGGGCGGATTCGATACCTGGTCAGCAACATCCTCTAACAGTCCGACAGGCACTCCCGAAGGCACGTCAGAGGCGGCAGGAAGATTACACACACAGCACGTCGTGGACGTGGCAGTCGTCGACGTGAGTGTCGCAGTTGTGTACAACCACAGAATAACATTTGGTTCGGTCGCATAGAAAACAGTCACGTTTCCAAGGCCGTTTGCAAGGCTCACCTGGGCGAGAAACGGATCGATAAGGCTGGTGCTGTTGAGCAGTGTGAAATCGTCGAAAATACCGAGCAGGCGCTGTTCTGTCTCGTTCGTGTCCATGCCCGCAATGATGACCGTGTAGACAATCTGGTAGTTGAACGTGGGAGACTGGGCGGACAGCAATCTGGCAACGCCAGATACTTCAGTACTAGCTGCGGCAACCGAGTCGATGGTGATCAGCGACTCTGAAGTGTTCAAATACATCGACAGAGCCTCCAAAGCAGTGTTCTCTACTTCCACAATGGTGAGGTTGTTGGCGAAAGAAAGCCCGATGGTGCACCGGACCTCGGACCAGCGCTCTGGAGTAAAGGTCGAGGTGATGGTCTGGGTCGTGGCTGAGGTGCTTGAGATGGTACTAGAACTTGTGGCTGAAGTGGTATGGACCGTGGTCGAGGAGGTCCAGGATGAGCTCTGAGTGGTTGTCGAGCTCCTGGTAGTCGTAGACAAAGAGGTGCTCGAAGTCTCAGTCGTGCTGGAGGTCTCGGTCGTCGTGGTCCCAGTCGTGCTAGATGTCCCCGTCGTCGTGGTCTTGGTTGTGCTGGATGTCTCGCTCGTCGTGGTCTTGGTTGTGCTGGATGTCGCGGTGGTCGTGGACTTGGTTGTGCTGGACGTCTCGGTCGTCGTGGTGCCAGTCGTGCTAGAACTATCGGTGGTCGTGGACACTGTCGTGCTAGAAGTCTCGGTGAATGTGGACACGGTCGTGCTGGAACTCTCGGTAGTCGTGGACTCAGTCGTGCTAGAGCTCTCGGTAGTCGTAGACGCAGTGGTGCTCGAGGTCTCAGTAGTCGTGGTCCTTGTCGTGCTGGAGGTCTTGGTCGTCGTGGTCCAAGTCCTGCTGGTAGTACCAGACGTCGTGGTCCTTGTCGTCGTGGTCCCTGTCGTCGTGGTCTTTGTCGTGCTCGAGGTCTCGGTCGTCGTGGTCCCAGTCGTGCTGGAGCTCTCGGTAGTCGTAGACAAAGAGGTGCTCGAAGTCTCAGTCGTGCTGGAGGTCTCGGTCGTCGTGGTCCCAGTCGTGCTAGATGTCCCCGTCGTCGTGGTCTTGGTTGTGCTGGATGTCTCGGTCGTCGTGGTCTTGGTTGTGCTGGATGTCGCGGTGGTCGTGGTCTTGGTTGTGCTGGACGTCTCGGTCGTCGTGGTGCCAGTCGTGCTAGAACTATCGGTGGTCGTGGACACTGTCGTGGTAGAAGTCTCGGTGAATGTGGACACGGTCGTGCTGGAACTCTCGGTAGTCGTGGACACAGTCGTGCTAGAGCTCTCGGTAGTCGTAGACGCAGTGGTGCTCGAGGTCTCAGTGGTCGTGGTCCCAGTCGTGCTGGAGGTCTCGGTCGTCGTGGTCCCAGTCGTGCTGGAGGTCTCGGTAGTCGTAGACAAAGAGGTGCTCGAAGTCTCAGTCGTGCTGGAGGTCTCGGTCGTCGTGGTCCCAGTCGTGCTAGATGTCCCCGTCGTCGTGGTCTTGGTTGTGCTGGATGTCTCGGTCGTCGTGGTCTTGGTTGTGCTGGATGTCGCGGTGGTCGTGGTCTTGGTTGTGCTGGACGTCTCGGTCGTCGTGGTGCCAGTCGTGCTAGAACTATCGGTGGTCGTGGACACTGTCGTGGTAGAAGTCTCGGTGAATGTGGACACGGTCGTGCTGGAACTCTCGGTAGTCGTGGACACAGTCGTGCTAGAGCTCTCGGTAGTCGTAGACGCAGTGGTGCTCGAGGTCTCAGTGGTCGTGGTCCCAGTCGTGCTGGAGGTCTCGGTCGTCGTGGTCCCAGTCGTGCTGGAAGTAGCAGACGTCGTGGTCCTCGTCGTCGTGGTCCCTGTCGTCGTGGTCTTTGTCGTGCTCGAGGTCTCTGAGCTCGTGGTGGCAGTCGTGCTAGAAGTCCCTGAGATCGTACTACTAGTCATGCTGGAGGTCTCAGAGGCGGTCGTGCTGGAAGTCACCGACGTCGTCAAAGTTGTGGTGGATGTAACCGTCGCCGAGGTGGACGACGCTGTGGATGTGGTGAGTCCGTCGCAAATGTCGAGCCATTCCTCGTACATGCTTCTCGTTGCGATCGTTTGGAATTGGTTTGTCTGTGTGCTGCAAGTACTCAGATCTGAGTCTTGGTAGTTAATAGACTCGCCACCAAGTTGGAAGATACAACCTGCGAGACCCCACTCGCTGTCATCCACGTCACACTTGTCACGATCAGTCTCCGACAAGTCGACGTAATTCGGTCCTGCGTTAGGTCGGGCATGTCCCCCTACAGGGGGATTTTGGACGAAAAATAAAAAGTCACCAAAATTACCCCAGTGCGACCCTACCTAGAAGTTGGAGCCCCTAGGAAAGCAGCATTAGTTGCTATGCTATGCTATGCAATGCTATGCCATGCTATGCTGCGCTATGCTATGCTATGCTGTGCTATGCTATGCTGCGCTGTGCTATGCTGTGCTGTGCTGTGCTGCGCTATACTATGCTATGCTATGCTCTGCTGCGCTATGCTATGCTATGCTGGGCTATACTATGGCATGCTGTGCTGAGCTATGCTATGCTACGCTCTGCTATGCTATGCTGTGCTCTGCTATGCTAAAGCTCGGCGAAGCTCAGATGAAGATAAGCTAAGCTAAGATAAACCTGAGCTAAGATGAAGCTAAGCTAATCTAAGATGAAATAAACTAAGCTAAGATGAGATAAGCAACGCTAAGCTAAGGGGGCGCAACTGGGGGAACCGCGGGGCGGATGCCGGGGGAACCGCCCGGGGCGTTTTCCACTGCCAGGCCCCTTTAAGCCAAGACAGTAAGAACCCTTCTAGGCAGAGCCTAGGTAGGGAAAAATATTCAAACCATAATCACAAAATGCTCTACGGTCAGTTAGGGAAGAATAGCGTGCATCTTCCGGCCCCGAAAACGCACGCTAACTGTGTTCAAACGCTAACTTCATATGCATCTGAAAATGCACGCTAACCTCGCCACGATTGTCAAGGGATGAGCGAGGTTAGCGTCTCCCAAAAAAGGTGGTTAGCGTATCCTGAAGTTAACTAACGCCTCTGGGGGGGTTGCCGCCGCCCTGGGACGGCAGATGTAGGTTAGCGTGCGTTGAACATGCACGCTTACCCGTAGGTTGCTGTCCTCCAGGGGGCGGCGGCGCCGGTTAGTGATCTTCAAAACTGCTTCAAATCAATCAGTAATTGAAATCGGGGCCGGTTCTGGCGTCAAGAGTTTAATCGTCAATTCGTTTGGGTGATCTGTTTTTTGTACTTATTGTTCTCGCTGTCTCCGCGGCCGCCGCCGCTTCGATAAGCGAAGCTGTCGCCACTTTCGAGGAGGCACGCTAACCTACAACCGACGTCCCAGGGCGGCGGTGGCGGCCGTGGCTCCCCCACGGCGCGCGCACCGGTTTGTGATTTCCTAAATTGTCTCAAAACAATCAGTAATTGAACTCGGGACCCGGTTCGGGCGTCCAGAATTTAAACGACAATTTGTTCTCGCTGTATCCGCCGTCTCCGCCGCGATGTGCGAAACTGTTGCCGCTTTCGAGGAGGCACGCTAACCTACAACCGCCGTCCCTGGGCGGCGGTGGCTCCCCCACGGCGCGCGCGCCGGTTTGTGATTTCCCAAATTGTCTCAAAACATCAAGTAATTGGAATCGGCACCCGGTTCGGGCGTCAGAAAATTTAAACGACAATTTGTTTAGGTGGTTTGTTTTTTATTGTTTTTTTTGTGCTCGCCGTCTCCGCCGCCGCCGCTGCGATATGCGAAACGGTTGCCGTTTTCGAGGAGGCACGCTAACCTACAACCGCCGTCCCAGGGGCGGCAGCGGCGGTGGCTCCCACACGGCGCGCGCGCCGGTTTGTGATTTCCTAAATTGTCTCAAAACAATCAGTAATTGAAATTGGGACCCGGTTCGGGCGCCCAGAATTTAAACGAAAATGTGTTTAGGTAACATGTTCTTTATTTTTTTTTGTTCTCGCCGTCTCCGCCACGATGTGCGAAACTGTTGCCGTTTTCGCGGAGGCACGCTAACCTACAACCGCCGTCCCAGGGCGTCGGCAGCGGCTGTGGCTCCCACACGGCGCGCGCGCCGGTTTGTGATTTCCTAAATTGTCTCAAAACAATCAGTAATTGAAATTGGGACCCGGTTCGGGCGCCCAAAATTTAAACGAAAATTTGTTTAGGTGATCTGTTTTTTATTTATTTGTTGTTCTCGCCGTCTCCGCCGCGATGTGCGCAACTGTTGCCGCTTTCGCGGAGGCACGCTAACCTACAACCGCAACCCAGGGCGTCGGCGGCGGCTGTGGCTCCCCCACGGCGCGCGCGCCGGTTTGTGATTTCCTAAATTGTCTCAAAACAATCAGTAATTGAAATCGGGACCCGGATCGGGCGTCCAGAAATTAGACCACAATTTGTTTAGGTGATTTTTTTTTTCTCGCCGTGCGCGCCGCCGTCACCGCCGCCCTGGGTGGGGGAGGCACGCCCTGGGATGGCGGTTGTAGGTTAGATTGCATTTACATGCACGTTAACCCTTAATTTGTTGTCCTCCGGGGCGGCGTCGGCGGAGACGGTGAGAAATAATAAAAAACAGCAATAAGACAGATCACCTAAACAAGTTGTGGATTACATTCTGGACGCCCGAACCGGGTCCCAATTTCAATTACTGATTGTTTTGAGACAGTTTAGGAAATCACAAACCGGCACGCGCGCCGTGGGGGAGCCACCGCCGCCGCCGCCGCCATGGGACGGCGGTTGAAGGTTAGCGTGCATCCTCGAAAGCGGCGACAGTTTCGCATGCGGCGGAGACAACGCGAACAACAGACAATAGAAACAAACAGATCACCTAAAAAAAAATTTCGTTTAAATTCTGGGCGCCCGAACCGGGTCCCGATTTCAATTACTGATTGTTTCGAGACAGTTTAGGAAATCACAAACCGGCGCGCGCGCCGCCGCCGCCGCCGCCGCCGTGTGGGAGCCACCGCCGCCGCCCCCGCCGCTGCCATGGGACGGCGGTTGTAGGTTAGCGTGCATGAAGCCTCCTCCTCATCCCCCCCATCCATCTCATGGTCAGCGTGCATTGACCCCCTCACCTCGTACCCGTGATGACTAATAAGTTGCACGATTCGCGTCGTCCAAGCCATACGTAAGCCCTCGCAAATAAATTGCACAATATTTGCGTCCCCGAAGCCATAAACCTTTTAATTCGCGTCCCCTTAGCCAGATTCCTTGCAAATTGCACGCTATTCGCGTTTTGGAAGCCAGAAACCCTCCAAGACGCGAATAGCGTCTTGGATTCCAAGACGCTATTCGCGTCTTGGAATCATCCGCCCCCCAACCATCACATGGTTAGCGTGCATTGACCCCCCCCCCCACCCCCTCGTGCCCGTGATGACATATAAATTACATACGATTTGCGTCCCCAAGGCCATAAACCTGAGTAAATTACACCAGATCCGCGTCCCCGAACCCATAATCCTTTGTAACTTACACACGATTCGCGTCTTGGAAGCCATAAGCGTTTGTAACGTACGCAACAGTCGCGTCCCCGAAATTTTCGTACGTGATATCCGAGGTGCGCTTTTTTGAGGATGTCCCTATCAATATGGCTTTTCTTGGAGATTCGCTTCACCAAAGGCGAACATCCGCGACGCAGGAACCGACGCGGTCAAACTGCGCCGCATCGAAACTATTAGGATGAGATGGAAGATGGCGACGACGACGAGGGAGGGGGGATGGGGCCAGGGGGCAGTGAGGGATAATACGTATGAGGAAAGCTTTAAGCGCACACTCTGTCCTTTCCTCCTCCTCCTCCTCCTCTCCTCCTCCTCTCCTCTTTCCTTGGACCAGTGCTCCTCCTTTCTCTCCTCCTCCTCCTCCTCTTCCTCCTCCTCCTCCTCATCCCCCTCCCGTTCCCCTCACTTCTTGCCCAGAGCGAAGAGAGGATGCTGTCGATCCAGACGAAGAGCCGGTCGAGGCACCCCCCCAACCCCCCGACATGACCCTAAGTGGTGAGAATCCGATGGCCTCGCCACGCAGTGGCGACCTGCAATTGCTGAAACGGTCAGAATCCGATGGCTGTCTGGCCTGTTTTCCGGCCCTACTCGGATCTCGGGCCTTTTGTTTTTGTTGCCGAGCACTAGGAATGAGGAGGTAGAGGAGGAGGAGGAGGAGGAGGAGACTGGATGCGTGGCTGCGCGATCTCATCTAAATATGCAGTGGCATCTGTCCTACTCATGCTTGGCGCACAACTTACACAGAGGCCAGTACGTAAGATGCTTGCATTTCAAGCGGCCAGAACACAAGGCGTTGGGAAAGGAGGTTCGTGTTTCCAGTTGAGGACAAAGTGGAGGAGGTGGAGAGTGAGGATGATGAGGAAAAGCAAGGGGAGGATGAGCGAGGACGAGGGATAAGGATTCGCACGCAAGGGCAGGATGAGAAGGGGGAGGGTGGGGAAGAGTACGGGCAAGTAGGGTAAGTAGGGAAGAATAGCGCGCATCTTCCCGCCCCGCCAGGGCACGCTAACCGAGATGGATACGTATGAGGAGGGAGGGGGAGGGTGATCTCGGAACCCTCCTTTCCCAACGCCCAGCTAAATCGCGGTTGTGCAAACCTGGGCAATCGCCCCTCAGGCGGTACTTGTCGCCTTTCGGAGCCGTGACCACGAATCGTTCCCGAGGAGGTGTCGGCTCCACTCGGGAGCAGGCGGAGGCGTCGAGGGAGCCGGCGTAGGCGTCGGGAGCCGGTGGAGGCTTCGAGGGAGCCGGCGGAGACGTCGGTGCCACGGTCGCCGCCGTCTTCGGCCCGCCACTCAGGTAGCCGCGCAGCCACATGCCACATGCTAAGCCGAACAGCCAGACAAACACGAATAGGGACAGCAACATCGATCGAGGTACGTAGGTCGGCCGAGGGGCGCGACGCTCGCTGCAGAGCCGACCAGAGCCCTCAACGGCGGCGAACAGCTGTGTGTTTTTTTTGGGGGGGTCCACCGAAGGCTCCAGCGGCCGCGTCCACATGCTCGCCCCCGCCCACCGCATGCCCATTTCGGCACACCACCGAAAGCGGCACCCACAATGCGGTTCTCGCAGCTGCATATGGTTAGGCCCTTCGTCAGGCTAGTTGTTCCCATATCCTAAGATGGGGTTCTTTCTATTTCTTGGACGCTGCCGACTTCTCCTCCTTCTCCTTCTCCTCCCCTGTCCTCCTCGTACCCAGACTTACTCATGCACAGACTGACTCACACTCAGACTTACTTATACACAGACTTACGCACACAAAATTATTCATACTCAGACCTACTCATACTCAGACCTACTCCTACTCAGACTTACTCATGCTGAGACTCACGCATGCCCCGTTCGCGGCCGTTTTGTGGGGATACCTCAAGCGGCATGCTTGTTTTCTGTCCCAACATCCTTCGCTTTCGGAGCAGATTTGGAGGATGCCTCGAGCGAGGCGCTCATTTTCACGTCCCTACGGGGAGCCGCCGAGGGGTATGACACGGTCCCGTTCGCGGCCGTTTTGTGGGGATGTCTCAAGCGGTTTGCTTGTTTTCTGTTTGGAGAAGGAAATGGAGGAGGATTGGAGGAGGGGTCTGGAGAGACGATGTCATCGTCGTACTCACTCGCTCAATAGCCGCCTCTGGATAGAGGAGGTGGAGGAGGAGGTGGAGGAGGATGAGGCGGTGGGGGAAGAGGCCGGGGAGGGTTAGCGTGCTCGTACTCACGCCGCCATCAGAGACGTACGATCGAATGTTAGCGCGCTCGCACTCACGTTTGCCATTCGTCGAACATCGGACAGGAGGTGATGATGAAGGCGAAACCGCTCAATAATATCGGTCCCTGGCCCTTCCGGGGCCCATCTTGAGCAGTTTTTCCGCCCCAGAGGATCGGTTTTTGACGGCCCTGGGGCCCGAGAATTGTGACCCAGAGGTGAAAGCAAGGTTGTCATGGCCACGCGGCCGACGCGCGGCCGCTGACCCTTCCCACGGCCACTCCCAGGAGCGGAGGAGGTGGAGGAAGAGATACACGGCATCGAGAAGTACGAGGAGGTTGAGGACGAGGGGGAAACGGAGGACGTGGAGGACGATGAGGATCGGGGGAGGAGAGGGAGTTAGTTTTAGTTTCTTTTGCCCGCAGCGGTGGCAGAGCATCAAGAGGTGCGGCATGTGCGCATTGCCGATGGACGGCCAACTTCCCTCATCCCGATTCCTTTCTTCACCTGCACCTCAAATAACCCATGAGAGCCTGCGTGGGATGGCCCGGCGCGGTCACGAACCGGCCCGAAAAAAACAAGCTTGGCTGCGCAGTGCGCACGCTGCGTCTAGCGTGCCGCGCCGCCTACGCACGAAAACACAACTGCATCGGCCTCCCCCTGGCCGTCAGCTCCAGAGATAGCGCGGCACAAATTCCCTGGCCGCGACTCCTCGGGCACAAAAACCCTGCCTGAGTGTCACCAACGCATGTACCCAACCCGCGTGCCACATGCCTGGTACCCGAAGCGCCAGCTTGCACGTCAGGCCCCCATATGCCCTCTGGAGGGCTCTCGATGGCCACTGAGCCCAAAAGAAAGTTAAACTCAGTGCGCGATCCCACGCAGAGCGGGGGGGGGAGGAGGGACGGGGGGATGTAGAGGGAAGAAAGTGTCTCAGTGCATCCGAGGTGGCACAAGCAGCGTTGCGTTACGCACGCGTCCCAGGTGGCCCAAAGAGCCTCGCAACGCTTGTAAACCAGCACAGAAAACGAACCACTGCAGAACGTACGTGCGCACGAGGGGAACAGGACAGGGCGCGACATGCCTACGCGGGCAACTTGAGGACGTCGGCGTGGACGTCGATGAGCCACTGCAGGCACCGCTCGTACGCCCCCGGGCCACTCTCCTGAAGGGCAAACTTAAAATGCATGTAACTTGTTAGCTGCGCGAAATCCCACCAGCTCTCAGGGCGGAACCCGCCTTTCTTCCTTTTTGGGAAGGGGTTTACCCCTCCGCCTACCCCTACCCCTGAATCTGGAAGGGGAGGGGGGGGCACGAGGCGTTGGATCCTCCAAAAACCAAGTTTGCTCCAAGAGGCCTCAGAGAGCCCAAGATGACCCCCAAGATGGCTCAAGATGTGCACGTACCTCCCGTTGCTTCTACGTACGCTTCCCTGATCTTCTCAACTCGCCTGACCATCGTTTCTGGGTGGGTCGGTGGGGAGACGCGAAACGTCATGAATAGCTACGTGCACGGGTTTGCGTGCATTGCACCATGACGTGGACATATGTATTGGCATCGTGCACTTACCATGGGTTAGCGTGCATTGCGACTGTATGCTTACAATACGTACGTACATTGGATCTCCCTTGATATCCGCGTGATTGTCGTGCGGTCGCACGCGCAGAACCTTCTTCTCGGGGCCCCGGTAGTAGGCCCTCCAGCGCTCGACCCCGTTCTCATTCGACCGTTGGAACAGCCGAGTAAACAAAGGAAGATCGCAGGGCACAGCTGCGGCGACCAGCATCTCCTTCGGCACCTTCCCGATAGTACCATCCGCCGCCTTAGCCACGACGTCGCCTCCGAAACCCCAGCACAGAGCCGCCCACTTCTTTTCGACCACCGCGGGGAGCTTCAAGCAGAACTTCTTGGCGGACAACTTTTCCTCGTCTGCCTTCTGCCTGAGGGCGGCAATGCCCCGCTCCATCACTCCCGCCCCCCTGTCCCTCCCTGGAAACCGTACCATTGCATAGGGCGGAGGATCTACTGGCCTTCGGCCCATCCCGCCACCGCGCCTGGGTAGTCGGGCGCCTCTTGGAGGCAGTTCCGTAGCCTCTTGGGCCTCTTGGGGACCTCTTGGGGCCTCCTGGGGCCCTCTTGGGGGCTTCTTGCGGCCTCTGGGGAGCCTCCTGGGGCCTCCTGGGGGCCTCTTCGGGCGGAAGGGTAGATTTTTGGGTTCGTGGTACGTACCTCTCTTGGGCTCTCTTGGGGCAGACTTGGGGGCCCTTGAGGCCGTCTTTGGCGCCACTGGGGCCTCGCTCCATCCCCCTGCCCCTCTCTGGAAACCGCGGAATTGCAGCGTGGGATAGCGTGCCCGTGGCAGCCTCAGCAGCTTTATCATGTCATCGTCATCGGAGTCGGCGTCAGGCATGTCGGTGTCGGAGTCGGACTCGGCCTTGGTTTCCTGCTCCTCCAAAACCACAGCCGCCTCCTCCTCCTCCCGGTCGGCCACCGCGGCCTCGGCCTCCGCGGCCTCGGCCTCCGCAGCCTCGGCCCCCTCGGCCTTCTCCTGGTCGTCCTCGGCCCCGGCGGGCTCGCCCAGGTATTCAGCCAGCAGGGCCCGCAAGTAGGCCGCAGCCTCTGGGTCGACATTCGTGATGTCCTCGTTTAACTTGATGGCCGGCGTCTCCGCATAGACCTTCTGGAAGCCAAGCACGTACTCGAACTTGCTAGTGACGATCCGTGTTTCACCCGCATCTGGATCAGCGACCAGTTGGAAGCATGCAATGTGATCCTTCTGGTAACGCTCTGCGATATCTCCAAAACTCCAGACTGGCCAACGTAAATTTATGTCGAAACACAGCAGGTGGGCCCTCCGCTCCTTTCTCCTCAAGTTATCGAGCCCGGCAGCCGCAGTCTTCTCTCTCTTCTTGCCTCTGGCTTTCTCCAAAGCTTCCGAGGCTTTGTTAAACTCCTCGGAGCACTGCCGCAAGATGCACTTCACAGTAGTCGCCATCCACGGCGGCAGGAGAGCATATTCTTTGTCGTTCGTCCTCGTCAAGGTGATCTCGACCGCGTGCTCCCCAGGGAGTAGATTCTCAATCCAACCGATGCCCGCATCGTGGTTCTCCCTCTCGAGTTTCTTCAGCTTGTCCGCAATCGACTCCT
This sequence comes from Prorocentrum cordatum, assembly GCA_963575745.1. Classification (NCBI taxonomy): domain Eukaryota; class Dinophyceae; order Prorocentrales; family Prorocentraceae; genus Prorocentrum; species Prorocentrum cordatum. The sequence continues at coordinate 76,384 of CAUYUJ010014143.1, forward strand.
GCCGTGGTTCAGATCAGAAAGGACCATCCGAAGCGGGATGCGAAGCTGGTTAGCGTGCCCATCCGCCTTGTCGCTTAGATCGCCTCCAATCTGGGCCAAGACGGCTCCAATACTGCTCAATACGGTTCCAAAATGGCCCAGGATGGCTTCAATGAGCCCGAACAAAGCCAGAAATTTGCCAAGGGGGTTCCCAGCACGGTCCCAATATACGTACGCACGTAGGTTCCCAGGACATTCCAAGACACCAACACGACGGCCCAAATTCGTTCTAAGGTGCCTCTAAGGCATCCCCGGAGATCTCCAAGAGCGTCGCCCCCCCTTTCACTATCAATGGTCCTTCACACTCTTCATGTGCGAAGGAAGCGCCGGTCTCTCGCGGCCGCTGATCTGCCGCAAGGCGTCCTCGAAGCTCATGCCAGAGTCTTCGGCCAACCAAGCGGCTTGCTCGTTCACCGTGACAAGCTGCCTAGATCTCCAGGACCACTCCAGGAGTGACTTAGTCATGCTATCCTGGGCCACTAGGTGGGCACGTATGACCTGCATTTGGGTGAGTTCGGAATCCTGTACCCCGTCTCCTCTCATTGGCAGCTTGCTCAAGTCCGTCCGAGCCAATGGATTTCTGACCAGCCCCAGTATCTCTCGGCACGTTGCCGAACGACAAGCTTCGAGTGTGCCATGGAAAGCGTCGTTCGGCTGCCCATCCGCCGAAAAGCCGCCAGGGCCAGCGACGAGCGTCACCTAGGGGTGGCGCGCGCGGAAGTGAAGCACGCTAACCGCGCGCGGGGGCAGGCTCTCTCATCGAGGGATGGAGCTTTCATTGCATGCAGCATTGCGCTGACATCTCGCATGGGGGCCTATCTGCACGGCGCACCTAGCAAGTAAGGGTGGACACTCCCACAGCCACGATGCCCCATCCCAGAACAGTGGATCCGCATTCTCAAGGCTACAACCATTCGTGTGCCAACCAAACATCCACCCAACCAGCCACCCAATCAATCGGCCTACTTACTTGGCAGCCAGCCAGCCACCCACCCAGCCATCGGATGGCCGACGGTGTCTCGTGGTAAGCCTCTCGGAGGCCTCTGGGAGGCAGTCTTGAGGCCTCTTCGGGACCGTTTTGGGGCCTCTTGGGGCATCTGTTGGGCCTCTGGGGGCCCCCTGGGGGCCTCTTTGGGGCATCTGACTACATTCGTATACATACGCGAATAAATACGTGCATACCTACGTATATATATATATATACGTAGAGAGAGATGTATATACGTATACATATATATGTAGAAATATGTATACAGATATATGTGTACATATATATATATACGTCTGTACATACATATATACAATCCTCACGTATATCGACCTCGCGATTCCAGTCGCGGGGTTAGCGTGCCCGTGCAAGGGGGGGGGGGGGGGCAGTGGTTCGCCCCCCTGTCGCACCCCGATCTCTTTCTCCCACTGCGCCCGGAGCTGCTCGAACATCCTGCAGACAGCGCCGGGGGCTGCATCCCACACGTCCAGGGGAACCCCGTGCTTGTCGTGGAGGCTCTGCCGCCTCTGGCGGAAGACCAGCTTCAGAAAGTCTAGGTCCGCCAGCCCCCATGGGGGCACTAGGCGGCGAAGTCTTTGCTTGACTGCCGCCTGATGGAGGAGGAGGAGGAGGGGGAGGAGGAGGAGGAGGAGGAGGAGGAGGAGGAGGAGGAGGAAAGGGAGGAGGAGGAGGAGGAGGAGGAGCGGGGGTTAGCGTGCTCGTCTTCATGTATTGGTTGGTATGGATATCCTGAGCACTGTGTCTGGATGCGTTAACAATTTCCTAGAATGCCACCTGGACCCAAAATTGCCCGCAATAGGCCCCAGCTGCCCCAGCCAAACATGATCGGGGCCCGCCCAAGAACCCCCAAGACGGCTAAGTCTGGAGGGCCAGCGGCAGAGGGTGCAACCTTTCAGATACAGCATTGTCAGCCGACCGTCAAAGAAGTGTGTCTTTCGGCCGCTCGGGACGACCATGAGCCGCCCAGCAAATTTCGCGTTGGCGACCTTCATCGCTTCGAGGCCGTCAGGCGCATATGCCTGAGGCTGAAGCCGAGGCGCGAAAAAAATGCTTCCCGGACCTCCTTCCGCTTTTACTATTTTCGGCCTCCATGGGCTCCGTGCACTTCCCTGGGCACCTTACGTAATCCCACCATCCCTCTGGGCGTGCGTAGGTGGTCCAGAGAGCTTCCTCTTTCAACCCCCTTCTTCCCTTCGGGGAGGGGTTTTCCCCTCCCCCCCCCCCCTCCCCTGGACCTGGACGGGGCTGGTCGCGAGCGGTTAGAGCATCCAGGATGGCCCAACCCAAGAATCAGGCCATGCTACGTGGGGAGAGGCGGGGGTGGAGCTCGAGGAGGAGGGAGAATGATGGGGACGACGACGACGACGACGACGACGACGACGACGACGACGACGACGACGACGACGACCCGCGCTGTTTCACTACGCATGTGCGTCTCTTTCTCCCTTCTCCCGTCAGCTCTCCTGGGCGTCGTTTATGGATGGGCTGGTGGGGATGCGCCAAGCGTCAAGCATTCGCGTGGCCATCGTTTCTGGATGAGGTGGTGGGGTTCCGCGAGGAGTCAATAATAAGTACGTACATGGGTTAGCGTGCACGGCCACGTGTCCGTATTGTGTTAAATGAGGCGTTGAGAAGGTTTCCGATTTGTTGCCATCGTGCCTCCTTCTGAGACAGGGCAATGAATCCAGGCCCCATCACCCCGTCTCGCCAGGAGGCTGAAACATAAGTATGCCCCAGACGCTGGCGCTTTACCTGTTGCGTCCGAGCGTTGGCCTCTGGCAGGTCGTCGGCACGTTTTCGCTTGCCCATGCCGAGGCGAATAGTGCCGAACCTCTCGAGTCCACATGATGAGGTCGAGGTGTGGAGAGCCTTGGCGACGCTCCTCGCGACTCGAGCGAGTCCAGACCTGCCGTCGACCCTCGCTTGGCCTGCGAAGGTGGCGTCCTGGAGGAGGGAGATGGCCCCTGCCCCTCTCCTCCTCCATCCTCCATCCATCCTCCCCCTCCCCCCCCATCCTCCTGGGCCTGGGCCCCCCCCTCCTCTTCCTCCTCCTCGCCTTCTTCTTCCTCCTCCTCCACCCGATTATGAATTTACGTTGCAATTTTGGCTCTGGTCGGTTCTTTGGCCCCCCATTCTGTTGCGGGGCAGGCTAGGGTTAGCGCGCGTCGACCCTCGCGTGGCTTGCGAAGGTGGCGTCCTGGATGAGGGAGATGACTCCTGCTCCTCTCATCCTCCGTCCTCCATCCATCCTCCTCCCCCATTCTCCTGGGCCTCCTCCTCCTCCTCCTCCTCCTACTCCCCCTCTTCCTCTTCCTCGTCTTCCTCCCTCTCCTCCTCCTCCTCCTCCTCCTCCTCCTCCTCATCCTCCTCCTCGACCCGATTATGAATTTACGTTGCAATTTTGGCTCCGGCCGGTTCTTTTGCCCCCCATTCTCATGCGGGGCATGCTAGGGTTAGCGTGCACGTGGTCCTTATGCAATTTGGTTGGCGACGGGCGGTACTTGAATTTGAACACGTGGTCGATGTTCAGCACCAGCCGCCCGCACGTCTTGGGGTCGTCGATGGCTGTCTGGAACATCTTCCTGAACTCTACCATCTTCGGGTGGGCCAGCGAGAGGTACTTGTGGCCTTTGGCGTCGCTCTTCTGTTTTCGCCAGTTGTATCGACGCATGTGAGAGTTGGCGTGCCACTTGGCGCAAGTTCTCCCAATGTTCACTTCGGGTTTCACCGCCTTGGCCTGGGCAACGCCTTCCTCGGGGGACAGCTCGCCACTGCGGATCCGCCGTGCCAGCGCTTGGTTGGCCCCCATGGCCGCGAGGTTCCTTTTGCGGATCTCCTGCATCTCATGATTTGCCATCATCTGGTAGGCACCCACGAGGCCTGCGCAATCGAGCTCCTCGTCAGCGCCACCAGGTTTGCCCGCGCCACAGCACCTACTTTCTGTTCACGCGCAGGTACAGACAAGTTGATGATAAGGATGCGCGATAAAGATGCAAGCCCCTTGAACGCCCATGTCGAAGATTTTCTAGCAGGGCTGGCAATCGAGAGGGGTTACGTACGGATGGGCCGAGAAGGCAAGGATGCAAGGGTACCCTTGGGGCGGTTGCCCATCCTTACTACGTGCATATGTTCGACTGCACGCGCATACGTATGCACATGCGCACACATGCCCCCCACCCCCCCCGATCGATAACCAGGGAAGGGGCGAAGGGTGATAATTTTGACACAGGTTACGTAGAGTGCACTGTCCACCGATGTGTGTTGAAGGGGATGGGATATCATCTGATGTGGGTTAGCGTGCCCTGCCCCAAACACCTGTATGCCATGTATGTGTCCAAGCGGTCCTTGATGCTCGATGGCCAACCACGGCCCCCCCCCCAGCTTTGTCCCAGTCATCGGGCGGGTCGGCGTGTGGATCGACGAGCTTCAGGTACCAGTTGGGCGGCTGTTTTCTCTCTTTGAGCTTGTTGGGTAACAAATCCCACCGTTGTGTGTCGGCCGACCTGCACCAGCGCGCGCACGTGCCTGCCGATGGGCGACCGCCGTTCTCGTTCTGCACCGCCGCCTCCCCTCCCCTCGCAGGACAGGAGGCCAAGAGGCCCACAGGGGCTATCCCCCATGCCGGGGGCCAGCTTTCTGCAACCATTTGTCCCCCCCCCCCCTTGCCGGGTGACATTGCATGACGTATCCCAAGAGGGCCAAGGAGGGGCCAAGAGAGCGGAGTCGACGGGGGCTTCCATCAAACCCCCAGGGGCGACGCCCTCGCTCGAGAAACAGCGCAATCTGAGTTGCGAGAGGAGCACTCGCTCGAGACATCCTCGCAATCTCCGTGCGCGCATAAGCTAGGGGGCGCCATCGCTCGAGACTTCCTCGCAATTGTTCGTTGATTGTTGAGTTTACCCTGTTACGGATACATACGGTCAGCGTGCCTCGACACCCCGCCAGCCCACCCCCGCAAACCCAAGAAATTTGATTGGGGATCGGGGGCAAGGTAAGTAAGCACATACGTAAGCACGTAACAAGGATTCCAGGCTTCCACTGCCCACAGAAGCCTCAGGATACTTGTTCCCTGCTCTGATGAGCGCGATGTAACGCTTCACGATCTTGATCTTCCAGTTCAGCGTCTGTGGGACGCCTTTGCCCTTTGCCCGTTTCTCCCTCGCGTTCTGGCCCTTGTAATGCTTCCGCCTGGCCTGGCCCTCTTCGCGCACTCCCGTGATCGGCCCTGGGGCTATGCTGTCTTCCAGGGCCGCTGCAACAACCTCACTGCCCTTCTCGGCCAGCTCCTGAAGACGCGCGTCTGCTTCCTCTGCCCAAGCACTTTTCCCTCTGGCACGCTGTCGAGCGACGCGCCCGCCCTTGGCAGGTTGGAATCCGCCCCCGATGTCCGCTGACACCTTCTCCGGGAGAGTGCCATTCACCCAGTGCCGACGATCGGCCCTGCTGTCTCGCCAGTGCAACGTGAACTCGCCCTCCACGGCAGCCACCAACTCAATGGTGTGCTGGAACAGCTTGCCCTCACTTCCCACTTTCTCTTTGAGTTTGGCCCGAGGACGACCGTTTGTTGACGCACCTGGCCACTCGGCAACACTGGCTTGTTGTTTTAGTTTACCCCTGCCGCGCTCGAAGATGGCGTCGCAGTCAACAGCCTGGATCCTGCGGGGTCCGCACGAAGGCCCCCAAAACGGCCCCTCCTCGACCTCGTCCTCGTCCTCCTCCTCCTCCTCCTCCTCCTCCTCCTCCTCCTCCTCCTCCTCCTCCTCCTCCTCCTCTCTCCTTCTCCTCCTCTTCCTCCTCCTCCTCTTCCTCCGCCTCGTCCTCCTCCTCCTCCTCCTCCTCCTCCTCCTCCTCCTCCTCCTCCTCCTCCTCATCCTCCTCCTCCTCCTCCCCCTCCTCCCCCCCTCCTCCTCCCCCTCCTCCCCCTCCTCCTGCCATGATGACTCCAACATGCTCGCAACGGAGGCTTCTACGTACGTGCGTACGTACGTAGGGCAACTCGCCTGGGCAACATTTGGGATGTTCCACGTACGCATTGGGGATACGTACGTGTGCTAAGCGTGGCGCATCGTTGTTTGGGGGCGGTTGTGGTTAGCGTGCCCCGCCGTGCGATGGGTTCTGGGGGCCCTTTCCTGTCCTCACGATGCGGACGACGCCCACCAAGTCGTAAGCCCCGGCACCCCTGGAGCCCAGTTTCGGCCTGACGATCACAATGCCCTTGTCTGCATCCTCGCGGGAGGAGCCGCGGGGGGCGCAGAGGAGGAGGAGGAGGAGGAGGAGGAGAAGGAGGATCAGGAGGGGAAAAAACATACAGACACAATTAATCGTCGATCCCCAAGAAACTATCGGGAAATATGGGAATTGGGCGGGAAGACAGAAACCCAGAAAATATGGGAAAATATGGGGAATCCTCTTATCTGTGTATATATACGTATATACGCATGTGTCCCAGGGCCCCCTCAGAGGATGAGGAGGAGGAGGAGGAGGAGGCAGAAGGCGAGGAAGAGGTGGAGGAGGAGGAGTAGGGGGCCTCACAAGAAGCTTCCAAACGGGCACAAAGAGATGAGCAAGATGGGGGATGGGGGATCGAGAGTGGAGGATTGAGAAGGAATGGGGAGGAGGATGGAGGTGATGGATGATGAGGAAGCGGAGGAGGCGGTGGATGAGTCGGATAAGGGTTAGCGTGCTCGTCCCCACGCGTCCTTGATCGACTCCTGAATTCGGTGCGTGCAGACAACGTCGACAGGCTTGTCCTTGTCCCTCCCCGTAGTCAGACCCGTGATGACATCGACCGAGACGATCATTGCCCTGTGGTGCACGCTGGCTGTATGACGTTCACGGCCCTGGCACAGCGTGCTTGGCTTCTGGGACTCCTGGCTTGGCACCTCGACGAACTCTCGCTGCGGCTTCTTCGAAACGGCGGCGACAAGATTGCCACCTGCTACCATGAGAGCACCTTTGGCGATGATTTCCCCGACATGCTTGCCACTCTCGCCCTCCGTTCCTGCAGCATGGAAATTCGTTGCCAGAACAATAGGCCTCCCGAGAGGATCCTGCAACCAATGCTTGCGGAGCACCACGGTGCCGCCTTCTTTGGGCAGAAGTGCCAGTGCCATCTTGACAGATTTGGTCACAATCCAAACCCATGTGTGCCCAATTGACACCGTCATCCTGGGCGGCCCCTTGCATGCCGCTCGACGGCCACCAGTCTCCGAAGCATGGTTCTTCTTCATCTCCTCGAGCATTTTGATTTCGGTCTTGTAGTGGAAGCAAGCAATGTAGTCTTCTTTCTCCTTGGCGACGTCCAGCTGCTTCCTCACCTCCGCGATGCGGGCGTTCAGCGATTCGGCGCTCCCTGGTGCTGGCACCGCTCCTTCTGCAAGCCCAGTCGGGACGATCTGCGATTGGGCCCCCTCTGTCGCTGGCACCACTGCTTCTTCTTGCACGACCTGGGGGCTCTGCGATTGGGACCTTCCTGGCGAATCGGCGTGCCATGATCCCAGGGTTCTGGCGGAGGTTGGCGACGTGGTGGTGCCTTTCGGCGACGATGTTGCGGTCTTGGCTGGCTGCGGGGTGGCTGGCCCCTGTGGGGTGGCTGGCGCCGGTGCTGCTCCAAGTGCTGGCATCGGCGCTGGATCTGGCGCATTCATAACATTCAGCACGGGCGTCATGGACTGGGGCTGCTGGACTGCGTCTCCTCTCTCGTACGGGGTTAGCGTGCCGAACCCAAATCCGTCATGGATGACGTTCGCCCATGCACCAAGGGGAGACCCAGGGGGAGACAAATGCATGGCACGCTATCCCCATGCGCACGCACGTCTGCACGTACTTGTGCACACGGGGGGCCCAAGCATGGCCCGAAGATGGCCCATGGCGAGCTTACGTACGCATGCACGTACCTACGTACGTGCATGCCCCTAGATGCCCCTAGACCCTCACAAAGCGCCTCAAGATGGACCGACGACCCGAGAGGGCCCCAAGAGGTGCCCAAGAGAAGCTCAAGGCGACCCCAAGACGGCCCCAAGAAAGACCAGATATTACGTACGCACGTGCACAGCATCGAAAGTTGCCCCACTAGGTCCTTCATAGATCAGCCATCCGCGGTCCCCGTGTTCGAAGGGGATCTGCAGTGGCGGCTGCAACTTGAAGACAGCGCTCAGCTTCCAGGCGATGACGTCCTTTGGCCACGCGACATGGTAGTGCTCTGGTTGCTTACTTTTGCGCACCTGCCTGAGCTCCTCGAGCGTGCAGTGATGCAAGTGCTCGTTTGCCATGAAGTCGGCCAACGATGGTATCGGGGCACTGGTATCCCAAATCCCCATGCAGCTCGCTTGCCACACTTTCGTGCCATCTGGTGTGATCCTGTAGACGAAGGGGTAGATTGGTTGCCCGCTTTGCCTCGTTTTGTTGTTCACCGTCCTGAGCTCCCACTTCTTCCCCCTGGGGCTGTCGGGCGGAGCAACTGGGGAAGATAGCGCGCCTCGCCCGCCCCGTCATCTTCTACACGCGCGCATTGCGAACGCACGCGCGCACGTATCTGATGCGCCCCCAACACGGCCCCCAAGACGGTCCCAAGACGCCCGGCCCCAAGAGGAACTGGAATTCCAGTTCGCCCTACCTCCAGCGAGTTCGGGCTATTTGGGGGCCTCTTGGAGGCCATCCTGGGCGCTCTGAGGCCACCCATCTTGGACCCCCGTGAGGGCCTGAAACATCGCCCCTTCCAGGAACGCTTCGGCGAATGAATTGCGAGGGCGCCCCAATCGAAGCCATCTTTTCCGAGCGAAAAATCGCATCAGATACGCGCGTATGCTCCGAGGGCCCGGGATGGGCGAGGCGACAGGGGAGGGGCTGGGCTATTCAGAAAGACGCCACCCACGCCTCAAGAACTTTCGGCATGGATCCTCCGACACTGTGAAACCGTGAAATGTATTCTGGTGCTCGACGGGAAACACCAGGCTCTGTGGAACTCGCGGTGGTGTAGGTGGTGCCAAATATCCACAGGCAATCATTGCGAGCGAGTTGGCAATAAATTGGCCTGCGTTGAAGCTGTCACCAGCCATATTTCGCTTCTGAGTCTCGCAAAACTCGGGGCACAGCACCCCAGGGAAATCGCTCGCACAGATCCCCTGGAGGCGCAAGTGGTCGATGCCTGTGAGGCAGGAGCCACTGCGCAGAGAATAGATCTGCGAGTTCGGGCGAATGCAGTTGACGAGGCCCACCGAGCCATCGAGGCCCCACGACTTCGAATTCTGGAGCTGGAGGTACGTCTCGGCATCCTTCTCGAACAGCTTCTTCTTCCCCGGGGACGCTGAACTTTTCGCATCCTCGATCAGCTGCAACATTCGAGGAGAGAGGCCAGTCGGCCGAACCCGGCCCTCAGATGACAGCAGCGTTCCTGACGGTAAGCGTGCCCGCCCCCCCCTTTGAAAGACCCCATGAGGTCGTTCTCCCAAGACGGCCCAGGAGTGCTCCAAGACGGCCAAGAGGCCGCCATAATTGCCCAACTGACTTCCCCAAGAGGGGCCCAAGAGGGGCCCCTCCCCGCTTCGGAAGGGCCATGCCACAACCCCCCACATACGCACGCAACGCACGTTAGATTGCTGTCGAGTTCATTCGCAGGAGAAGTTACTCCGACAGGAAAGGAGGAGGAGGAGGAGGAGGAGGAGGAGGAGGAGAGGAGGCCAGGCTCTCGAACGCCCGTGGCCCCTTCGTGGACCCCCCGCCTGCCCGCCCGCAGGACCCCCCACCTCCTCCGCCTCCCCCCCCCCCAAGTGTGGCATCGCCTCTCCGAGCTCGAGGCCGCGCGCCCTGGTCGGAGGGGATTGTAGGAGAGGCGAGGTTTGGAGGTTTGTTTCCCTTTTGACTTTCTGACTGGGTGGGGCTGGCCATTGGCCCCCCCTCCCCAACCGGCGTCAAAGGCGTAAATGGAGGAGAGGAGGAGGAAGAGGAGGAGGAGGAGGAGGAGGAGGAGGAGGAGGAGGAGGAAGAGGAGGGGGAGAAGAGGAGGAGGAGGAGGAGGAGGAGGAGGAGGAGGAGAGGAGGAGGAGGAGGAGGAGAGGAGGAGGAGGAGGAGGAGGATGAGGAGGAGGAGAGGAGGAGGAGGAGGCATCCACTACGCAAGGGCTCTGTCCACGCAACCCTTATGATACGTATGTAGAGGACTGGCGTACGCATGTACTTCGGCCATTGAGGGCATGCCCCCCCCCGAAGCGGCATTGGAAAGGTTAGCGTGCATGCTGACCTGGCGTCCACAACAAGTGATCCAGCGCGAGCTCGTTCACGGCCTTCTGAAAGTCCATCAACACACCTAATTGTTGAACGACGCGAGTAAACGGAGCGTACACCCGAGGACGCTTCACTGGCAACCCGTAGAACTGAGCGTAACTCTTGGCCCACGTGAGCTCGTAGCCCAGCGTAGAATACCGTCGCTTCACGGCATCAATGGGAGCATCGCAAGTCTCCCCCTTGCTCCTCGTGCTCACCAGCTTGAAAACCTGTTCCAGAAGACCGCAAGCAGGCCATAGTGCACGTAGGAGGCCACACCCACCTGGGGGGATGCTGAAACATCGATCAGCGACGTAGGTACACACACCTACGTACGAGGCCGAACCTCGAAGGAGGTTCAGCAAGGTGGTATCCTACGCAAGGGTTCAGCGGGAAAAGGTTAAGGGGGTCTACGTAGAGACGGGCATCCCACTCGCGACCTTCGAACGTCGCTCGCGTGGTCCCCGTCGACGAGGATGTCTCTCCCAGACACCCGTCGTGCGCCTCGGCTGCGCGGCCCCTCTTCAACCCGGAGAGGTCCTTGCAGCTGAAGCCTGCGATGATGATGTGGACATCCAAAGCGATGAGCGATTCCAGTGATATCTCCTGGGCTGGCATGGCACGCATAGTAAGGATGCGCGATAAGGATGCAAGCCCCTTGGGCGCCAATGTCGAAACTTTCCGAGCGGGGCTGGCAATCGAAAAGGGTTACGTTTGTAAGGATGGACCAGGGAGGCACTGATGCAAAGGTACACTTTGGAAGGTTACCCATCCCCACGTACTATCGATTTCGACTGTGGGGGCGACAGATTCCGGCCCCCTTCGCGGATGGGCCAGACTTTGAGATGGCGCGGGGCACGCTAACCCCATCGGCCCCCTTGCGGATGACTCTGGTCTCATCCGGCCCCAGATGTGGGGGTGGTGAGGGGCACGCTAACTCCATCGGTTCATTCATCGCCAGTCCTTTCCAGTCGCATAATTGTGAAAAGATGATTTGCTGGTCGTGAATTCCGTGATATCGCCCAAAACCACATTAACCTCTGGTGATGCACTCAAGATGAAGCGCCGACGTGCTGGGTCCGACTCAACCGACAGGACGTGCTTGAATCTGATGTTGATATTGTGGTCCGTCTCGAGGACTGCTGACACCGCCTCCAAAGCTTTCACAGCAACGTCGCTGCCGGAGCAATATGTCCCCACTCTCAGTTCTTTCCCCTCCCATGGGCCGAGGTGCCTCAAGAATGCCTCGCTAAAAGTGGTGTCCATGATCTTTCCAATGAGCGCCGTGGCCAAGCCCCTCAGAATGTTGCCGTCTGCAGGGGCATCGTGGACTGCAGGTGCAGGGCCAGGGTCACCGCCCTCGTTGAGCACGTCCGCGTCGTCGTCGCCGCTGTCGCAGTCATCGTCGGCCTCGCGCGCGCCCAGAGGGCGCGCCAGAAAGCGAACCTCGTTCCACCACGTGTCTGCAGCATTCATATCCTTCGGCCTGTCGCCCAAGAAGGCGCCCAGCGATGACTGAAAGGCAGCCGCGGCGTTGCCTTGGAACTTGCCGAAGACAGTCCGGGAGGGGGATGTTGGGTGGATAGCGTGCCCCACCCTCCCTCCCCCCTCGTGCTCATCCCGATCCTCCTTCTCCTCGAACTGCCCCCGAGATCGCCCCAAGACTGCCCAAGAGGCCCCAGAGAGAGCTCCAAACGCCCCAGGGCGACCCAAAAGGTCCCGAATACGGTCCGAGGGGAGGATGCGGGGTGGATAGCATGTGCTGTCGTTCTTCTCCAACTCCTCCACCCCCCTCCCTCGTCGTGCTCCTCCTGATCCTCCTCTTCAAACTTCTTCGTGAACTGATCTCCCCGCATCCGAACGCCGAAGTGGCTGAACTATGAGGGGCGGTCGATTACGTAGGTCCCCGCCATGAGAATCTGGGTTGATTATGACCCCACTATGAAGGGGGGGGAGGAGGTGGGGTGGATAGCGCGCCCCTCCCATCCATCCATCCATCCTCGTGTTCTGGATGGGCTGGCGTCAATGCGCGAACCTTCAAAAATACAGCTATGGACCAAGGCACACATTGGAGCCTCCTGGAGCCCCCACGAAACAAACCGCTTGCAAACCCCATCAGACTCCACGCGCGCACGCGCGTAAACGTCCATGGGGCGAAATTCTCTGAATGGACTGGGTTAAGTACATGCGTAGAGTGTTTTGCGATTTCCCATGTCAGGCCCACACTTTCCACGTATATAGTGAAGGTCTCCACGTTGCCACGGCTCTTCAACAGCTTGGGCACCACATCCTCCAACAGCAACAGGCTGTCGACATTGTGCTGGCAGGCGCACCGCTCGTGCCAGCCAACAAGATCGCAGCCTATGAGGCAACGCCCCCAAAACAAAAACATCGGCGCTGCACGCGGTTAGCGTGCCCGTTAGGAGCACGATGGGGATTAGCAGGAGAAGGAGGATGGATGACAGCGGACGGAGGAGGAAGGGGGATCCAAGCACGGGGAGGATATGCACGCACGGTCCGTTCCAAGGCGGACTCCAGCAGCAACGACGAGCACGTACGTAAGCAGTTTCAGGTAAGGACGGGGCCGTGGACGGGCATGAATATGGAGGAGGAGGAGGAGGAGGAAGAGGAGAAGGAGGAGGAGGAGGAGGAGGCTGGATGGTGGAGGAGGGAGGGGGATCGAGAAGTACGAGGATGGAGAAGGGGGGACGAGGGCTCGGGTTGTCTTTGGGTTAGCGTGCTCGTCCCCGTGCGCGCCTGCTGTGACCTTCATTCCGCATTCTGAGAGCTGCGCGCACGAGTGGGTCACCTGCTCCACCGGGCGACCATCATCCCGAAAGTCTGTGTGCAGCCATATGAACGCGTCCGCGAAATTGCGCTGTACCTGCGCGAAGGCGCGCCGGTGGGAGCAAAGCACCTGAGGGCGCAGTCTCTGCGAGCACCGCCACAACACGCCGACCAGCGTGAGATTTTCGCTCTGCGCCACCATCTGCAGGTCTGACGGGTTGCCAATGTCCACGTGGGCATGGCTGACCACCTCCTCTAGGGGGCGAGTTACGTACGCAACGCGTTTCCCGACAAACAGAAACCTCGGGCAAGGCCCAAGAGAGCCCCAAGACGGTCCTAAGAGCGCCCAAGAGCGCGCCAAGAGCGCCCCAAGAGTGCACCAAAAAGGGGTTTTCAGGGCTCCAGGGGGGCAGGGTTGATATGAGACACCCCCTCCTTTGATCGATGGCCTCCAAGATCGCTCTACGTAAGAGAGCAGGAAGGCCCCGAGGCGTCTCCGAGAGGGCCCCAAGACGGCTCCAAGAAGCGCTTAAGAGATACGTATGCCAAGAGATTCCGAGAGGCATTCAAGATGCCTTTGGCCCTTTTGCTCGCCCTCCTCCTCCATCCATCCTCCTCCATCCATCCTCCTCCTCCTCCTCCTCCTCCTCCTCCTCCTCCTCCTCCTCCTCCTCCATCCTCCTCCGCCTTCTCATCCTATTCATCATCCTTCTCCCTCCTGCCTCATCCATCCATCCATCCTCCTCCTTCGCCTCCTTCTCCTCCTCCTTCGAACAGTTCGGCTGTCCCCCTCTTTGCTCCTGCACTTCCCTCATCACCTCAACTCGCCTGGGCGTCGTTTCTGAATGGGCTGGTGGGGATAAGTACGCGAAGCGTCGAGAGTAGCAGTCCTGGAGCGGGACGTAGAGCTTTTTCACTGTCCACCACTTCTGCGACTCCACCTCCTCCTCAACGGCGAGCAGGTATGCGAAGCCAGGCACGTGGTTCATGTTGTCCTTAGCCTGATTCCCCGCATTGAGCGCCATGCTCAAGCTCTCCCAGATTTCCTGAGGGACCGGGGAAGCGGTGGCTTTCCCAGACGACGCAGGTCCCCCACCAAGAGGGCTCTACGCAAGTCTGCCAAAGAGGCCCATGGGGCCTTCCACCATGCATACCTAATCCCCCAAACCTACGTACGTACCAAACTCCCCTCCCCCCACCCCCCCCCTCCTCCTTTCCCCCACCTCGCCATCCGAGTTCGGGGCGGCGCCCTCGCTCGAGACATCCTTGCAATCTGAGCTGCGAGACGCGCGCTATGGGCCCTCTTGGGGCCGTCTTGGGGGCCTCTTGGGCCGTTCCGGGGCCAGAAAGATCCCCGCGATTTGCGCCAGGGAAGCGCCCTCGCTCGAAATGCCCTCCCAATCTGAGTTGCGCAAGGTAGGGGCTACACCCTACGTGCGCACGTGGACCCTCAAGATGGCGCTACTTACGCACGTAAGTCATTGCCCCACACACGGAGGTTAGCGTGCACCCGATTGGATGCGCACGCAGTCCGAGTGAATGCGCACGTTGATTTTCCGGCCATTCTTGAACTCGACGTCCTGTTTCCTCGCTGGCTGAGCCCAACCTTTGAAGAGGTAGGCAGTATCGCACTCGGCGCTGGCGTTCTCCCTTACAGCAGCTGCAGACAGCTCAACGTCGATCTTGGGTTTCTTGCTGGGCGGCTCGTCGGCGCTTGCCTCGAGCGTCTTCTGTACGTCCTCTCGGCGCGGGGCCCCTTCTCGGGATCTCTTCGGGGCGCTCTTGAGGCCCCCTCGAATCCCTCTGGAGGGGGGGGGGGGGGGAATGACGACGGGGGCGCCACATGCACGCTATCCCCCACACCCCGTCATCCCCCGCCAATCCTTCACCAATCGCTCTTCTAATTCAGGAATGCGCCCGTTCTCTGCGTGTGCCTTCAGGGCGATCTTCTTCTCTTCTGTGCTCCGGCCCCCGCCCTTGATGCTGAGTCTCTTGATCTCGCTCGTCGCCTTCTTGTGCGACATGCTTTCCACCTCGCACGCCCACCCCTTGGAGATGATCTGCCACGCCTGACCGAGGCAAAGAGGAAAGGCCCCTTCCCGCCACCTGACCCCTCTTCGAGCTCTTTTGGAGCCCTCCTGCGGTCTCGGAGGGGCTTCAGGATACGTAACCTCCCCAAGTCCCCTTGAGGGCCCCCCCCTCTGACGTGCGCGCGTCAAGCTGGCGCAAGTACGCACGTGCGCCCTAGGGAGGTGTAATACGGCCCTGGGGAGGTGCCGTCGACACTTCCCCCTCTGAAATCGAAACCGCAAGCCTTCGCATGCGCCTTCGCATGCGCCGCGGAGTGCAGGAAGATGCGCCCATTCTCGCACTTGAAGCCCACCTTCGTTTCAGACGGCTCCGCCAATGCCACGGCAGCCTCCGCAGCTGGAGGCGCAGCATCTGCAGCATCTGCAGCTGCGTCTGCAGCCTCGCCTGCATCTGCAGCTGTGTCTGCAGCCTTGTCTGCATCTGCAGGCGCAGCATCTGCAGCATCTGCAGCATCTGCACCAACAGCTGGAGGGTCACGCGCAGCATCTGCACCTTCGCCTGGAACAGGAGGCCCACGTGCAGCGTCTGCGTTAGCGTCCTGACCAAGCCAGTCATCATTCGCAGGGTCCGCTGGAGCTGCGCCTGAATCTGGAACTTCGCCCCCCCCGCTGGGGCAGCAGGCGCAACTCCACACTGGTGGCTGCTGATGGCCCTGCACGGGCTGCATGCTCAACTCAGCTGCGATATTGCCTCCGGGAGGGCCGCGCGATTTCCGTTCCCCGGGCGGGGTGGGGGTCGACGACGCCCCTTACGTATACAAATTGTCCCCAGGAGGAGGAGGAGGAGGAGGAGGAGGAGGAGGAGGACGGCGGGCAAAGTGGAGGAGGGAAGTGGAGGACTAGATGGAGGAGGAGGTGGAGGAGGAGGAAGCGGATGAGGAGGAGGCGGGGAAGTAGGCGGGCGTGGGTTAGCGTGCTCGTCCGCATGCGGCCATCGAACACATCCGAGATCCCAGGAGCGAGGGGGCCACCGTTTGTCGGATGGGGGCCTTCTAGAGGCGGCAAGAACGCCCCAAAAGGATGCCAAGGGGGCCCCAAGATGGCCCACGAGGAAGATCTTGGGACCTGCCAGAGCCCCGAGAGGCCCCCAGAGGGCCTCAACAGACTTCGCTACGTACGTATGGGAACCGTGCCTTGCAAGCGCCATTAACTACGTATACGTACGTGCGTGCGGAATTTCTAACAACGGTTAGCGTGCATCGACATAAGGCGCCACGCACGAAGGGCTCACGTTGGCACTCACCTGGGATGGGGGCACTCTAACCCTGGAGGGGGCGAAGGGGTTAGAGGTGGATGGGGGTTGTGCGCCCCTCGAAGCCGACGTATGCGAAGAAATCCGCGACTGCTCCGGCCTTGCCATGCATGCAGATCAGCTGGCCCAACTCGCTGCTCGCCGTCTCCAGGTCCCCTCCCCCGAGGCGCAGTCCATAGTGCACGTTCCTCAGGCCGCTCTTCGCCGGGCACTTCTCGTGGAGCCCCTTTGCAAGGCAGGAGTTGGCGGCAACCACGGCGTCCTTTTGGAGAGGAGCATGACAAGCTAGGTGCGCAAGCGTCATATCTGATGTCTTACCCCTCCCGCCCATCCCTTGCCATGGCGTAGACCCCCTCTCTATTCGCAAAGTCGCGTCTTGCAGCATGGCATAGCATATGGCATAGCATGGCGTTGACAATCAAAGCGTAGCATTGCACGTGGCATAGCATGGTATAGCCTCCACATCATATATCACGTCATAACAAAGCTATGCATGCACGCTAACCGTGCCGTGTTCAGCAGCCATAAAAAAGACGCGATCCTCTACGTGCGTACTTCTCTCCCCGCCCTCCCTCCTCCATCCTCCATCTTCCGTGCATGCGCACGTTGTTTGACGAGATTCGTCCTTCGTGAGCCTCCAGCAGCTCATCTCGAAGTCGTCGGCAAGCTGGCGCTCCTTGATGTTCCTGAACCCGAGGATCACCCCGATGGCGCCGTTGCCGAGATTACCTGAGAGGGAATGGGGGGCAAGGAGGAGGGGGGCGAACGACTCACCTGGGAAGGGGCCGAACGACTAGGTGCGTAGGTTACCCACGAGGCGGAGGAGATCCCCCACGACCCCTCTACTTAACGATACCTCTCGTGTGCATTATTTCTGGATGGGCTGGTGGGGATACTTGAAGCGACAACAGTGCGCATTGTTGGGGTTGACGCGAGCAAGTTAGCGTGCACGATCCAACTCTGTCATCGCGCACCGCGGAATCCACGAGATGGCGAGGAAGAGGAGGAGGAGGAGGGGGACGAGGAGGAGGAGGAGGAGGAACAGGATGGGGGGGGAAGCAGGAGGCAGGGGGGACAAGGAGGAGGGGAACGACTCACCGTCCCGCACGGGCCCCTTGGCTCAAAAGGTTAGCCTAACCGGCGCCAGCCCCGCCGCACACGTTTCATCCTCCTCCTCCTCCTCCTCCTCCTCCTCATCATCATCATCATCATCATCATCATCATCATCATCATCATCCTCATCCTCATCCTCATCCTCATCCTCATTCTCATCCTCCTTCCTCCCTCGTCCTCCAGACGCACCCATACGTGGCCCCAAAAAGTGGCCCCCAAAAGTAGCCCCCAGACGTAGCCCCCAAACGTAACCCCGAGACGTAGCCCCCAAACGTAGCCCCCAGAGGCCGACCCCCCTATCCAGCCACGCGCGCGCAGGGATGAAGTAAGACCGTTCGGGCCCCCTCACTCGGACCTCAGATCGAATCTCCGAGCTGAGTGGTTGGGGGATTTGCTTCAGAAGCCCACTTTGCATCGTTCCCTGCGTATGGAGGTCGAGGTTGCTAGGCTGGGCGTCGTAGCCGGGGTGCGTGTGTACCCATCCGAGCTGGACCAGACCTGCAGGGACATTACGTACGCGCCGGTGTCATTTGTTTGGGCGTACGTACGTAACAATATTCGGGGGATCCCAAAATGGTGCGGTGACCACACCGTGTGGTGCGTCAATGGGGATTCGGGGTGAACGCACGACTTCAGGAGTCGGGTCGTTCTCCGAGGATGTCTCGGGCGACTGGGTATGGGCGGGGTTAGCGTGCAGTCCCTCTACCGTAGCGCTGGATGGTGGCGATCGTTGCCATCTGGTCGCTCACGTCCTCGCAGGAGGAGGAGTCGCCAAACTGCTCTGGGACGAGGATGGCTGCCATGACGTGTCGCCCTCGGGAGACGAGAGGGAGGAAGGAAGGACGATGGGCCTGGTTTCCACCACTACCACTATAAGTTGGAGGGGGGAAGGAGGTGGAGGATGAGGAGGGGGAAGAAGAGGATGAGGAGGACCCCTTTCCCGATCCAACTTATGGCGGCGGTGGAAAACAGGTTCAACTAAGGAAAAAGGAGGGAGGGAGGGAAACCTGAAGCCGACCGCTTGAAGAAGACGAGGCCCAGCGATTCTCGGTTGGACACCGTCTTCTCCCGTGAAACCATCGCGAACCACTCCAGGAGCTCCAGGCACAACACAGGGGTGTCCTGGCGGGCGGGGGGATCACAAAGTCCTTGGATGGACGAGGAGGCGGCGGAGGAGGGGGAGGATGGGGGATGGGGGCGGGGGATGGCGGATGGAGGAGGAAGGGGGGGTCGAGAAATACGAAGAGGATGGAAAAGGAGGTAAAGGGGGAGGAAGCGGATGTGGAGGAGGAGGCGGGGGAGGAGGCAGATGAAGGTTAGCGTGCTCGTCATCGGGCGGCCATCGGACACATCCGAGACCCCCGGAGGCCACGGAGAGGCACCCGGAGAGGCCCCCCGAGAGCACCAGGAAGCCTTTTATGAATGCAACTTGGCCCTTGACGTCGGTAGGAAACCTAAAACGGCTCCCAAGAAGACCCCGAGGCCTTCAAGAGCCTCCAGAAAGACTCTGCAACATACCCCAACACGTACGTATACGTACGAACTATCAAAAAGCCCCGTCGTCGTCGCCCGCCTCCCCTTTCCTCCTCTCTCTCTCATTTTCGTTGTACGCACGTACGCCTTTTATGTGCGGTGTCCTTGTCATCTTCGTCGTCCTCGTCCTCTTCATCCTTCTGACCCAGTTACGGTACGTGCGTATGTACGTCGTACATTGGTGTAGTGCCTGGTTAGCGTGCCGTGGACCTCGTGGGCATCGTGTCTCCTAATCATCATCACTACCATCGACATTCGCTGATATTCTCTTCCTCTCTCTATCCTTCTCGCCGAAGAGATAGTTCACGACGCGCTCCACCACGTCACCATCCAGCTGGCAGCCACACGAGGCTCGGGTCGCCCGAGCCAGAACATGGCTTAGCGGCACCCCCGGCATCGTGCCCAGGGCCCGCCGGGAACACCCCATGGGGCGCAAAATATTGGCCATGCTGTCAGAGCGCTGGCTCGAGTAAGCATGGCTGGAGGAGGAAGGGGGAATCGAGAAATACGAAGACCGCCCCCCAAAGGGGGGGCTGGACAAGCCACCAAGGGCGGACGGCCCACGCTCGACTCCCTAGTCAGGGAGAGAGCAAGGAGAAACTGCGAAACAAGAGGGAGAAGGGGAGAGGAGGGAGAAAGGGAGGAGCCAAGCTAGGTGCGCTCGCGGCACATCTGACATCCTATCCCCCCCCTCCTCCCATCTAAAGAAAAACACTCCTTCCGCCCCTTTTAAGGCAAATCATGAAAACAACCCCGAAGAACCCCAAACGCCGAACGGCGAACAAAATTGAAAATGCCGAAAAGCAAAACATAGTAACGTTCCCACGAAAACCGACGCGCACGTGCGAAGCGCATGGTCTGAAGCAAACCCTCGATTCCTAGCGAGGTCGAGGGAGTCAATACGAAGAGGATGGAAAAGGAGGTTGAGGGGGAGGCAGCGGATGTGGAGGAGGAGGCGGGGGAGGAGGCAGATGAAGGTTAGCGTGCTCGTCATCGTGCGGCCATCGGACACATCCGAGAACCCCGGAGGCCACGGAGAGGCACCCGGAGAGGCCCCCCGAGAGCACCAGGAAGCCTTTTATGAATGAAATTTGGCCCTTGACTTCCGTAGGAAACCTCAAACGGCTCCCATGAAGACCCCGAGGTCTTCAAGAGACCCCAGAAAGACTCTGCAGCATACCCCAATACGTATACGTACGAACTATCAAAAAGCCCCGTCGTCGTCGCCCGCCTCCTATTTCTTCCTCTCTCTCTTTCTCATCTTCGTCGTACGTACGTATGCCTTTTATGTGCGGTGTCCTTGTCATCTTCGTCGTCCTCGTCCTCTTCATCCTCCTGACCCAGTTACGTGCGCATGTACGTCGTACATTGGTGTAGTGCGCGGTTAGCGTGCCGTGCACCTCGTCGTCATCGTGTCTCATGATCAGCATCATCAGCATCATCAGCATCATTTTCAGCATCATCATCATCATCATCATCATCATCATCATCATCATCATCATCATCATCATCATCATCATCATCATCACCATCACCATCACCATCACCATCACCATCACTACCATCGACATATGGTGATGATCATGAAAATGGTGACTAAAACACGGAAAGCACGGAAAGCATGAAAAACCCCAAGATCATGAAAAGACGGAAGCGGCGCAAACGCGCGCGAACGCTTAAAACAATGCCAAGCCTCGCGGCCAGAGGCGGCAGCGAGCCGGGCGGCGGCAGGACGACGACGCCGACGACGATGATTCTCAGGGGATCCAGGAGAGGACCCTGGGAGGGACCAAGAAGGGACAAGGGCACTGGACACACCAGGAACACGAAGCACACCACGCACACCACACGCAGTGGGGACACCAGAGGGATCTGCACACCAGAGGGCCTCGCCGACCCTGGGGGGCTGCGATCTGCGAAACTGTCGCCGAGTTCGTGGGCTCCTGGGGGGTCCAGTGGAAGGTCGTCTTACGGGGATCCGACGAGGCCTCGCCGTCCCTGGGGGGCTGCGATCTGCGAAACTGTCGCCGCTGTCGTAGGCTCCCAGGGGGTCCAGTGGAGGGGCGTCTTACGGGGATCGGAGGGATGGATTCGCTCAACCCACTCGACGAATACAAGACGTCCCCAAACCACGGTAAGCGTGCATGTACGCATTTTTTGGAAGCACGATGAGAAGCACGTGCGCACGTGCACGCTAACCCTATCACTAATCTTTATGATGGCGCATGGTCCGGCTGATGTGGACACTGACCTGGTTAGCGTGCCTCTGCAAAGGGGACCGATTCCGTAGAAGATGCACGCTATCTTTCCCTAACTGACCGTATGTTTGGACTACTTTTGGGCATTCCTCCTATAGAGGGACGGGCCCGACGTAAGTCCTGTGGCGCTCGTGGTGCTCGACATGTTGTACCGCTTGATGGAGGTCATCGTGTCGGCCACGTACGAGCACTGGGCCCGTCGATCGGCAATCGAGCTGCCTCGGGGATGGACAGAACCCCCTTTAGTAAAACGTGGTTTAGTGAAAACGACCTCGGGCCCAAACCTGGCGGGCGCAAGCCTGGAAAATGACGGGCGCGGCGCCCTCTCGAGAACCGAAAACGGATAATTCACTAATCGACGTGTCTGGGTGGGGGTTCTGTCCCCCCTACGACTGCCGTTGACGACGTAGTAGAACCACATCTGGCAGACATCTGGGAAGAGGACGTTTCTGGGGTCGTATCGCAAGGAGGTCGTCGTCGCGGACGTGCTCGAGGTTGTCGCCGTGGTGGTCGAGGAGGTCTGCTGCTCACCCTGGCAAACGTTCTCCCAGCTTGAAGAAGCCGTGTCTTTCGTCCCGTTGCCAAAAAAGATCACGGTTCCGCCGAATTTGAGCACGCATGCGAAATTTGCACTACTGTCCAGAACGGGCGAAGGGTCCAGACCCAAATACCGAGTAGCGTTATCAAAGCACCCTGTAGAGTCTGGGATCGGGTGGTATCCCGCCTCAGCGCATGTCTGGCCTGCAGGCAACACGACGTAATTTGTCGGGGTTGTCGTGGTCATACTCGTGGTAGAGCTCTCAGTGATTGTCGTGCTCGAGCTCCCGGTGGTTGTCGAAGCCGTGCTAGAGGAAGTCTCCGTGGTCGTAGTCCCAGTCGTGCTGGAACTTTCTGTGGTTGAAGACACAGTCATTGTGGAAAAAGTCGTTGTTGACACAGTCGTGCTGGATGTCTCGGTCGACGTGGTCCCAGTGGTGCTGGATGTCCCAGTCGTCGTAGTCATAGTCAAACTAGAGGTCCCCGTTGTCGTGGTAACAGTCGTGCTAGAGGTCCCAGTCGTCGTGGACCGAGTCGTGCTAGAGCTATCGGTCGTCGTAGACACAGTTGTACTAGAACTCCCGGTGGTCGTAGTCCAAGTCGTGCTGGAGGTTCCGGTCGTCGTGGACACAGTCGTGCTAGAGGTCGCTGTCGTCGTGGACCGGGTCGTGCTAGAGCTATCGGTCGTCGTAGACACAGTTGTACTAGAACTCCCGGTGGTCGTAGTCCAAGTCGTGCTGGAGGTTCCGGTCGTCGTGGACACAGTCGTGCTAGAGGTCGCGGTCGTTGTGACCGTAGTCCCAGTCGTGCTAGAACTACCCGATGTGGACGACGCTGTGGATGTGGTAAGGCCTTCGCAAATGTCGAGCCATTCGCTGTACGCCTTGACAGGTTCCTCGTCGTAGAAAGTGATGGTATCACCTCCGGAGCTGAAGACACAACCTCCAAGATCTGTGACTGGTTCGAGGCTGATCACTCTCTGAGGTTGAACTGTGGTCATGGTCTGTGCCGCTGTGAAGCAGGCCGTTTGACGATAATTAATGCCAGCAGAGACGTTGAGGCCAGAGGAGTTGACGATATGGAAGTACCACGTCTGGCAAAGGTCTGGTACACTGACTGCATAAGGGTCAAACCGCAAGGTTGTTGTTGTGCGGGACATGCTTGAGGTCGTCTCGGTAGAGGTCGATGTAGGGGCTTGCTCACCTTTGCAGACGAACTTCTTGTCTGCCGAAGCAGTGCCAGGGTTTCCGTTGCCGAAAAACAGTACCCCATATTGGACCACGCAAGCGAAGTCTTGATTAACTATGAGTTGGTTTACCAGTTCTGACGTGAAATTTGGCCCCAAGTAATCGGTCGCGTTGTTGAAGCACTCAGCCGCGCTGTCAACCTCATCGTAGCCCGCTTCTGTGCACGTCATGCCTGCTTCCAATACAACGTATTGGGTCGGGGTTGTCGTGGTCGCGCTTCTCGTAGTCGCGCTTGTCGTGGTCGCGCTTGTCGTGGTTGAGCTTCCAGTGGTGGAGGTCAAAGTGATAGAAGACACAGAGGTGCTGGAAGACACCGTCGTGCTGGAAGTCTCGGTGGATGTGGACACCGTCGTGGTAGAACTCGAACTAGAGGTCCCCGTTGTCGTGGTAACAGTCGTGCTAGAGGTCCCGGTCGTCGTGGACTTGGTCGTGCTAGAGCTATCGGTCGTCGTAGACACAGTTGTAATAGAACTTCTGGTGGTCGTAGTCCCAGTCGTGCTGGAACTCCTGGTGGTTGTGGACACAGTCGTTGTTGTCGCGGTTGAAGTGTCGGTGATCGTGGACATACTGGTAGTAGAGGTCCTGGTCGTCGTGGTTCCAGTAGTGCTGGAGGTCTCCGTCGAGGTCGTCGCGGACGCGGTTGTGCTGGATGTCTCGGTCGTCGTGGTGCCAGTCGTGCTAGAACTATCGGTGGTCGTGGACACTGTCGTGCTAGAAGTCTCGGTGGATGTGGACACAGTCGTGCTGGAACTCTCGGTAGTCGTGGACACAGACGTGCTAGAGCTCTCGGTGGTCGTAGTTCTGGTTGTTGATGAAGACGCAGTCGTGGTAGAGGTTCTGGTCGTCGTGGTCCGAGTCGAGCTGGAGGTCCCCGTCGCAGTCGTGGTGGACGACACCGTGGAAGACTCTGTGGATGTGGTGAGGGCAGCACAGGTGTTAAGCCACCTCTCATACGCAAATTGCAAGTCAATGTCGTAAAATGCCTTGAGGGCGCCCCCATATTTGAAGTAGCATGCTCCAAGCTCAGCAGTCTCAGTCGCATTCAGGAGATTGGCAATGCTCCTGTTTTGCGGCAGTGTGAGCATCGTGTTGGCCGCTTCGTCGCACAACTCGCTTCTTTCAGTTCTCGTGGGAGCAGAGACGATATGGAAAAAATACAATTGGCATTTGTCTGGGTAAGAGACGGCTGTGGGGTCATAGACGAGGGTGCGCGTTGTCATGGTTGATGTCGCGGACGACGTCGTGCGTGTCGTAGACGACTGTTGCTCCCCTTGGCATACGTACCGCATGTCCTCAGCCGCTGCGCCAGCTGCTCCGCCCCCCCAAAACAAAGCACCATTTGCCAACCCGCAAGAGAACGATTGCGACACAGGCACAGTCGCACTCACCGTCTGGCCGGAGGCCTCGATGCTGTTCTTCGCAGCTCCGAAGCACGTTGTCTGGTCACTGACCTCCTCGTAGCCCTGGCCTGCGCACGTCTCGTCAAAGTCCAGCAAGGTGTACGTCTCCCCCGTCAAGTGGCGATCCCACGTCTCGATCCGTGCGCCGGTAATGCCCGGGCCCTCGTCCACAGCCGGGGCCACAGTAGCTTCACTGGACTCGAGACACACGTCCCCGCCGAGAGGGCATATACTCAACCACTCCTGGTTCGCCGTGTGCAAGTCGGAGAAAAGAACAAAGCCTCCATCCAAATCCACCGACCCCTTTTGGGCAATCGAACGTGGTATGTTGTTTCGCCTCCTTATGCCTCCCCGCGCCAGGCCCGAAACCAGTGAAAAGCGACGGTCAGGAGGGTGTAAGCCACCCCCGCTGATTAGGATGACGTCGTGAACGTATCACGGTACCCCTTAGCTTATCCCATACTGAAGCAGGACGGCAGGCCAGAAACAGTATATGAGATGAGAGGATGCACCATCGAAAGACGTGGACGTCTCTTTTATCCGTTGCTCAGGTGCGATAGCACCTGGATGACGCGAGGTTGTCAAATAGGGTAGCTCTACCGTGAGCCAGATAGCGGCGGACGCCGGCTAAACGCTCGCTCTGCTCACTTCTGCCCCTTTAACATCCCTTCAATAGCCAGAGGGGCGGAGCCGGGCGTCGAGCCACGTCACAATTAAGTAATACAGTATATATATACGCATAGTAATATCAGCCAGCGTTGACTCCAAATAGATTAGACAACTCAAATCAAGGAATCAGAGGAATTAGACATGCTTGGAATCTGCAACTCAGCTAGCAAGCAAGCGTGCAAGCAAGCGCGCAAGCAAGCAAGCAAGCGCACAAGCAAGCAAGCAAGCAGGCATAGGCATAGGCGTAGGCATAGGAGTTCGGGGGAAGGCATAGGCATAGCCATAGCCATAGCCATAGGAACTAGGGGGCATAAGAATTGGGGCAATTAGTAGGGGTTGAGCTAGGATTCCTATAGGGCAAGCCTATTTGGAGAACAAGGTAAAAACTAAGAGAAAGCGACCGCTTCTTGGATGGCACAATCGAAACAGTGTAGAGGTCAAGGCAGGAAGAACCATCCGCGGGAAAGATCACCACGGCCCGCAACGTATTAGGGTCGGTCATGGGCAACCCACACGACCAGCCACGATTGAAAAGAAAGGTTGACCCACTACTTCGAGCTGTGGGGCGAACCCAAATTAAAGCGGATGCTTGAATAAACATTCAGGCACCAAAGCGTGCGGTGCAAGCAATAAGAGAGCCCGTGTCCGAGCGATACTGATGAGATGCTCGTGTCCGAGAATGCGCAGGCTGTCATTCAGCAGCGCACGCGCAGTTTCCACTAGCCGTAAGAAGGGCCAGGATGTGTAAATAATGCCTTCTTGCCCCTTTATGGTGGATACCGCTTAAGCTCGCTCCATGACTTGGAGTCGTAATTCACGATCAATACAGTCTTTCGTATGTCCGTCAGCCGTCATATCACGTGCATAAACACACCTGCACGCAGCGAACGATTCCCTGGTCCATCACATGTCCGACCAGCTGATATGTTACAACGGGGCACATTCAACTGGCTTCTTCAGGTCCTTACTCGGTAGGGACTTGAATGCCGATTCGGTGTCAATCGCGAGGATAGCGTTTATGCTTAGACCACCGCCTTCTGAAACATTACCGACTTGCGTGGGCGTAAACGGTCCAGCCTTGAGCTCGTGTAGCGTCGCAATGGCGAGACAACAGTTTTCCAAATTACGGGCTGCTGCTGGGGCTTCAGCAGAATAGCAAGAACGTACCTGCAGGCGGTGCGACTTGCAGCACGCTTCGCTCAGGTCACTACTGCCTTGCCGTTAGGCGCGTGTCAGCGCAGCTAGCTTGGCCCCTCGGACGCCGTGCCCCTCAACTTCGTCATCGGCCTCGCCGTTTAGGCGACGATAACCTGAGTCGCCATGTAGGTCCACTTCTCCGGACGAGGCCATGATTTGATATGTTATGTTAATTGGACCCTGTTGCAGTTTGCGCGCTGCGGCATTGAGGCATCCCACATGTACGTTAGTCGGTTGTTGGACATGTTGTAGTGAGACTGCAGATACTATCGACCACACTCGCGCGATCAGCGCATATGCTACCGCACCACGCAGGCCGATGATCATGTCAGATACAGAAGTCGTCGTTTTTTCTTCGGCTTCAGCACCAGTGAGTTCTAGGTGTTGCACCGGGCGAAGTTGCTTGACCTCTTCATCCGGACCAAGCTGAACGCGGCCGTCCTCGGTCTCGGCGTAGGTGCACGGCACGCTTAATGTAACTGTGTTTGCTGAGTTTACATGCGCCGAACGCGTTTCCTGCACACTTGATGTATTTGTTACGTCCTCGACCCCTGCCATCCTAATGTCGTCCACGTGCTTGGCTGTTAGAACGTTTGGGATCGTCTCAAACGCCTCGTCATAGGGCGAAGGCTCGAGCCCTAAACTTCTCGCGATGGATCCGAGCTTCAGCGGGAGTGCCCTGGGGGCATCTTTGGTGCCAGTGCCCGGCTTCAGGCGCTGCGAGCAGCGCCTGGACTCGCCATGCGACGCGAAGCCTGGCGGCGCGCGCAGCACCGCGCGAGCGAAGCACACCGTGCGTTCATTCCCCCCAGCAGCCGCAACCAATTCGCGATAGGTCAAACCTTTCTGGAAAGCCCTGTCGATGTCCATGGAAGCGATGACAAATAATTTCTCGCGCGCAGCCGCACTTGCGAGCAGTCTCCGACTTGCTCGACGAGCTGTGCCCGAGAAGGTCTCTACATCAATGGCTCCGACCTCCATGAAGCCGCGAAGGACCAGACGCTGTCTGGGGCCACGCCCCACATGACCGCTGTCATTCGTCACGAACTTCCATGTGCACACATATCTCGATGTCATGATAGTAGTGGCGTTTGTGATTTCATTCATCTTGAAGCAACTATTAGCATACCACATCTTGAGTTATGTGCACAAGGATTCGGACATCTTGGCCACGTTTGCATCCAGCTCAGCCTTCGTTCGGAGGTCGTCTCCCATGGCGACCACAGCTCTCCTGGACGCGGCTGACACATACACGCGCCGAATGGTTAGCTGGCCGTCGTGTAGTTTGCGCGGTTGCCCAGACAGGACAGCTTTCGCCATGCCAGCAGAGCTCTACACACTGACCATGCACGTCCGAATCCAGGTCGCCCTGCTCATCACATTCAATGTCACGAGGAACGGGGCACGCCTCATCTGCACTGTCGGGACTACAGCTTAGTTCACGCACGTGCCCTTTCTCTTCTCTGGCCACGCTCGCGAGCGCCATGTCCCCATGACGCGCGCTTCTAAATATATCCCGGATTTCTTGGTAACGGTCAGAAGCCTTCCATCGAGCGCGGCTGGAACTGCGGCGTGTCCTTCATCTCGAGCGTTACCGCCCGATGAAAGCGCGTCCGCTAGTTCCTCGAACTTAGATTGGTATTCGCCATAGCCTGCCAGGAGGTTTGGAGGACATGAGGCATTAGATGATACGCGCATCTGAGGTTACAGTGATGTCGCGAATGTGCAGACCTTTGCCTTCAGATTCGCACTAGTAGAATCCCGGTGTAACGTCGTTGTCGTAGTACACCAAGGCACAGCTGTCAGCACATGGTGCTGCGGGTTTTCGGCGGATGCTTTTCGCCAGGCGCGCCGCCACTCCGTCTTCTATTCGGAGGTAATCTCTGATGAGAAACTGAAGGACTCACTGCACCTTAGGCGAGAGTCTGCTCGCCGCCGCCATTCGCAGGATTCCCTGCTAGGTCGGCAAGTAGCCAAATACCATAGCATGTCTCTCCACTGGTAGGCTCGCGACGAAGGCCAGCACTGCGCGCGTGGCCGTTACGTCGGAACCGAGCTCGCGGGCGATGAGCACTTCCAAGTTCAGTGTATGGCGTAAACCGGAGCACTGTACAAGGACTTCGCGACCGCCGACCCAGGCTACGGCCTGACCTCGGTCAGGGCAATTGCGCGCGATGGGGCATGGACCGCCCCATCCACCCCAGTCGTCCTTTGTAGTGGTCGGACGGTGGTAGTCAACGAGATCACCAGGGTGGTAGGAGTGGCGTCCTGCGGCTGTGGCTTTAGTGTGTAAGGCCCGGTTGCCTTAGCTACTGCCGTGGCATGTGTGATAGCCTCGATGTTTACTTCCCTGATTCTTCGCTCCCGATTGTGGTGTGACGTTTTCGTCCTTTGCTGATGGTCTAGCACTGGTAGATCAGGGGGGGCATGCTGGACGTCGGCCGTACAATGCCTGACATGGCGATACACTGGTATAGAACGTGAACGAGCTACAGACAAACAGGCCTTCGTGCAGTAGGCTCAGGCTTGAGAACACCAGAAGATGCTGTGACGTCTGGGTTATTCTTCCATGACGTGTAGGATGTCTGAAGATGCCGCTGCGTGCCTCAATGGTGGCAACGCGCTGGCCTCGGGCACGGATGAAGTTCCGTGCCTTTCGCCTTCAGGATAATTTGGCGCTGTCAATACTTAGGGCGCCTTCTCCATCGAAGTACATCACAGTAGCTGAGCCGCGTTGCATCCAGCACTGGTGATAGGTGTCTAAGATGGCATGCATCGCTTTGTCGGCTATCTGTTGGCCAGCTGCCCAACGAATGCATCGGTCGATGACATGGCCTGCCACGTCTTCTCTACAATACATCAAACCGCAATCGACTCCCCATTCAATTTGCGTGCGGGGCTGATTGATGGCATGGCCGTCCTTCCTGGTTTCTCCCAAGCTCTGCACTCACGGCATGAGTCAATTACACCTTTTTATCATGTTTAGTGGTCCAACATCTAGCCCCTCTCTAGATAGGATTGCGCGCATTTTCGTTTCGGAGGCCCGGCACCACCGTAGATGGAGTCAGCGTCGTTCTTTCACGACAAGGGTCGGATCAAGCTTCGCAAGTTTTAGAGACCTATGTGGATGTCAAACCTGGTCCAGTCGGGTAGTCTCGCACGCGGCCGCGCTCCGGCTCGACTCAGGCCGCCTGAGGCGATGGCGGAGGAAGCGCAGCACCACCTCGCTCGCGCCCGCGCCGTCCTACGACGCACGGTGGGTCAGTAGAACTGCCAGCACCAGGGCTGCTAGCACCACTGCCGTCATGTCCGCGGGCTCCTAGCGCCACACCGCGGCAGCTGGCACCCACGGTCGGAGCCCCAGGGTTTCTACGTGTAGGTAGAGGTGCGCGTGGCCGCGCATAGCCCCACCACCTGTCGCGCGGGTGGCAATTCTGGAGCAACCCCTGCGGGCGCTGGTGCATCGCCGAACACTTTGTCCACAAGTGCTGGCGCCGCTGCTGGCGCAGCGGCAGCAGGTGCTGGCGCGCCGCGCCGTCCGCCAGCGCTGGTGCACCCGGCGGGGCTTGTCCGAAATTATCGGGTAATCACATAGGTTTGGCAAAACGGCATTTGCCTGATGTGTGCAGGTGTCCCCGCTTGTTTTTGCCATAATCCTTCTTGAAACCTGGGCATTTCCAAACATGGGGGTCTTTGTCAAACCACCAACATCGCCGTGGACGGCGGCTGTGCGGGGTGGGTTCATGCGCACGTTATCCGCACATGCTGGGCAACCCAGCCCGCCCGACGGTGGTCGGCGGATTGAGCCACTGGCATCCCGAGGTGAAGTTGGATCGTCAAGATCGTAACTGGCACGGCTTATCACAAGAATGCTTGCCTGCTTCCGATCTGCGAATGGGTTTCTACCTCGCGTGGAAAGGTCTCGCGCAATCTTGGCCGCATTAACGCTCAGGGATTGCATCTTCGGCGTGTATCGGACCGCCTGCGCTAGCTCTCGGTGGCATGCTTGGGCATGTTCGTGATGTCCAGAGCATACTGTGTTCTCACAGCGTTTAAGAACTGCACTGCGGTTAGCCATCATTTCCGTAGGTTTCCCGTTGCGGCGCGCCGTGGGAATGTCGTAGCCCTGTCGAGCATTGGTCAATGATCTGCGTGCAAGTGACCTTGCGTTTGGCTGGAGTCGACCATGGGGCAATCTCGTCTTCCCACGCCCCAACTGGCTGTTCCCTAAGGAAGAGGCGTTAAAGGTCGCCCTGCAAGACCGCGACCTCACCGCAAAAGGTGATGCGGGGGAGGAATTCCTTGTGATACTTGCACAAAGTGTCGCGGTTCACCTGCGCGTTGACGGTGGAGGGCAAGCCCGTGGATCTACATATCTGTTGTAGCATCACAACTGCGACGACACAGGTGCGCAGATAGTTTTCCACAGGTTGCTGTACGCGTGGGCTTGCTCAGTCAACGTTGGCGAGTTTGCCGCGGACCTCCAGGGGTCAGTTTTCCCTTGAAGGGAAGTTGGGACATGCCACCCATGCCTCCACAAAGTTCCAACACATCTACGCAGTTGTTCCATTCATAACACCTGGTATGAATTATCGTAAATATTTCGGCGTGCGCGTCCGCTACGATAGGTAACGCGACGAAGAAATCGTCGTCATCTTCTCATTGGAGTTCTCCTGTTGGAACGTCGGAGTATAGAGTGGCACGCCCTCGTCCTCTGAAGACATCGCCACAGTCGTCAGCACCGTCTTCAACCCTTTGCGGTATCTGCTCTGGCTCGATGCCGGCCCCCTTATAAGCCTCTTGCTATTCTTCTTGTTCCAGTCGGGCATCAGTTGGCAATTCCGCTTGCGTCTGTGGCGCGACCGCCTCGAGCTCAGGGACTGGCTAAACGTTTGGGAGGACCCCGTCATGCCCAATCGAGAGGGGATGAGATCGGTTATCTATGATGACCGTAAATCGCTTATTCGGGGTTGTCGTTTGCCCGTGGCCGAGCATGGCTGAGGCCGCGGGGTCCCAATGCAAAATTGCACATACGTTGCAAACGCCTGACGGTGACGGCGCGTTCCAGTCGCATCCTGTCGGTCGGTCCCTCGTCGGAATATATTCCATCACATTTGCGGTGTCTCGATCTAGGGCAACACGACGGATTACGTCGCCCCATCTAGGCCCGCTGGCATTCGATTGCGCACATTGTTTCGCACTCATACCCGCGCGGGTGAACACGCTTAGATATGCGTTTACATTATACACATATGTGTGTCTTGCCCTTTCCTGCAGCCATGTGTCTGTCCAGTTGGTCTTGTAATTGTGCAAACAGCGATGGCATAGCACTGTTTCGCCACTCGGCGCGTCCTTGGTCGTGTCCGTATCAATCCAATTAATGTCCGGTAGCTGATGTAAATGCGCACTTCCATAGGTCACCACCCCCCTAGGGCGCGAGGCACACATCTGCATGCATGAGCCGCTCGGCTTCTTGTCGGCACGATCGCACTCGATGTCGAAGTGGCAGAGACGCACCCAGATATCTCGGAGATGAAAACTCGCGGGAGCATCTCCTATCGGTCCGAATGTCCAGAACATCCCTGACGTCCCATGATAATAACTTGCATCCTGAGGGCATGCGCTATTGTTACGAGACCACGTACTCTCTCGCAGCGCGACCCAGCACGCTTCCCTGGCAGTCGCACGCACCAGCCAGCGGGCGCGGCCACCCAGAGTAATGCGTAATCTCCCGCCAACAAGCCACCTAAGCATTGGGTTCCCATAGACGTCATCACTTCGCAATGGGCATCACGGTCACACATACATTCTCGGAGGCGAAGATCGGCAATAGCAATTTGAATATCCTCTATAACACGCGCTTTGGAATTAAAGGACTCATCTGATATTTCATAATACTTGGCCGCGCGCCCCCGTGCTGGATTGCACGCGCCCGCGCGCTTGGCCTCATCGCGGCGGCGAGCGGGCTCGGCCAACGAGCCCCCCTGCCCCTCGAAAGGAGGGCATTGATGCGGGGCGGGACGCTTGGAGAGTCACTACGCACAAACGCCCGCCCCCGCCCATGGCTCGCGTCGCCTTGCTCAGCAACCTTGCGCGACGACGAGCTTGGGGGGGCGATATGGCACGCTTGCGGCGGGTCCTCCTATCTGAGCGGAACAGTGCCCAACTCCTCTCTGGGCGTGTCAGCCCTGGACACGTCGGGGCCGCCTGCGAGCCAATCCCGCGCTTCCTCGGGATGTTGGGGGGAACGGTGCGCCAGCACATCCAGCTCCGATTTCTCTGCAGCTACCTTCACCTCGCGGTGGATTCATGCCGGCAGCGCGCGCGTCATCTCACGGCGGTCAATGGGGCGGTCCGACCAGCACCACTGGTCGAGTGCAGCGCTGACCATCATGGTCACGGCACCGTCGACCAACCTATCCATGAAACGCTCCAGGGCTTCGTCATTGCATGCACCAGTGCCCTGGCTTGCCTGGGACACCTGTCCGCGATCAGATTCGGTGCCGGCACCATAGCGGACGTAAACGCCGTCGCCGATGTAGGCGACGGCGTCCTCCAACGCAGCATTGCCAGGATCGGGGGCGGCCTCCACATAGTAAAAGTATGGGATGGCCAGGTGGCCCGATGGCGTCTTCTCAAGCATGAGCACCGTCGCGCCTCTTCCCAGCTGCGCCCTGTAAGAGTTGCTGCGAAGAAATATGATGCACCCCCGGCCTTCCTCCAAGATCTAGATCGCCCCGCTCTGTCGCATCGAGGTCAGGCTACGAATGGCGGGCAGGTCCTCGCCAGAGCCCTCGGCGATGTTGGCGACAAAGCGATCCGCCCTGGTAGCCAGCGGCATGTTGTTGTGGTGGCACTGGAGCGCGATGATGAACGCTCCAAGCTGAGCTCGCGGCACATTGCTGCGCCGCCCCCGACGCCACTGACATACAGCAACCGCCCCAGGTCCCTGATGCGTGGCACATGTCCGTGTTGTCTGGCCTGTTTGTCGAAATCTCTGGCGGGGCTGATGCCAACGACGTTGATGTTTGAGCCGACGTCTACAAGCCGGCTCAGTTCGTCGGGAATCAGCGCCCTGGACTTGCCTAGTGCGCACAAATGCTGGATGCAAGTCGACGTTGCTACAGCTACCGCATCCGCGCGAATTTGCCGCCTGAGCCGCCCATCGTGGATGACCCATCGGTTTCTCGCGAGGCGACGAGTTGCAGGGTCCCAGTTCGAATGGAACGCCTGCAACTCTTCATGGGCCATGGGCTCCTGGCTCCTGCTATACGCCCTAATTGGCATAGCTGACGATGTTGAGCGGTTCTGGCAGGAAGTCATGGATGTCGCCAGTCGCCGATGCACGTATCGCGGTGTCCTGCAGCATTACTGCCGTCGTCTGCTCATGCATGGCCCTTTCCGTCTCTACGACCTGGCCCATGTCCACGTCGTGGCGCGCGCGGGATACAGTCGGGGAGTCAACACGGCCCCTGCGGCTCGCGACCTGGCGTTGCCGGCGGTGGCGTCTCGCACCCGTTGCCGCCCGTTGTTGTTCAAAGCGCTCCAGTAACGGGTTGCTGAAGGGATGGGGCATGTCGCGAGTAGCAGGTGCCCCCGCATCCTGGAGCGAGGGGCCGATGCTGCAGGCACCCCCGCGTCTTGCAAGAGCGGGATGGGCGCTGCCATTGCTGAGGTAGATATTGGTACTGGTTGCATCGGCATGGCGTTGCTCGCGGCCGTGCTGCCGGCGGGGATCACGGCCAGGACCTCGCCAAGCCTCCCGTGCAGGTCCGAGATCTCCTGGGCCTGTTGGATGGCCACGGCAGCTGGGGCACCTGACATGGCGATATGGCCCGCGTACGGGCACTCCGCCACAATGATACCCGGCCCACGGGATATGGCACACGTGCCCTCGACGTCAGCCCCTGCTGTGCCGCTTGCAACGCGCGCGCGTGCCTTGCGGTCCCAGCACTCGCGCAGCCTCCACATCATTTCGCGCGATACGAAGGCTTCAAGCATACTGCACACTGCGTGAACGAGATATATGGGAGAATAAGTGTATATGTGTCAGGAGGTGTCCGCCCTTAGCGCTGCAGCGTTGTCTCGGCTGGCCCATGCCGCGACGGTGGAAACCCCTCATGGTTGCTGCCTTAAGAGTGGACCTCGCAGTAAGCGCGTGGCCGCGCTGGGCGTTGTTGATCATGCGCCGCATGCACCTCGCCGCGCGATCACGCGCCGCCCTCCTCGAGTCCCCCGTCGCCCGCGCGCTGGCCTGCACGATCTGATGGACGTCGCGCAGGCTCGGAGAGAGGCGGGCCCTCGGCGCACTCACCTCGAGGGCGGTTGACTGCACGTCTGTCTCGGGATCACCTGGTGGAGGCTGGTAGCCCACGCGAGCAAAGGGCTCAGCGCCTGGCACGCGCACCGACTGAAGACGATACAAGTCGCCCCCCATGTCCCTCGCAACCAGGTTCTGGCCCAGCTGGCCAATCATGGACGCGCCAGTGACCTCCGCGCTGAATTCGGGGAGCGACGGATAGTCCATGGGAGGCGCGGTCGGCGCCTGTAGCGGCAGGTAGTTTTGATGCGCTGCAAAAACAAAAATGAACGGCAACCGATCGGGATGGTCTGCCGAAAGGCTCGCATCTGGGACCCACCCCCATAGCGGTGTCCAAGTTGTCCTGTCGGCTACATCCACGCGCAGCAAGCGCATCTAAGACATTGATGCCTGGTGCTGCTGCTGCTCATGGGCCGACTGCCTGACTCCAGGCTGTTGCGGCGGTGGTGCCATGATCGGAGAGCCCATGGGACTGCCAGTGGCCCGGCGCTGCTGTCGCGGCGCGCCGATGGGCGCCGCGGCCCTCGCCGCGGCAGCCAAGTCCCGCTGCTGACGCAGCAAGGCCATCCGCTGCATCAAATCTTCGCGCCTCGCCCCAATAGACTGCTGGCCACCGGGCGCGCCCGCCCCTGAGGCGATACTCGCTTCAGACCGAGCCTGGCCACATGGCATCGGTTCGAGCCTGGTGGAGCCAGCTTGTGACTGGGGCGTCGGTGGACCATACCTCGCGGGCGGCCCCACTGGCACGCCTGCTTGGGCCGTCGCCCGGGGGAGCGTCAATACGTCGGACAGCGCGGAGATGTCGCGCCATGGCTGAGACGGAGGTGCCATCGACGATGCCGACGACCCAGCGGCGGCCCAGCGATCGCAGACAGCCGGCGGCCCAGCGTTCGCAAGAGCGTCGATTCTGGCAGTTGCCCCCGCACCCTTCATGAGGCACGCGTACGTCTCACAGCCGAGAGGCCCCTCGGTCGTCTGAGCACCAAGGGCGTAGGCTTTGGCAGGGGTAAACCATCCGCGAAGAAGGTCGTCTGCCTTCAAGGTAGGCTGGGCCCCTGTACGTGAGCCGAAGTACTGGGGATTCTGCCGGACGCCCCCAACGCGCTGAGCTCTTTGACCGACTGAATGATATGGCGCTTCCATCAAAGCTCTCAGTCCAGATGATATCGTTTTTCCGAGCGCCAAAGCTTGATCCCATCACGCATCAAAAATGACATGGAAATAAGCATAAGAACTTCTGAATCTGAGCGTCGGTCGAATTTGATCCGTGGGTCTTGCGGCAAATATGGGCAACAATGTACGAATTGCCTGCCAGCGCCTCCTCTGGAACTGCGCTGCCCCAGGCAAGATCGGCCATGTAGAAGATGCGCAAGGTAAGCCCACTTGGTGCCATGAATAGAACCACCTGGATAGCAACGCATCCGCTTCAGAATTGCCGCATCGTTGACCATGACCCAACCATCGTACTTGTCCCAGGTAGCACGTTTCTGTTGAAAGTGCGGGTCGATGGAGATGTCCTGATACGGCCGACGCCTGCAAATGGTGGACCACCACTCCGACATCGCGGTCATGTCGTCGTGGTCCGGCCATGGATAGAACATGGCGCACTTCTTGTTTATTCCAGCCTAAAGCAGGAGATTTTCCTTCTTCAAGCTTTAATGGCTTAGCTAGACGGAGGTCACCGCGCATCCGCCGCCCCCACTGCGGAGCCATCAGGCTGCGAGGATGAAGGTTGCAGCGCCCTCCTGCACACCAATGCAACCAAATTAACACGCCCTGGGCTTGTTGTCTGAATTTATGAGGGGGGGCGTGGGACACGTAAAAACACTCGAGATCTGCACGCCCGGCACCAGATACCTGAACAACTTACAACGAGTTCGTGCTGCCGAAGCCAGAATCCCTCGCAAATTAAACGATACTCGCGCCGCTGCCGTAGCTGCAATCCCTCGCACATTGCGCCATATTCGCGCTGCCAGGGCTAATCCTTTCCAATTGCACCAAATTCGCGCTGCCGAACCCAATCCCTTGCGAATTTACGCCGCGTCGGTGGGCGGACAAAAAGTGTCCACACTTGTCGCGCCAAGACAACTCGTCGTCAAATCACGTCGAACGAATATGCATACCCCCCTTTGCCCCAACTCAAAGTTGGCGGGGTTAGGCGGCAGGCCGCGCGCCAGGGACAAAATGTGGACCCTTCAACGTTGGGTTTCGGGGGGGAGGGGTGCGAGGCAAGTGCATCATGTTGTTGCGGATGCTATCACGTCGCAGTGTCTTGCCGCCCTGGGTGTGGACACTTTTTGTCCGGGCACCGTCCGGGTTAGATGTGTTTGGTGGTTTCATGGTGTTATCGTGCTTACAAGTGTGCGTGCATTTAAGTGTGCGTGTGTGCGTACGTGCGTGTGTGTTGGCGCGTGCTTATGCGTCCAGCACGACACGCAATTAGATGACGATGTGCGCGTATACGGAACAACGGGACACCCGCAGGACCACCGCGGGACAACCCATGGGACAACCCGCGGGACCACCACGGGACAGCCCACGGGGCAGCCCATAGGACAACCGTGGGACTACCCACGGGACAACCTATATGGCCTCATTGAAATCGATGAAGCTGCGCTGCGGCGCGTTGCGGACCGCGAAGGGCGCCGACTTTGAGGAGTGAGGCCTGGCGCGCTTCCCCCCCCGCCGTCGCCTTCGACGGCGCGGAACTGGTATTACTGGGTAGAACTGGTCATAGAACTGGTCACAGAACTGGCCCATGAAAATAGGGCCCGGCCTAGGACTGGTCGCATTTAGAAGAAGAAGTATTGATATTCTTAAATTTTCTTTACTTTGACCGACCAGTTCTAGGCAGGACCTTATTTTTAATGGACCAGTTCTATGGCCAGTTCTATGGCCAGTTCTATCAGTTCTATCCAGTTATATCCAGCGGTGCCAGCCTCCGCCCGCTCCACGTCGGGGCGCGGGGGCGCGGGGCCGCCTGCGCGCGCCCAGGAGGCATCAGACCCTGGAGGGCCCCTTATCCGACGAGGGCGGTGGCGATGCCCATGGCCGATCCACAATTGGAGGTCCACTGCCCTCGAAACCCTGGATTCCTTATCCAACGACTCCTTATCCAATGCCCTCGCCGTATTGCAGCACCAATCAAGAGCATAAGAACCACGGTGGGCGGACAAAAAGTGCCCACACTTGTCGCGCCAAGACAACTCGTCGTCAAATCACGTCGAACGAATATGCATACCCCCCTTTGCCCCAACTCAAAGTTGGCGGGGTTAGGCGGCAGGCCGCGCGCCAGGGACAAAATGTGGACACTTCAACGTTGGGTTTCGGGGGGGAGGGGTGCGAGGCAAGTGCATCATGTTGTTGCGGATGCTATCACGTCGCAATGTCTTGCCGCCCTGGGTGTGGACACTTGTTGTCCGGGCACCGTCCGGGTTAGATGTGTTTGGTGGTTTCATGGTGTTATCGCGCTTACAAGTGTGCGTGCATTTAAGTGTGTGTGTGTGTGTGTGTGTGTGCGCGTGTGTGCGCGTTGGCGCGTGCTTATGCCTCCAGCGCGACACGCAATTAGATGACGATGCGCGCGCATACGGAACCACGGGACACCCGCAGGACCACCGCGGGACAACCCATGGGACAACCCGCGGGACCACCACGGGACAACCCACGGGGCAGCCCTTGGGACAACCGTGGGACTACCCACGGGACAGCCACGGGACAACCTACATGGCCTCCTTGAAATCGACGAAGCTGCGCTGCGGCGCGTTGCGGACCGCGAAGGGCGCCGACTTTGAGGAGTGAGGCCTGGCGCGCTTCCCCCCCAGCCGTCGCCTTCGACGGCGCGGAACTGGTACTACTGGGTAGAACTGGTCATAGAACTGGCCATAGAACTGGCCCATGAAAAATAAGGCCCGGCCTAGAACTGGTCGCATTTAGAAGAAGAAGTGCTGATATTCTTAAATTTTCTTTAATTGGACCGACCAGTTCTAGGCAGGACCCTATTTTTAATGGACCAGTTCTATGACCAGTTCTATGACCAGTTCTATCAGTTCTATCCAGTTATATCCAGCGGCGCCAGCCTCCGCCCGCTCCACGTCGGGGCGCGGGAGCGCGGGGCCACCTGCGCGCGCCCAGGAGGCATCAGACCCTGGAGGGCCCCTTATCCGACGAGGGCGGCGGCGATGCCCATGGCCGATCCACAATTGGAGGTCCACTGCCCTCGAGACCATGGATTCCTTATCCAACGATTCCTTAACCAATGCCCTCGCCGCATTGCAGCAACAATCGAGAGCATAAGAACCACGGTGGGCGGACAAAAAGTGCCCACACTTGTCGCGCCAAGACAACTCGTCGTCAAATCACGTCGAACGAATATGTATACCCCCCTTTGCACAAACTCAAAGTTGGCGGGGTTAGGCGGCAGGCCGCGCGCCAGGGACAAAATGTGGACACTTCAACGTTGGGTTTTGGGGGGGAGGGGTGCGAGGCAAGTGCATCATGTTGTTGCGGATGCTATCACGTCGCAGCGTCTTGCCGCCCTGGGTGTGGACACTTTTTGTCCGGGCACCGTCCGGGTTAGATGTGTTTGGTGGTTTCATGGTGTTATCGTGCTTACAAGTGTGCGTGCATTTAAGTGTGTGTGTGTGTGCATGTGTGTGTTGGTGCGTGCTTATGCGTCCAGCACGACGCGCAATTAGATGACGATGTGCGCGCATACGGATCCACGGGGCACCCGCAGGACCACCGCGGGACAACCCATGGGACAACCCGCGGGGCCACCACGGGACAACCCACGGGACAACCGTGGGACTACCCACGGGACAGCCACGGGACAACCTACATGGCCTCATTCAAATCGATGAAGCTGCGCTGCGGCGCGTTGCGGACCGCGAAGGGCGCCGACTTTGAGGAGTGAGGCCTGGCGCGCTTCCCCCCAGCCGTCGCCTTCGACGGCGCGGAACTGGTATTACTGGGTAGAACTGGTCATAGAACTGGTCATCGAACTGGCCCATTAAAAATAAGGCCCGGCCTAGAACTGGTCGCATTTTGAAGAAGAAGTATTGATATTCTTAAATGTTCTTTAATTGGACCGACCAGTTCTAGGCAGGACCCTATTTTTAATGGACCAGTTCTATGACCAGTTCTATGACCAGTTCTATGACCAGTTCTATCAGTTCTATCCAGTTATATCCAGCGGTGCCAGCCTCCGCCCGCTCCACGTCGGGGCGCGGGGGCGCGGGGCCGCCCGTGCGCGCCCAGGAGGCATCAGACCCTGGAGGATCCCTTATCCGACGAGGGCGGTGGCGATGCCCATGGCCGATCCACAATTGGAGGTCCACTGCCCTCGAGACCCTGGATGCCTTATCCAACGATTCCTTATCCAATGCCCTCGCCGTATTGTAGCACCAATGAAGAGCATAAGAACCACGGTGGGCGGACAAAAAGTGCCCACACTTGTCGCGCCAAGACAACTCGTCGTCAAATCACGTCGAACGAATATGTACACCCCCCTTTGCCCCAACTCAAAGTTGGCGGGGTTAGGCGGCAGGCCGCGCGCCAGGGACAAAATGTGGACACTTCAACGTTGGGTTTCGGGGGGAGGGGTGCGAGGCAAGTGCATCATGTTGTTGCGGATGCTATCACGTCGCAGCGTCTTGCCGCCCTGGGTGTGGACACTTTTTGTCCGGGCACCGTCCGGGTTAGATGTGTTTGGTGGTTTCATGGTGTTATCGTGCTTACAAGTGTGCGTGCATTTAAGTGTGTGTGTGTGTGTGCATGTGTGTGTTGGTGCGTGCTTATGCGTCCAGCACGACGCGCAATTAGATGACGATGTGCGCGTATACGGATCCACGGGACACCCGCAGGACCACCGCGGGACAACCCATGGGACAACCCGCGGGGCCACCACGGGACAACCCACGGGACAACCGTGGGACTACCCACGGGACAGCCACGGGACAACATACATGGCCTCATTCAAATCGATGAAGCTGCGCTGCGGCGCGTTGCGGACCGCGAAGGGCGCCGACTTTGCTTTGAGGAGTGAGGCCTGGCGCGCTTCCCCCCAGCCGTCGCCTTCGACGGCGCGGAACTGGTACTACTGGGTAGAACTGGTCATAGAACTGGTCATCGAACTGGCCCGTTAAAAATAAGGCCCGGCCTAGAACTGGTCGCATTTAGAAGAAGAAGTATTGATATTCTTAAATTTTCTTTAATTGGACCGACCAGTTCTAGGCAGGACCCTATTTTTAATGGACCAGTTCTATGACCAGTTCTATGACCAGTTCTATGACCAGTTCTATCAGTTCTATCCAGTTATATCCAGCGGTGCCAGCCTCCGCCCGCTCCACGTCGG
This sequence comes from Prorocentrum cordatum, assembly GCA_963575745.1. Taxonomy (NCBI): domain Eukaryota; class Dinophyceae; order Prorocentrales; family Prorocentraceae; genus Prorocentrum; species Prorocentrum cordatum. The sequence continues at coordinate 117,451 of CAUYUJ010014143.1, forward strand.
GGCGCGGGGGCGCGGGGCCGCCCGTGCGCGCCCAGGAGGCATCAGACCCTGGAGGATCCCTTATCCGACGAAGGCGGCGGCGATGCCCATGGCCGATCCACAATTGGAGGTCCACTGCCCTCGAGACCCTGGATGCCTTATCCAACGATTCCTTATCCAATGCCCTCGCCGTATTGCAGCACCAATGAAGAGCATAAGAACCACGGTGGGCGGACAAAAAGTGCCCACACTTGTCGCGCCAAGACAACTCGTCGTCAAATCACGTCGAACGAATATGTACACCCCCCTTTGCCCCAACTCAAAGTTGGCGGGGTTAGGCGGCAGGCCGCGCGCCAGGGACAAAATGTGGACACTTCAACGTTGGGTTTCGGGGGGAGGGGTGCGAGGCAAGTGCATCATGTTGTTGCGGATGCTATCACGTCGCAGTGTCTTGCCGCCCTGGGTGTGGACACTTTTTGTCCGGGCACCGTCCGGGTTAGATGTGTTTGGTGGTTTCATGGTGTTATCGTGCTTACAAGTGTGCGTGCATTTAAGTGTGTGTGTGTGTGTGCGTGCGCGTGTGTGTTGGTGCGTGCTTATGCGTCCAGCACGACACGCAATTAAATGACGATGTGCGCATATACGGAACCACGGGACACCCGCAGGACCACCGCGGGACAACCCATGGGACAACCCGCGGGACCACCACGGGACAACCCACGGGGCAGCCCTTGGGACAACCGTGGGACTCCCCACGGGACAGCCACGGGACAACCAACATGGCCTCATTGAAATCGATGAAGCTGCGCTGCGGCGTGTTGCGGACCGCGAAGGGCGCCGACTTTGAGGAGTGAGGCCTGGCGCGCTTCGCCCCCCGCCGTCGCCTTCGACGGCGCGGAACTGGTATTACTGGGTAGAACTGGTCATAGAACTGGTCATAGAACTGGCCCATAAAAAAATGGCCCGGCCTAGAACTGGTCGCATTTAGAAGCAGAAGTATTGATATTCTTCAATTCTCTTTAATTGGACCGACCAGATCTAAGCAGGACCCTGTTTAATAAACCAGTTTTATAACCAGTTCTATGACGAGTTCTATCAGTTCTATCCAGTTATATCCAGCGGTGCCAGCCTATGCCCATGGCCGATTCACAATTGGAGGTCCACTGCCCTCGAGACCCTGGATGCCTTATCCAACGATTCCTTATCCAATGCCCTCGCCGCAGTGCAGCACCAATGAAGAGCATAAGAACCACGGTGGGCGGACAAAAAGTGCCCACACTTGTCGCGCCAAGACAACTCGTCGTCAAATCACGTCGAACGAATATGTATACCCCCCTTTGCCCCAACTCAAAGTTGGCGGGGTTAGGCGGCAGGCCGCGCGCCAGGGACAAAATGCGAACGGTTCAACGTTGGGTTTTGGGGGGGAGGGGCGCGAGGCAAGTGCGTCATGTTGTTGCGGATGCTATCACGTCGCAGTGTCTTGCCACCCTGGGTGCGGACACTTTTTGTCCGGGCACCGTCCGGGTTAGATGTGTTTGGTGGTTTCATGGTGTTATCGTGCTTACAAGTGTGCGTGCATTTAAGTGTGTGCGTGTGTGCGTGTGTGTGTGTTGGCGCGTGCTTATGCGCCCAGCACGACACGCAATTAGATGACGATGTGCGCGCACACGGAACCACGGGACACCCGCAGGACCACCGCGGGACAACCCAGGGGACAACCCGCGGGACCACCACGGGACAACCCACGGGGCAGCCCATAGGACAACCGTGGGACTACCCACGGGACAGCCACGGGACAACCTACATGGCCTCATTGAAGTCAATGAAGCTGCGCTGCGGCGCGTAGCGGACCGCGAAGGGCGCCGACTTTGAGGAGTGAGGCCTGGCGCGCTTCCCCCCCCGCCGTCGCCTTCGACGGCGCGGAACTGGTATTACTGGGTAGAACTGGTCATAGAACTGTTCATAGAACTGGCCCATTAAAAATAAGGCCCGGCCTAGAACTGGTCGCATTTAGAAGCAGAAGTATTGATAGTCTTAAATTTTCTTTAATTGGACCGACCAATTCTAGGCAGGACCCTATTTTAATGGACCAGTTCTATGACCAGTTCTACGACCAGTTCTATCAGTTCTATCCAGTTATATCCAGCGGTGCCAGCCTCCGCCCGCCCCACGTCGGGGCGTGGGGGCGCGGGGCCGCCTGTCCGCGCCCAGGAGGCATCTGACCCTGGAGGATCCCTTATCCGACGAGGGCGGTGGCGATGCCCATGGCCGATCCACAATTGGAGGTCCACTGCCCTCGAGACCCTGGATGCCTTATCCAACGATTCCTTATCCAATGCCCTCGCCGCATTGCAGCACCAATGAAGAGCATAAGAACCACGGTGGGCGGACAAAAAATGCCCACACTTGTCGCGCCAAGACAACTCGTCGTCAAATCATGTCGAACGAATATGTATACCCCCCTTTGCCCCAACTCAAAGTTGGCGGGGTTAGGCGGCAGGCCGCGCGCCAGGGACAAAATGTGGACACTTCAACGTTGGGTTTCGGGGGGAAGGGTGCGAGCCAAGTGCATCATGTTGTTGCGGATGCTATCACGTCGCAGTGTCTTGCCGCCCTGGGTGTGGACACTTTTTGTCCGGGCACCGGCCGGGTTAGACGTGTTTGGTGGTTTCATGGTGTTATCGTGCTTACAAGCGCGCGTGCATTTAAGTGTGTGCGTGCGCGCGTGTGTGTTGGTGCGTGCTTATGCGTCCAGCACGACGCGCAATTAGATGACGATGTGCGCGTATACGGAACCACGGGACACCCGCAGGACCACCGCGGGACAACCCATGGGACAACCCGCGGGACCACCACGGGACAACCCACGGGGCAGCCCTTGGGACAACCGTGGGACTACCCACGGGACAGCCACGGGACAACCTACATGGCCTCATTGAAATCAATGAAGCTGCGCTGCGGCGCGTAGCGGACCGCGAAGGGCGCCGACTTTGAGGAGTGAGGCCTGGCGCGCTTCTCCCCCCGCCGTCGCCTTCGACGGCGCGGAACTGGTATTACTGGGTAGAACTGGTCATGGAACTGGTCATAGAACTGGCCCATTAAAAATAAGGCCCGGCGTAGAACTGGTCGCATTTAGAAGAAGAAATATTGATATTCCTAATTTTTCTTTAATTGGACCGACCAGTTCTGGGCAGGACCTTATTTTTAATGGACCAGTTCTATGACCAGTTCTACGACCAGTTCTATCAGTTCTATCCAGTTATATCCAGCGGTGCCAGCCTCCGCCCGCTCCACGTCGGGGCGTGGGGGCGCGGGGCCGCCTGTCCGCGCCCAGGAGGCATCTGACCCTGGAGGATCCCTCATCCGACGAGGGCGGTGGCGATGCCCATGGCCGATCCACAATTGGAGGTCCACTGCCCTCGAGACCCTGGACGCCTTATCCAACGATTCCTCATCCAATGCCCTCGCCGCATTGCAGCACCAATCAAGAGCACAAGAACCACGGTGGGCGGACAAAAAGTGCCCACACTTGTCGCGCCAAGACAACTCGTCGTCAAATCACGTCGAACGAATATGTATACCCCGCCTTGCCCCAACTGAAAGTTGGCGGGGTTAGGCGGCAGGCCGCGCGCCAGGGACAAAATGTGGACACTTCAACTTTGGGTCTTGGGGGGGAGGGGCGCGAGCCAAGTGCATCATGTTGTTGCGGATACTATCACGTCGCAGTGTCTTGCCGCCCTGGGTGTGGACACTTTTTGTCCGGGCACCGTCCGGGTTAGATGTGTTTGGTGGTTTCATGGTGTTATCGTGCTTACAAGTGTGCGTGCATTTAAGTGTGTGTGTGTGTGCGTGTGTGTTGGCGCGTGCTTATGCGTCCAGCACGACACGCAATTAGATGACGATGTGCGCGTACACGGAACCACGGGACACCCGCAGGACCACCGCGGGACAACCCATGGGACAACCCGCGGGACCACCACGGGACACCCCACAGGGCAGCCCTTGGGACAACCGTGGGACTACCCACGGGACAGCCACGGGACAACCTACATGGCCTCATTGAAATCAATGAAGCTGCGCTGCGGCGCGTAGCGGACCGCGAAGGGCGCCGACTTTGAGGAGTGAGGCCTGGCGCGCTTCCCCCTCCGCCGTCGCCTTCGACGGCGCGGAACTGGTATTACTGGGTAGAACTAGTCATAGAACTGGTCATAGAACTGGCCCATTAAAAATAGGGCCCGGCCTAGAACTGGTCGCACTTAGAAGAAGAAGTATTGATATTCTTAAATTTTCTTTCATTGGACCGACCGGTTCGAGGCAGGACCCTATTTTTAATGGACCAGTTCTATGACCAGTTCTACGACCAGTTCTATCAGTTCTATCCAGTTATATCCAGCGGTGCCAGCCTCCGCCCGCTCCACGTCGGGGCGCGGGGGCGCGGGGCCGCCTGTGCGCGCCCAGGAGGCATCAGACCCTGGAGGACCCCTTATCCGACGAGGGCGGTGGCGATGCCCATGGCCGATCCACAATTGGAGATCCACTGCCCTCGAGACCCTGGATTCCTTATCCAACGATTCCTTATCCAATGCCCTCGCCGTATTGCAGCACCAATCAAGAGCATAAGAACCACGGTGGGCGGACAAGAAGTGTCCACACTTGTCGCGCCAAGACAACTCGTCGTCAAATCACGTCGAACGAATATGCATACCCCCCTTTGCCCCAACTCAAAGTTGGCGGGGTTAGGCGGCAGGCCGCGCGCCAGGGGCAAAATGTGGACACTTCAACTTTGGGTCTCGGGGGGGCGGGGTGCGAGGCAAGTGCATCACGTTGTTGCGGATGCTATCACGTCGCCGCGCCTTGCCGCCCTGGGCGTGGACACTTCTTGTCCGGGCACCGTTCGGGTTAGATGTGTTTGGTGGTTTCATGGTGTTATCGTGCTTACAAGTGCGCGTGCATTTAAGTGTGTGCGTGCGTGCGTGTGTGCGTGTGTTGGTGCGTGCTTATGCGTCCAGCACGACACGCAATTAGATGACGATGTGCGCGTATACGGAACCACGGGACACCCGCAGGACCACCGCGGGACAACCCATAGGACAACCCGCGGGACCACCACGGGACAACCCACGGGGCAGCCCTTGGGACAACCGTGGGACTACCCACGGGACAGCCACGGGACAACCTACATGGCCTCATTGAAATCGATGAAGCGGCGCTGCGGCGCGTTGCGGACCGCGACGGGCGCCGACTTTGAGGAGAGAGGCCTGGCGCGCCCCCCCCCGCCGTCGCCTTCGACGGCGCGGAACTGGCATTACTGGGTAGAACTGGTCATAGAACTGGCCCATTAAAAATACGGCCCGGCTTAGAACTGGTCGCATCTAGAAGAAGAAGTATTGATATTCTTAAATTCTCTTTCATTGGACCGACCAGTTCTAGGCAGGACCCTATTTTTAATGGACCAGTCCTATGACCAGTTCTATGACCAGTTCTATCAGTTCTATCCAGTTATATCCAGCGGTGCCAGCCTCCGCCCGCTCCACGTCGGGGCGCGGGGGCGCGGGGCCGCCTGTGCGCGCCCAAGAGGCATCAGACCCTGGAGGGCCCCTAATCCGACGAGGGCGGTGGCGATGCCCATGGCCGATCCACAATTGGATGTCCTCTGCCCTCGAGACCCTGGATTCCTCATCCAACGATTCCTTATCCAATGCCCTCGCCGCATTGCAGCACCAATGAAGAGCATAAGAACCACGGTGGGCGGACGAAAAGTGTCCACACTTGTCGCGCCAAGACAACTCGTCGTCAAATCACGTCGAACGAATATGTATAACCCCCTCTGCCCAAACCCAAAGTTGGCGGGCTTAGGCGGCAGGCCGCGCGCCAGGGACAAAATGTGGACACTTCAACTTTGGGTTTCGGGGGGGAGGGGTGCGAGGCAAGTGCATCATGCTGTTGCGGATGCTATCACGTCGCAGTGTCTTGCCGCCCTGGGTGTGGACACTTTTTGTCCGGGCACCGTCCGGGTTAAATGTGTTCGGTGGTTTCATGGTGTTATCGTGCTTACAAGCGTGCGTGCATTTAAGTGTGTGTGTGTGTGTGCGTGTGTGCGTTGGTGCGTGCTTATGCGTCCAGCACGACACGCAATTAGATGACGATGTGCGCGTATACGGAACCACGGGACACCCGCAGGACCACCGCGGGGCAACCCATGGGACAACCCGCGGGACCACCACGGGACAACCCACGGGGCAGCCCTTGGGACAACCGTGGGACTACCCACGGGACAGCCACGGGACAACCTACATAGCCTCATTGAAATCGACGAAGCTGCGCTGCGGCGCGTTGCGGACCGCGAAGGGCGCCGACTTTGAGGAGTGAGGCCTGGCGCGCTTCCCCCCCCGCCGTCGCCTTCGACGGCGCGGAACTGGTATTACTGGGTAGAGCTGGTCATAGAACTGGTCATAGAACTGGCCCATTAAAAAATAAGGTCCGGCCTAGAACTGGTCGCATTTAGAAGAAGAAGTATTGATATTCTTAAATTTTCTTTGATTGGACCGACCAGTTCTAGGCAGGACCCTATTTTTAATGGACCAGTTCGATGACCAGTTCTATGACCAGTTCTATCAGTTCTATCCAGTTATATCCAGCGGTGCCAGCCTCCGCCCGCCCCACGTCGGGGCGCGGGGGCGCGGGGCCGCCAGCGCGCGCCCAGGAGGCATCAGACCCTGGGGGGTCCCTTATCCGACGAGGGCGCTGGCGATGCCCATGGCCGGCCCACAATTGGAGGTCCACTGCCTTCGAGACCCTGGATTCCTTATCCAACGATTCCTTATCCAATGCCCTCGCCGTATTGTAGCACCAATCAAGAGCATAAGAACCACGTCCGGGTTAGATATGTTTGGTGGTTTCATGGCGTTATCGTGCTTACAAGTGTGCGTGCATTTAAGTGTGTGTGTGTGTGTGCGCGTGTGTGTTGGCGCGTGCTTATGCGTCCAGCACGACACGCAATGAGATGACGATGTGCGCGTATACGGAACCACGGGACACCCGCAGGACCACCGCGGGACAACCAATGGGACAACCCGCGGGACCACCACGGGACAAGACAACCGTGGGACTACCCACGGGACAGCCACAGAACAACCTACATGGCCTCATTGAAATCGATGAAGCTGCGCTGCGGCGCGTAGCGGACCGCGAAGGGCGCCGACTTTGAGGAGTGAGGCCTGGCGCGCTTCCCCCCCGCCGTCGCCTTCGACGGCGCGGAACCAATATTATTGGGTAGAACTGGTCATAGAACTGGTCATAGAACTGGCCCGTTAAAAAAAGGGCCCGGCCTAGAACTGGTCGCATTTAGAAGAAGAAGTATTGATATTCTTAGATTTTCTTTAATTGGACCGACCAGTTCTAGGCAGGACCCTATTTTTAATGGACCAGTTCGATGACCAGTTCTATGACCAGTTCTATCAGTTCTATCCAGTTATATCCAGCGGTGCCAGCCTCCGCCCGCCCCACGTCGGGGCGCGGGGGCGCGGGGCCGCCTGTGCGCGCCCAGGAGGCATCAGACCCTGGAGGATCCCTTATCCGACGAGGGCGGTGGCGATGCCCACGGCCGATTCACAATTGGAGGTCCACTGCCCTCGAGACCCCGGATTCCTTATCCAACGGTTCCTTATCCAATGCCCTCGCCGTATTGCAGCACCAATCAAGAGCATAAGAACCATGGTGGGCGGACAAAAAGTGTCCACACTTGTCGCGCCAAGACAACTCGTCGTCAAATCAAGTCGAACGAATAGGTATACCCCCCTGTGCCCCAACTCAAAGTTGGCGGGGCTAAGCGGCAGGCCGCGCGCAAGGGACAAAATGTGGACACTTCAACTTTGGGTTTTGGGGGGGAGGGGTGCGAGGCAAGTGCATCATGTTGTTGCGGATGCTATCACGTCGCAATGTCTTGCCGCCCTGGGTGTGGAAACTTTTTGTCCGGGCACCGTCCGGATTAGATGTGTTTGGTGGTTTCATGGCGTTATCGTGCTTACAAGTGTGCGTGCATTTAAGTGTGTGTGTGTGCGTGTGTGTGTTGGCGCGTGCTTATGCGCCCAGCACGACACGCAATTAGATGACGATGCGCGCGTATACGGAACCACGGGGCACCCGCAGGACAACCGCGGGACAACCCATGGGACAACCCGCGGGACCACCACGGGACAACCCACGGGGTAGCCCCTGGGACAACCGTGGGACTACCCACGGGACAGCCACGGGACAACCTACATGGCCTCATTGAAATCGATGAAGCTGCGCTGCGGCGCGTTGCGGACCGCGAAGGGCGCCGACTTTGAGGAGCGAGGCCTGGCGCGCTTCCCCCCCGCCGTCGCCTTCGACGGCGCGGAACTGGTATTACTGGGTAGAACTGGTCATAGAACTGGCCCTAGAACTGGCCCGTTAAAAAAAGGGCCCGGCCTAGAACTGCTCGCACTTAGAAGAAAAAGTATTGATATTCTCAAATTTTCTTCAAGTGGACCGACCAGTTCTAGGCAGGACCCTATTTTGAATGGACCAGTTCTATGACCAGTTATATGACCAGTTCTATCAGTTCTATCCAGTTACATCCAGCGGTGCCAGCCTCCGCCCGCTCCACGTCGGGGCGTGGGGGCGCGGGGCCGCCTGCGCGCGCCCAGGAGGCATCAGACCCTGGAGGATCCCTTATCCGACGAGGGCGGTGGCGATGCCCATGGCCGGTCCACAATTGGAGGTCCACTGCCCTCGAGACCCTGGATTCCTTATCCAACGATTCCTTATCCAATGCCCTCGCCGTATTGTAGCACCAATCAAAAGCATAAGAACCACGTCCGGGTTAGATGTGTTTGGTGGTTTCATGGTGTTATCGTGCTTACATGTGTGCGTGCATTTAAGTGTGTATGTGCGTGTGCGTGTGTGTGTTGGTGCGTGCTTATGCGTCCAGCACGACACGCAATTAGATGACGATGCGCGCGTATACGGAACCACGGGGCACCCGCAGGACCACCGCGGGACAACCCATGGGACAACCCGCGGGACCACCACGGGACAACCCACGGGGCAGCCCCTGGGACAACCGTGGGACTACCCACGGGACAGCCACGGGACAACCTACATGGCCTCATTGAAATCGATGAAGCTGCGCTGCGGCGCGTTGCGGACCGCGAAGGGCGCCGATTTTGAGGAGTGAGGCCTGGCGCGCTTCCCCCCCCCGCCGTCGCCTTCGACGGCGCGGAACTGGCATTACTGGGTAGAACTGGTCATAGAACTGGCCCTAGAACTGGCCCATTTTAAAAAAAAGGTCCGGCCTAGAACTGGTCGCACTTAGAAGAAAAAGTATTGATATTCTCAATTTTTCTTTCATTGGACCGACCAGTTCTAGGCAGGACCCTAGTTTGAATGGACAAGTTCTATGACCAGTTCTATGACCAGTTCTATCAGTTCTATCCAGTTATACCCAGCGGTGCCAGCCTCCGCCCGCCCCACGTCAGGGCGCGGGGGCGCGGGGCCGCCTGTGCGCGCCCAGGAGGCATCAGACCCTGGAAGACCCCTTATCCGACGAGGGCGGTGGCGATGCCCATGGCCGATCCACAATTGGAGGTCCACTGCCCTCGAGACCCTGGATTCCTTATCCAACGATTCCTTATCCAATGCCCTCGCCGTATTGTAGCACTCAAGAGCATAAGAACAACGTCCGGGTTAGATGTGTTTGGTGGTTTCATGGTGTTATCGTGCTTACAAGTGTGCGTGCATTTAAGTGTGTATGCGTGTGTGCGCGTGTGTGTTGGTGCGTGCTTATGCGTCCAGCACGACACGCAATTAGATGACGATGTGCGCGTATACGGAACCACGGGGCACCCGCAGGACCACCGCAGGACAACCCATGGGACAACCCGCAGGACCACCACGGGACAACCCACGGGGCAGCCCTTGGGACAACCGTGGGACTACCCACGGGACAGCCACGGGACAACCTACATGGCCTCATTGAAATCGATGAAGCTGCGCTGCGGCGCGTTGCGGACCGAAGGGCGCCGATTTTGAGGAGTGAGGCCTGGCGCGCTTCCCCCCCCGCCGTCGCCTTCGACGGCGCGGAACTGGTATTACTGGGTAGAACTGGTCATAGAACAGGTCATAGAACTGGCCCATTAAAAATAAGGCCCGGCCTAGAACTGGTCGCACTTAGAAGAAGAAGTATTGATATTCTCAAACTTTCTTTAATTGACCGACCAGTTCTAGGCAGGACCTTATTTTTAACGGACCAGTTCTATGACCAGTTCTATGACCAGTTCTATCAGTTCTATCCAGTTATATCCAGCGGTGCCAGCCTCCGCCCGCCCCACGTCAGGGCGCGGGGGCGCGGGGCCGCCTGTGCGCGCCCAGGAGGCATCAGACCCTGGAGGACCCCTTATCCGACGAGGGCGGTGGCGATGCTCATGGCCGATCCACAATTGGAGGCCCACTGCCCTCGGGACCCTGGATTCCTTATCCAACGATTCCTTATCCAATGCCCTCGCCGTATTGCAGCACCAATCAAGAGCATAAGAACCACGGTGGGCGGACAAAAAGTGTCCACACTTGTCGCGCCAAGACAACTCGTCGTCAAATCACGTCGAACGAATATGTACACCCCCCTTTGCCCCAACTCAAAGTTGGCGGGGTTGGGCGGCAGGCCGCGCGCCAGGGACAAAATGCGGACACTTCAACTTTGGGTTTCGGGGGGGAGGGGTGCGAGTCAAGTGCATCATGTTGTTGCGGATGCTACCACGTCGCAATGTCTTGCCGCCCTGGGTGTGGACACATTTTGTCCGGGCACCGCCCGGGTTAGATATGTTTGGTGGTTTCATGGTGTTATCGTGCTTACAAGTGTGCGTGCATTTAAGTGTGTGTGTGTGTGTGTGTGCGTGTGTGTGTTGGCGCGTGCTTATGCGTCCAGCACGACGCACAATTAGATGACGATGTGCGCGTATACGGAACCACGGGACACCCGCAGGACCACCGCAGGACAACCCATGGGACAACCCGCAGGACCACCACGGGACAACCCACGGGGCAGCCCTTGGGACAACCGTGGGACTACCCACGGGACAGCCACGGGACAACCTACATGGCCTCATTGAAATCGATGAAGCTGCGCTGCGGCGCGTTGCGGACCGCGAAGGGCGCCGAAGGAGTGAGGCCTGGCGCGCTTCCCCCCCCGCCGTCGCCTTCGACGGCGCGGAACTGGTATTACTGGGTAGAACTGGTCATGGAACTGGTCATAGAACTGGCCCAATAAACATAGGGCCCGGCCTAGAACTGGTCGCATTTAGAAGAAGAAGCATTGATAGTCTTGAATTTTCTTTAATTGGACCGACCAGTTGTAGGCAGGACCCTATTTTTAACGGACCAGTTCTATGACCAGTTCTATTTGTTCTATCCAGTTATATCCAGCGGTACCAGCCTCCGCCCGCTCCACGTCGGGGCGCGGGGGCGCGGGGCCGCCTGTGCGCGCCCAGGAGGCATCAGACCCTGGAGGGCCCCTTATCCGACGAGGGCGGTGGCGATGCCCATGGCCGATCCACAATTGGAGGTCCACTGCTCTCGAGACCCTAGATTCCTTATCCAACGATTCCTTATCCAATGCCCTCGCCGTATTGTAGCACCAATCAAGAGCATAAGAACCACGTCCGGGTTAGATGTGTTTGGTGGTTTCATGGTGTTATCGTGCTTACAAGTGTGCGTGCATTTTTAAATGTGTATGTGTGTGTGCGTGTGTGCGTTGGTGCGTGCTTATGCGTCCAGCACGACGCGCAATTAGATGACGATGTGCGCGTATACGGAACCACGGGACACCCGCAGGACCACCGCGGGACAGCCCATGGGACAACCCGCGGGACCACCACGGGACAACCCACGGGGCAGCCCTTGGGACAACCGTGGGACTACCCACGGGACAGCCACGGGACAACCTACATGGCCTCATTGAAATCGATGAAGCTGCGCTGCGGCGCGTTGCGGGCCGCGAAGGGCGCCGACTTTGAGGAGTGAGGCCTGGCGCGCTTCCCCCCCCGCCGTCGCCTTCGACGGCGCGGAACTGGTATTACTGGGTAGAACTGGTCATAGCACTGGTCATAGAACTGGCCCAATAAAAATAGGGCCCGGCCTAGAACTGGTCGCATTTAGAAGAAGAAGTGTTGATATTCTTAGATTTTCCTTAATTGGACCGACCAGTTCTAGGCAGGACCCTATTTTTAACGGACCAGTTCTATGACCAGTTCTATGACCAGTTCTATCAGTTCTATCCAGTTATATCCAGCGGTGCCAGCCTCCGCCCGCCCCACGTCGGGGCGCGGGGGCGCGGGGCCGCCTGTGCGCGCCCAGGAGGCCTCAGACCCTGGAGGGCCCCTCATCCGACGAGGGCGGTGGCGATGCCCATGGCCGATCCACAATTGGAGGTCCACTGCCCTCGAGACCCTGGATTCCTTATCCAACGATTCCTTATCCAATGCCCTCGCCGCATTGCAGCACCAATCAAGAGCATAAGAACCACGGTGGGCGGACAAAAAGTGTCCACACTTGTCGCGCCAAGACAACTCGTCGTCAAATCACGTCGAACGAATATGTATACCCCCCTTTGCCCCAACTCAAAGTTGGCGGGGTTGGGCGGCAGGCCGCGCGCCAGGGACAAAATGTGGACACTTCAACTTCGGGTTTTGGGGGGGAGGGGTGCGAAGCAAGTGCGCCATGTTGTCGCGGATGCTATCACGTCGCAGTGTCTTGCCGCCCTGGGCGTGGACACTTTTTGTCCGGGCACCGGTTCGCGCTGCCGAACATCGCGCCACATCCGCGCTCCCGGAGCAACAATCCCTCGCAAATTGTACCACACTCGCGCTGCTGAGGCAATAATCCTTTGCAAATTCACCGTACTCACGCTGCCGATGCCAGAACCCCATTGCGAATTGCACCACTCGGGCTGCCGAAACCACAACCCCTTGCAAATTGTACCATGTCCGCGCTGCCGAGGCCACAATACCTTACAAGTTGCACCATGTGCGCGCTGCCGAACCATATTCGCGCTGCCGAAGCCACAACCCCTTGCATTTTGCTATATACACGCGCTGCCGAAGCCAATCCCTCGCAAATCGTACCATACTCGCGCTGCCGAGGCCAACCCCTAACCAATTGCATTATATTCGCGCTGCCCAGGCCACAATCCTTTCAAATTGCAACAGATTCGCGCTGCAGAAGCCAATCCCCTGGCGAATTGCTCCATACTCGCGCTGCCGAGGCCACAACCCCTCGCAAATCGCACCGTACTCGCGGTGCAGAGGCAACAAGCCCTTTCAAATTGCGCCACATCCGCGCTGCCGAAGCAACAACCCCTGGCACATTGTGCCACGTTCGCGCTACCGAGGCAACAATCCTTTTTGCAAATTCAACATATTCGCGCTGCCGATGCCAGAAGCCCTTGCGAATTGCACCACTCGGGCTGCCGAAGCCAGCCCCTTACGATTGCACAATGTTCGCGCCGCCGAGGCCACAATACCATACAATTTGCACCATGTTCGCACAGCCGAAGCCACGATCCTTTACAATGTGCACCATATTCGCGCTGCCGCAGCCAATCCCTTGCAAATTGCTCCAAACTCGCGCTGCCGAAACCACAATCCTTCGCAAATCGCACCATACTCGCGCTGCCGGGGACAATCCCTTGCAAATCGCACCATACTCGCGCCGACGGGGCCAATCCTTCGCAAATTACGCCGTACTCGCGCTGCCGAGCCCCAATCCCCTGCAAATTTTGTAAATTTCACGCTGCCGAAGCCAATCCCTTGCAAATTGCACCATACTCGCGCTGCCGAGACCAACCCCTCGCAACGCGCGCCATATATTCGCGCCGCCGAGGCCGCAACCCCTCGCAAATTGCATGATATTTGCAATGCCGAGGCCACAATTTGTCCCACCAATGTGCACCATACTCGCGCAGCCGAAGCAACAATCCTTCGCAACTTGAGCAATGCTCGTAATTCCGACGCCAACCCTACGCAAATTGCATCGTATTCTCGCTCTCGAAGCCACAGCCCCTTGCAAATTGCACCATATTCACGTCCCCGAGGCCACGGTCGCTTGTAAATTACACCATATATTCGCGTCTCCGAGGCCACGGACCTTTGAAAATTATGCAGTGGTCGCGTCCCCGAAGCTACGATCGCCCGAAAATTATGCCATGTTCGCGTCACTGGGGCCACGTTCCCTCGTAACATACGCCGAAGAACCCCAAGATCATCCAAGCCGCGCGATTTTGCTCGGCGCGGCACCAGGCAGCCCACCGTCGTTCCAAGTTAGCAGCCGATACACAGCACGAAGGGGGAGTTCGCAAAAGGCAGCGCAGAGCACAACGCTATCATATCAAAATCAATCAGTCTTGAAGATTACCAAAAAATCCTCGAACAAAGTTTCGACGCCGCTTCGCGACGTCGCCCAGGGCACCCAACATGGCTGCTGCACATTCCATTCTGTTGGAGAGGGAGCCGGCGGCAGAGGGCGAAGCACTTACGGATGCGCTCTCGGCGCCCTTCTGGGAAGTCGCTCAGCTCGAACTCGATGGTGCATTGAGGACAAATGAACTCCTCATCTTCGGGTGCGTCCGCCCTGTTCGGAACCGGGCAGGCATGATGGCCTTTGATTGTGCAGCTTCTGGCGTCGGGAACACAGCTCCTGCCGGCGTTGCTGAGAACGCCCCTACAAAGCCGGCTGCGCTCATCTGCACCTGGACGTAGCAGCCCGCCAAAGCGTTTGAACCTGAAGGCCGACTGGCTTTGGCTGCGGTCGGCCAGTGCCCCGGCTACTCCACCCTGCCCTCGGTTCTTCCTCATGTGCAAGACGTCCGAGGTCACGCGAGTCAGCCCCTCCCGCGTGTGATGGCGGCCAGTCGCGCGTCATCCCCAGCTTCAGCACGACCTCTGCATCGACCGGCAGTTTCGGGGCCTCTGGGGGCGAAACTCGTTTGCCCGCGGCCGAGCGGGCTCTGCCCTTGCCTGGGTCGACAGCGCGCAGGGAAGGAGCCCGACCTCCGCGACGCATCTGGCCAGACTGCGATGCGCCCGAGCGCGCGGCCACGAGTTGCTTCGGAAGAGGCGTGGAAGTGCCCTGGAAGCTGGGGGCGCGCGCTAAAATACTGCCAGAAAGCTGTCGTCGGTTGTCTTGCTTAAGTTCATAATGTGCCTCCGCTAGCATCGCTTCTTTTGCTAGAATGAATTTCTCATCACCGGGCTGAGAGCGAGGTATAGAGACCCGCTGGTACCATGACGGGGCCATGCCTCTTCTTCGGCTTGAACTTTCCAGCTGGAGTCGATTCTTCATCAGATTCCGAAAGGTCCACCCCCTGTTCTGGGCGAAACTCCTGTCCTGGCGCTGCTGTCGGGGCGTCTTGGGCGGGGCCGCCCTTACCTCGGGCGCGCCCACCCGCGCCCCGGGCGCGGTCGCCCTTGCCCACTGGCTCAGCAGGCGCAAGCGGCGACCCCCCCGCGCCTCGAGTTGATGGCGGAGGGGGCTCCGCAGGAGGGGCGGCACTGGCGCGGCCGACGGTCTGGTTCGTCGCATTTAGCTCCTGGCGTCGAGGAACGCCGGCATCGCTGTCCTCGTCCTGCGGAGCGCCAAAGCGATTGCAGCGCAAATCCCGCTGGTGGACCTCGCGGCGATGGTCTTCGGGGAGCAACCTCCAGTCCTGCTTGATATCCTTGAACTCTGCGTCGTTCAAGGAAGGATATTCGGCTTCGGGCTTCGGCGTCGGCCTTGCCACCGACGCCATCACCGCGGTCAGGGCGCCACGGCGCGGCATGCTGACGTGGACTGCACGATGGCCAATCGATAGGGCATCCAGGACGATGTTTGCTGAGGCAGGGGCATCCGCCCATGCGATATGTCTCGCGGCCCCCCATGAGTTCGCGATTACGTCGGCGAGTTTCGTCTCTCTCTACGGCACGGCGATGAGACATCTCGACGACGTGGCCGGAACCGCCACGAAGCACGTACACGTGGGACAACCAGTGGCGAATTTGTCGCTCACTCCGGCCTTCATCTAGATACCACTGCGCGTCGCCATCGGGCATCTCCAAGCGCGGGCCCTGCTCGCCCAGAGAAAAGGACGCGCGCCCCTGCCCCGAGCCGCAGCCCTTGCATGACGAGGGGCCCGCAACATAAGAATGACTGCTTCCTCGGCTGCCGCCGCCCGCGCCCAGGCCTGACCCTCTGGGCCTTGCCCCCGAACTGCGGCCGCGGCGACTGCTGTCTCTGTTGCACTTGTCAGGGCCAGCCCCAATCGGACCTGAACCGACGGGGGCCCAGCGGGCCCACATCGTAGAAACAGCGGCGTACGACTAACCCCAGCCCACCGCGGCCATCTCCTCAGGGGCGAAGCCAGTGACCGTCGGCGCTGGAAGCTGGGGAGGACCACCCTGATCGCGTCCGAGCTGAAGCCGTTGCAGCTCTTCTTCGGCGGCAGGGATGGCCCCAGCTTCAGACACGCCATCGTTCTCGTCATCGGCGCGCACGTGTCCGTACTCGTCTTCATTCTGCACGTGCCCGTGCCATGGTAGCCCAGCCCAGACATCCAACGGCGCGTCGAAGTGCTCCTCAATGCCGTCGCACAGGTGCTCGGCGTAGCGTTCGACCGCCATGGCAGCATCGGCGCATCTTGCAATCAGGAACTGGGCGGCTCGAGATTGCACATGGGAGGGGTGATCGAGATCGGGAAAATGAACGCACTCGAGTACGTCGTCCTCGTGTTGCTCTGAGCCAAGAAATACGGATCCATCCCCCTTTCCCGTGCCTTTAGGATACTGTGCATGAGAATGTTTGTCGCTCCGGCACGAGTTGCATGTCATGCGCTGGCCATTCTTCTCAACGGGGTTTAGCTTGCGCCCCTTGCCTTTTTCCTCGGGTGTTTCTCCGACCCTTACCTCTGCCTTCACGGCCCAATGACAATTCCTCAATGTCGTGATTGGCTAAACTGGCTAGGAACGCGGCCATCCCTTTTCCATGCAACCTACGGGTACGCCTAACACCCTTACCACAACCCCTACTTACCCTGACAGAAGAAGACACGACGCACTACTCGCCTCAACCTCAAATAGCTTCCTCACATGTCGTCTCCACCATCGTTTCGCACGATGATAGCCCACGCATAGGCATTGTGCTGCTTGGGCATCGCCAGCACGCAGATCTGACCAGTCAATCGCTTCAACGCCGGTTGATGAGCGAGTGTCGGTGTCTGTACCAGAGTCAACGAGGTCGCCGTCCTGTTAGCTTGACGAACCCCAAAGGGTTGTCGCGGCGGGCGGTGCGTAGCTGGCAGCAGCTGGCCAACCGGCGTTCAAGCTGGAGGCCTGTGCGCTGCCAGTCTCTTGGCCTAGGAATGTCGTGGATTCGCTAAGCTCCTGATCACCCCAAATATTGCCAGACGCGGCCGCTGGCGTGTCGCTTATTTCGGCACGGTAGGCACCGGCATTGCGGCCACTGCAGATGCTCCCGATGTTGCCAGTAACGCGCTCAGCTACATGTCAATGGCTGCGCATGCGCTCCAGTAGCTGGTCATATTTCTGCTGGGCACGGGGGATCTGGTGGTCAAGTGATTGCAGCAACTGCAATGATCGGGGGGGGCCTACTCCAAGAGCACGAAACTTAGGAGCGTCAAGATCCAGGAATTGGGCATGTAGACGCTGGCCGAATCCGCTTCCAGCCTGGCCATTTGAAATCGGGCCAGCACCGAGTCGACGCGCGTGCACCTTTCGACCCTGACATCGAGAAGGGCGGTTCCCGAAGTGTGCTGTCGTTCATCCGCGAGGCTTTCACATTCGGCGCTGAGGAGGTACATAGTATATATGTAACCCTATCGGCGCGTCTACCCTGCAAGGCTACACCGTAGCTGACGATGGTAGACGGCACCCTCTTGGCCAGGGCCCCAGCGAGACCCCCGAGACCGCGCTGTAGCGCGGCGGCCTGTTGGGGTGGAGTCGCGGTTCCACGTGCGACGTGGAACCATGCACGTACTTCGCGAACGAACTCGCGGACTGCTGCGTTGCCTGTGGGGTCCCAGCGGGGCCCCCGAGCGCACGTTTCACCCTTTCCTCCACGCGTGTATCCCACTGCCAACCCAAGACACACCCGTACAATCCCTAAGATAGTAGCCGCCCATGACATTGTGCATGTTCAGGTTGTAGTTCGCGATGCCAGGGTCTCTCTTTGACGACTGACGTATCCGTCAGGTTACGAATGGGGGAATGGTCTGACGCGGCCGTCAGTTGGAAGACGGGCGCGAAGGTTACGCCCGCGCGTGGCGCGTCGCCACGTGGCGGGGGGATGGAGGGAAAAGATAGTGAGTTACCCATTGGTTGAAGGGCATCGTCAGCATTGTGGCTGATAGCCGGCGCAGTTGGATGACTCACTAGCTACGCCGTGGCAGGTCGTTAAGTACATAGACCTGATGCAAGAGCCAGCCACATCAAGATAAGGCCAGCTCCGACACCAAGCGAAAAACAAATGTCAGGGGGATGCAAGCCAAGACCCCGCCGCTGAGGATGACGTCGCAGACTGCGCACCACCTGTCCAGCCCCACCACCCCAGCCAAATGCCAGAGGGATGGGAAGGGGTGAACGACCGAGCGGGGGCAAGAACGCCCGGCGACTAAGGGGGGCACCCCGGAGCCTCCGGGAAGACGAGGGAGGGAGGAGGGGGGCAAAAGAAACGGAGGAGGGGCACGAGGAAGGCCAGGGGTCGTCGTCGCCCGGAGCGGCCAGCAGGCTGAGAGCAGCGGACAGCGCGCCCCCACTTTCGGGGGGCCCCGTGTGCCGGCGCAGCACAGCCCGCGCCGCGGCCCTGCGAATGGCCACAGAGAGCTGCTTGAAGAGGCGAGCCGCCCCCGCGCCCGCCTCTTCTCCGAGGCGCCCGTCGCTGGACCGAGCCAGGCGGCGGAGGGCGCCCGCGCCCGAGGGGCCCCGTCCGCCCGACGGTTCCGCCACCAGGGGGGTGAACATTACCCCCTGCCGCCTGCACTGGGCCCCGGTGTCCAAGTGCCCACGCCCGGTCGCCTCGCGCGCATGGGCCGCGCGCCCTTGGCCGAGCCGAGCCACGCCGAGAGCAGCCTGCCTATGCAGCGAAGATACCGCAAAGTCGAAGGCAGCAGGCGCCCCTCGGAACCCAGATCGCACGTAGACGTTCGCAGGGCGACGCCCGTTGACCCGAGCGTCGCCAGGCCGGGGCGGCCAGGGCCCCGGGCGTTCCAGCCCCGGGTCGAAACCGGCCGACGAAGCAAAACAACCGACCAGGTTTCGGGCGGCGCTGCGTCGCAGCACCCGGCCCCCCAGCGCCCGCGCAAAGACCCGAGCGGCGGCCGCGCCTGTCGCACACGCCGTCGCAGCAAGGGCAGTAGTGCTCGGACTCGTAGACGGGCACTAGGAGCCGGCGCTGGACCTCAGTCACAAACTCTTCTGGTTCGAAGAGCAGCCCGAGGTTCTCGTTCGGCGGCGCCTCCAGGGGGCCGCTTGCGCCGGGGAGCTGTTCGGATTGGATTTCCGCTAGGTCTGACTCGCTCAAGCCAGCGCAGAAGGCCTTGTGGTCGCGGTCGTCCAAAGCCGCAGAAAGGCCCTTCTGCGCGGCGCCCTCAAGGGTTTCTGGGCGCGCTCCGCTCGCCCCTGGCAGCGGCGTTCTAAGCGAGGAGCGCCTGTCCAGCCCTCGTGCTCGCGTCCTCTGGCGCCCACCTGTAGGCCGGGCCCAGCGCGGCGCAAAGGTCTCGGGTCGCAGCTGGGCCCGCCAAGTAGGCGCAAGGCGCGCGGGCCTCCAAGCGCCGCAAGCCTAAGCATTCAAAAGCCAGTCCGCGGGCCGCCCCGTGCCACTGCGCGTCCGTCAGGTCCACCGCCAGGAGGTTGGCGAGCACGACGCCGGCACAAGTCGAAGCTGCCGAGTGCTTCCGAGCGCAGGGCTGGCGGGGTCGCGCGGGCGCTGCACACGAGTGTGCCGAAGCTCGCGCAGCCCGCGAGTGCCGCCACGGTGGGTTTGGCCTTGTCTGTTTTCCTCTTCGTGAAAGCCTCGCAGCAGGCCCAGTCGCCGATGGGCGCGCCCAGCAGCTTGAACCCACCCCGCAAGGCGACGCGGCCAACGCCAGTTTCAGCCTCCATTAGCAGCGGCCCCAGAGGGCCCCCACTGCTGCACGCCCGCTTGAGACGTGAGCCTGCGTTGGCCGGAGCGCAGGGTTGAGCGCTCCGCGTAAGTCCAGCGCGCCCAACGCTCGAACACTGGGAAGCGGGAGCGAACGGCCCGCAGCACGGCTTCCCGCTTCTAGGAATTGAAGGCGCGGGCAAAATCCAGCTTGAGCAACACATTGCCGCTGTCGCTGGCGTTCCGTTTGCACCACTGGCGCACGGCGCGAATCGTCCCCTCCGCGCCGAGAGGGCTGCAGCAGCCTGTCTGCAGCGGCCAGAGGGTCTGGCGGGCGCGGGACTCCACGTGCGAGCAGAGGACCTTGCCTGTCAAGCGGCGGGGGGTCTCACCGATAGCGGTCGGCCGGAACCCCCCGTCCTCCATTTCCAGGGCGACCAGGCTTGCTCTGGCCAGGCGCGGCGCAAGCCGGCGGGAGACGGCCGCGAGCTGCTCGCACAGGGGCGCCTGCGTGGCCGGAGAGAGGGCGCCCTGCAAGTGTTGCGCTGGCACCCCGGCACCGGCAGCCGTGCCCTTTGGGAAACCGCGCACGGCCATGAGCACCGAGTTCGGGGCGATCTCGGGGGCGGCCACGAGCTCTCCCAAGCGGCCTAGAGGCAGGGCGGGCGCAGCAGGGCGCAGCCTCTCGAGGGCCAGCGCGGTCTCCCGCGTTGGCGTCGCGAGGCCCGCGGCGGTCAAGGCGGCACAGCCCTTCCCCAGCAGGCCCTCCGCCGCGAAAGCGGCGGCGCGGGCGGCGTGCTGCTCCGCGGTCGGCGGCCTCTCCGCTCGTTGCCGCCGCTCTCCCGGTCGCTCGCCGCAAGCCTCCCGCCAGACGGTCGAGCGCTCCCTGGCTTCCCACCGGGCCAGCCGCTCCAGCGTGAAAGCCGCAAGCGCGGTCTCGTTCTTCCTGCCCGCGCGCGGCGGCACGCAGAGGACACACTTGGCCACCATCTGCAAGTCGGGCCAAGCTGAGGCCGAGTTGTGCACCACCACGTTGGCGAGGCACTGGGAAAGCGTTCGAGGCCAAGCTGGCCGGGCTCGTTTGGGCACGTAGCGGAGGGTAGACACGGCCGCCGCGTGGACGCTGTCCAGGGATGGGCGTCCGTCAACGCCTTGGCCGGCCGGCGGGGCTCCAGGCTCTGCCGCGGGCGGGGCTGCAGGCCGCGCGGCAGCTCGGTCGGCGGGGCGGCAAGAAAGGTGCACGCCCCTGCTGGCAGCCACGCACAGGCCGCACACCCGGCACCGAGCGCGGCCGTGCTGGCGGAGCCACTCGTCCAGCTGGCCACTAAGGTGGGCGTCCAAGTGTCGGCGCAAAGTTGGGAGACTGGCCCATCCGGGATGTCGCCTCGAGTCAGAACAAGGGCATCCCACCACTGGACAGTGAAGCCGCGCGGGCGGGGGCGGCAGTGCAGGCGGCATGGCCTCGTCGAAATTCAGCCTGCGAACTCCGCCCTCCAAATCGCCGACTGTTGGGTTGGCGCGGTTTGCCGGCACTGGGGGCGCCGATCCGCCCCGCGCAGCGGCACCCCCGTCTCCGGCCCTCTGGCGCTCCCCAGGCGGCGATGAAGCACCACGACCCGCGCTGCGACCCCGCGTCCGTCCACGCGGCCGCTCGGAACCCACAGGTATGCCTGGAAGCGGAGGGCCTTCCCCAGGATACCCAAAGGCGGCGTCGAAAACCGAATTCCTCCTTGCAGCGACCCAGGCGGCTGGGACGGCATGGGCGGCAAGGGCGGCAGGTGGTGCCAAGTGAACTGCTGTAGCCAACACTCCAGCGGTGCTTCCCGCGATTGCCCCCACGGCACCAGCGGCAGCGAGACAGAAACTGAGGCCCACGGAGGCGCAGACGCACTTGCTGATGAGTCGCAGGCGGCGCGCGCACCAGGCGGGAGCGTTGGAGCGAAAACGGGCACAGAGGCGCAGCATGAACTCCATCGCCGTCACAACGGCCATCACCCCAACTGCGAACAGCCACAAGACGCATCCTTTAACGAGTGTGGACATGAAGCTAACGGAGAAGGTGGCCGCGTCCTCGGGTAGTGAATCCTCATCTGGCGGCCTCCCACTATGACTGGTAGCATCCCAAGCTGCAGACACGAAAAAAAAAACAATGGCCAATAGCAGGCACCTGCGGCGGCGCGCATGCCAGAAGAGTCGTAAGCGTATCACGGTCTCCTATCGCTTATCCCATACAAAAGAACAGGGCGGTAGGCGAGAGACGAGATATGAGATGAGACGATGCACCATCGAAGGATGTGGACGCCTCCTTTACCCGTTGCTCAGATGCGATAGTACCTCGTTGACGCGAGGTTGTCATTTAGGATAGCGTTTCGATTGAGCAAGATTGCGGCGGACGTAGGCAAGACGCTCGCTATGCTCACCTTTGCCCCGCTGATCTCCTTTCAAAAATAAACAATGGATCTACGGGGGCAGCACTGCGGTTTCCCCGACCCCCTTCCGTCTGGGCGAAGGTGGCCCCTATACTTCCCCCCGCACATCGTGACATTTACCCAACAATTGGCTCCGGAAGCCGATCTGGCCTGCCCCACTGCCCGCAGACCCCCAAGATAATTTATGGACCCCCCCAGAACGATCCAGCACGCCACGACGACGGTGCCAACTTGCCCCGACCAAGTCCTGCCCACCTCCAGCCAAATATCAAAACAACTAATCCACAAAAAAAGCAATGTCCCGGCATGCGCCAGAAAAATGCCGAGCCCCTGATATTCGGACTCAAGCACCCGCGTGGCCAGCAAGTCATACTGAACGCGAGTGTACCTGGAGGGCGCCGTCAGGAAATTCACGAAGGAAGCAAGGGGATGATGAGACGGAAAAGAAGCAGTAGGAGAAGAAAGGAGGAGAAAAAAGAAAAGGAGGAATATGAGAAAGAAGAGGAGGGGGAGGGGAAGGGCGAGGGGGAGGAGGAGGAGGAGGAGGAGGAGGAGGAGGAGGAGAAGAACGAGGAGGAGGAGGAGGAGGAGGAGGAGCCCACGCCTCAAGGAGGGATCCCCATCCAACCGCACCGCCGCCCTGTGCAGCGCTGGGCGAGCCGCCCGCGGCCCGCGCGGGGCCATTCCTCAGACCATCCTCTGAAGAGACGATCTGGTTGTCGAAGTTGCCGAGGTGAAAGCTAGCTTCGGGGACCGAGCCAGCGACGGCACCGCCGTCATGAGGAAGTGGCCCAACGTCAGCGACGGGGCCAGCAGGAAATTGATCGCTGCCTTCACTCTCAGAGGGAGCTACTCCAGCGTTCGCAGTAACCATAGCGTAGATCTCCGCATGTCGATCCTCAGGATCATCTGGGCAAGAGAGACAGCAGAAGCAAGCGCTTCAGACTGGGCCATCTCGAAATTGTCGTTCTCCTCCCCCTCCACTTCCAGAAGAAGCGCCATTGTGTCCTCATCGCTCTCCATAGCCGACTCTGTGTCATTGTATGCCGCAGCCGCAGCCGCAGATGGCACGATGGGGGCGTCGGCCTCAACAACGAGAGGCACGTCAAGACCATGTGCAGCTCGTCATGCGCCTTGGACATCAGCATCACCAGCACCATCCGGAAGTTCGAGTCCATCAGCCAGACCATGCTGCCCCTGAGGATGTGGGGGGCCACAGGTAGTGGAACCCCGCTCGCAGTGCTGGACGGCCAGGAGACTTGCACACGATGTGTGAGCCCATTAACCCGTGGGCGAGTAACACTTGATCCTGGTGTCCCCTGCTGAGAGTGGTGGTCAAATCCAGACCCAGTATGGCTGCCAACTGCGCTGTCCGAACTCTGCAACTCGAGGTGAAGACCGTCACTTTCATCACCACCCAGAACACTGCCAGGGTTCTGAAGCATCCAGATCACCAGGCCTCGCTGCTCGTCCGAAAGATCGAAGTGCTCATTCAGGAAGTCAACAGCACGCGTCATCTGCCTGTCAGAGAGCAATTCTAAAGAACCCGAGACTATTCATGCAGCGGACAGGGCTTCACGCACCGCCGCTATCCAGCTTCGAACGCAATTGAAGGCATTTGCACTCGCCGTAGCAGAAGCCGGAGAAGTAGCTGCCTCCGTGGGCTCCGTGGGGGAAGCAACCATCGCAGGGCCAGCCATTGTCCGTCTCGCGGCTCCACCCACCCAACCATCTGGATAGATAACCCCAAGCCCATGCGCCGCCATTGTCTCGTTAAAGCCATCGTCAGAGTCGCTGGTAGATGTAGATTCGCGCCGTTCATCAGGAGAGAGAGGGGACGCGGGTGGCAGCCTGGAGGATGAGGCCGTAGGATCAGACGGCCCATCTGTGTCCACTCTCGAGCGGCGCACGACAGCCTGAACTTGCGCTTCGAATTCCTCGTCAGTTAAGATTGGCCCAAAGTGGTGAGAATATTCATCAGGTGACATCTCCATATCGTTGCCATGGGAGGCCTCCATGTGCTCCACGTCCATGTCCGTGGGTTCAGGATAGCCAATAGAGTCGATGCTGCGGTTGTCCTCGTCGGGAGGGCACAGGGCATCGGTGTCGACGCAGACGCCCCCCTCTGGTGCGAGGTGCGGCAGGAGGTGCGCGATCGGATTGAGCGATAGCGGGGGCCCAGCTGGGAAAACCTGTCGAATCCGCTGAGAGTCAGCCCGTTCTGCTTCACTCATGCGTGCCAAGTCAGCAGTCCAATCCCGCTGCCGAAGATGTGCAAGGGCACGTTGCCGAAGGGTGCGGAGCCGCCGATGGTCATGCACGGGCCACGGTTGTCGGAGGCGCAGGCGCGATTGCTTCCTGGGGATAGCAGACGAGTACCAGCCACTCATACACAATTCGATCGCCGTATTCCAGCGCTCCGAGGCGCATGTCAAAGCTCCCAGGGCCCCGCTCGACGAAGTGGAGAAGAGTGATCGAAAGTCACTATAGCGTAATACATCTGCCACATCTGGGACACACCATTCCATCCATTGCTGGAAGTCAGGCCCAGAATCAGAAACATATAGCGAAGGCAACCACTGCTCTGCCCATCTTGATATAGCATCCATCAGCCGGCGTCGCCGATGTCCTTGATCTCCATGTACCCCATGCGGAACATGCCGCCTCACCTGGTCCTGAGCAAAAAGTGGGTCCTGCTCAAGTGGGCCCTCACATGACGGCGGAAGCCATTCAGCAATCGCACGAGTATTCCTGGCAGGGCACAATGTCCCATTCATTGTATCAGGCAAGCCAGGGTGTACAGTGAGGTGCGCTTGAAGATGAGGCCAGCAACGAATGCGCAAGTGTTCGTCCGCAGCTTGCCTCAATGCCACCACTCGCGTGGAGTCGGCCGTGTCCCACGTTGTCGATAGGTGATGGCGCAGCCGGGACCTTCCAACAGACGAACTGTGCCACGCAGCATGGCACATGCTGGAGCCGAGGTTGCACCTCTCCTACAACGTCGCGACAGGGTTAGCGAAAAGCCCACAGAACGCCCAGTATTGGAACACACGGCTGGAGAACTCTGTCCCCCATTGCATCCAGTCATCGAAGCCACTGCAGCCGCTGGGCTCCAAGAAGAGCGAGGGGACCCAGTTCCGCGCCCAAGATTCAAGCAGAGCAGCAAACTGTTCCAACCGACGCAGCATGATAGGACCAATTCCATTCGGCGGTAAAGCAGCGAACCTGACCTCGCCAAGCGAATCAGGATAACGCACTCGATGCGGTAGAGTGTCGTGAAGGAAGCGGCGTCCGATTGGCAGCATGTCGAGCAGGTTGATGCCCCGTGTGTGCTCGACCGAGGGTACCTTTGGACACATAACAGGCGAATGATTGGATGGCTCCGGCGGGCGGCGCGTGACTCTGGCACGCCCAGCAATAGGCGACGCCAGCGCACGTGTCCGCACAGCGCCTCTCAGTGCAGTGAGAAGCAGCTCGGGAGGGACATGGTGCAGGTGCCGAAGACCATGATACGCGATAGTGGCAAGGTGTGTACTCATCAAATCTTCATCGAAACAGCCGCGGAGACCCCAGCGATCAAGAAGATCCGCAGGCAGCTGACGGCGTCCGCCAGACTTAACCATGGCGAGCCCCCATGCAAGCCCGCGACATTCCCAGTAGTGTGCTAAGCAATCACGCTCGCCGCAACACCCGAACAGGCACCGCTGGACACCAGACGCAGATGGGATGCGTGACGAGGTAAGCCAACCTCCACAGAACGCACGAATAATGCTGGTGGACCAGGCAACAGGGTATGACAACAACGTCTTGCGGAGGGCGCCCCAGTCCAGCGCCTTGATCTCGTCGCCGAGCTGCGGGAACCATTTGCTCCACCGTTTGATGAGGGTGGTGACCAGGGGCGATGGCGATGTGAAAGCGGACTGCAACGGCTGATGGGCACTGAAGTACTCAATTGGTAATGCGTGGTACGCAATCCGCTGGGCTCGCCTTTTGATTGAATCGTCCCCGATCAGTGCGTGATGGACAGCAGCCGCACCTGAGGACGCTGAGACCTTGCACGCGTCCGATAGAAACTCGACGAAAGACGGTAATCGCCAGAAAGAGGGCGAAAGTCCGCTGCAAAGGTCAGCCAAGACGCGCTCATCAATCCACCTCGATGATGCTCTGTTCAGGTAAGCCAAGTACGAAGCATGCTCAGGATGCGTGACAATCCCAGATGGAATGAGCGCGGACTTCGCAGATATAGCCATGCACCGAAGACGCGGCCCACCCCAAGCGCCAAGAGAATGAAAGTCAACCTGCATCAATGCCCCACCAGGGAAACGCATCAGCTTCACGAGCACATGAATGTCATTACTCTTCAGTTTCTCAGGGAGCGGGGGGAATTGTGCCACATACCCCATACTGGGTAAGCATCTCGTAGTGTAGTTGATGCCACTCAAACTCGCGGGCGCAGCAGAGGCAGCGAGGGCGCTGACTCGAGCTCGGTATCTATCCCACGGCGCAGACCATGACTGAAATAACGTAGCTGCAGGCCCCATCCAAATTCCCAGGTACAGGAGAGAATCTTCAACTTTGAAAGAGGACCCGACCTCGAGCTGCTGCTGCAAGAACTCAAGCACACGCTGCCGAAGCTCAGCAGAGAAGGGAGCAGCAAGTGGGACAATCACGCACTTAGCTGGTTTGAGCTTCAAGCTGGCCAGCTTGGCTGCCACCGCCATCGCGCGTGCTAAGAATTTCAAGTCGATCATCTCGAAAAGCACTCCCCCGATGTCATCCGCGCACGCTCGAAAGACACCGCGTTGTCGAACCTCGATCCCTTGCCGGATGTCCTCCAAAATTGGCGAGGCCGCCGCCGCAAACAGGCTTCCAGATAACTCGCAGCCTTGAATGATGCCGCACGGGATGTGGAAGAGGGGCTTAGTGACCCATGCCGCTCTGCCCAAGGCCGCGACAATCGCATAGAGCGAGCGAATCACCTGTAGGAGAGCAGTTGGAAGCTGCAGCTGCCCGAGTATGATGAAAAGGTAACTCTGGCTGAGGCTGGGAAACGCTTGCCCAAAATCCAGTGCAACAAGCAGCGGCATCCTCTCCATCGGGTTGGGCATCAGCGAAGCTGCCCTGGCTACCACATCGAGCTCCAAAATATGCGAGGTGAACTGTCGACCAGAAAAAAAAGCCCCGCTGCGCGGCGGATGTGGAGCTCTGCACTACGGGGGCAAAGGCGGCGTTGAACGCGGCCGAGATAACTTTCATGTCAGTGTTACGTAGCCCAAGGGTGCGCACTGTGTCAGGGGACCTGTTGACCCCTCTTTCGTCATCATCAGCAGCAAGACAACATTTAGGAAGAAAAGCTTGCAGTGTGTCTCCGCACTGTGCGAATAACCGCTGCCCGTCCATCACCCATGCACAGGCAAGCCAGAGGACCCTCGCGCCCATCTCGCGCGCAGCCCATGCAGCGTAGGGTAGCCCATCAACGCCAGGGGAAGAACGCGACGGCGCCAGTTTGACAAGCACACGCTGGAGCATCTCGAAGGATGGAGGAGCAAGCCCATCAAACACACATGAATGAACAAAACGTTCAGAATAGCGCCCTGCGCGTGCAGGAAGGGCTTGAGGGGCGGCGGGCGTTGGCGCCCAATAGCGCGTGAGCGCATCCAGCTTCTCGACGGGGTAAGTATAGGTGATGCCATCGACCTCGATGGGGCGCAAGACCAGCTTCTTTGCGAACGGAACCCACAGCCGAGCTTTCCGCTGTACCGCCGCAATCGTACCAGCAGAAGGGCGCTGGCGTCCTTTCCCCTGAGCTGCATCATGCTGTAGTCGCTCCAATTCTAGCTCCGCCGCTCGATGATGAACATAGTCCGCCCATGCTTGAAACGCAGTATAGTCCGTGATGGTGCCCTGTGTGCCATGTACTTGCAAGCATGAACGCGCAACTTCAGAGGCGTGGCATAACTTCTGAGCAGGTGAGGAGTTCTGTCTCCAAACACACCGAACTGCTTGACGAACAAATATCAATTGGGCCTCCAGTGAGTCGCTCTCATTGGCCAAGATACTCTGCATCGTATCAAACGCCGCTGCTTGAACAAGGTCTTTGTAACGCAACAACTGCATCGGTGGTGACATGCCCAGGAAATACTGCCCATCGCTACGAAGCAGCACTCCCAGTCGCCGCTGAAATCCAGGCCGTATGAAAGTATGCGCAGGGACTGGCTTGCAGTAGCAGCCTTCCAGATCACGATGTCGAACGTGAACCCTGATCGCCGCGTGGCCTGAGAGCTCCTTAACGCGCATCTCCTCGGGCGTAGAGACGACCGACACGGAGTGCTGGAGCTGGCACGACATCCAATTCGGTTCAGAAAGCCATAGCCTGTCGACCTGCGTCAATGTCTTCGTGTCCTGGCAGTAGCGGGTCGGATCCTCTGACGCAATCTCCAGCATGCGATCGAACGCCGAAGACCAGAGCCTGGCATGAGATCTAACGCCATTCGTAATAGTTCTTGTCTGTGATGTCGTCGGCTGCGCCAAGTGGAGTGCACCATGGGCCGCAAAGTTGAGGTCACCGCATACAACGACTAACCGAGAGCTGTGGTTGAGTGATGCCCACTTCAGGTCATCCTGAATTGCTCTGACCACCTTCTGAACTTCCTCCGCAGAGAGACCATGGCTGTGAATATTACAGCGTCGAACCTCAGCGCTCGAGCCCACCAAAATTGTCCGCAGCACTCTACCCCTGATGAGGGGAGCGGACGAAGAGGCTCGCGCTGAAGCAGTAGAGAGCAACACAATCGTGGCGACGCCGCCACGGCCCCGACCAGACTCATCCTCTCCACCACGCGCAAATTCAAAAGAACCAACAGTCGTAGCTGATAGTGCAACTCTGCGCAAGAAAATTTCCAGCTCGGCTTGGGTCTGGTGAACCTCTTGGATGGCGACGACAGGGGACGAAATGCCGATCAAGTCCAAGAAGGAAGCCTTTCTCATCGAACGCGCACCACGAAATTGCAAAAGAGCCCTAGCATTCCACGACACGAACGTGAGCTCTTGACACCGCGGGGCAGGGCCACCATCCACCTTGTGGTAGAAGATATCATCGTACTTGCTAAAGAGACCACTCTGGCTCCGCATTAGGCTTGAGGATGTGACCGATCGACTTGTCAATCCCAGCGCGCGACCAGTCACGGGAGGTGAGCGCAGCACCGTGAAAGTAGCAGAGCGCGGGTCCACGTCCAGGCTGAGGTTCCAAGCGCAGCACGGGGTTCCAGTTCTCAGAAAACCAACCATTCTGACGGTCGAAGAATAACTTGCAATGCGGATGCTCCTCGCGGAGCGCGCTCGTGATCTTCTTGCCAGCAATCTCAAGCTTGATCTGGCATGGAGGCGTATCTGGCCAAATGCGCAGTTGCGTCGAGCCACCCGAGGCTGCAGGCACGGGGAAACGCATCCACTGGCCTTTCCCGGGCGAAGCGCAGCAAGAGCCTTGGACACCCGCTTGCAGGCGAGGCCGACGGCACCTGTGAACTGAATGACGAAAACGCGGTCCTGTTCATCACCTTCGATCTTGAAGCCTTCGATCTTGGAGTCCTGGAGCCACTTCTCGACTGATGCGGCCACATCCTTCTTACACACCATCTTGGGCGCCACAGCTTTGAGAATGGTGCCGTCGATGTCGCGCTGGAAGCCAATTCCAGCGGGCTTGGGATGCTGCGGAACTTTGTTGGCCATAGCGAGCCCCTTACGCACTTCTTCAAGAGAGTTCTGCACATCGGCAAACTGCTTGGCAAGGGTCTCTGCGCGGGCGTCCACGTCATTGATCTTGGCTGCCACTGTGTCCAACTGACGCTGGATACGTTGCTCGAGATCGTTGAGTTCCAGACGCAGATGGGCTTCCATTTCATTATTGCAATTCCCTGGGACGGCCTTGATCGCGTTCTCGAGTGCACGGACAGCTGCCATGACTGGGCCCACAGCTTTGACAGCTGCATCGGCCGCGGAGGCAGACGCAATGGAGGCCAGGTCATCCTTGAGGGTCTTGAACTCGAGCGGGAGACGCTTGCCAAGCTGCTCGGCGATGAGACCGTTGATGTGGGCGCCCCAGTCATCGTCGGCCATGTCATAAGCATCCCCTTCTGCGTCTGAGACATTGCGGCTCGACCTCGAACGATCATCTTCCACCCGACCACCAGCAGGAACATTATCATCCGCACCCCGCACAGCCGCTGGACGCCCCGCAGGAGCGGCTGCAACGCGCAAGGCAAAAAAAAAGTTTTACAGGTAAAAACGTTTTTGTTTTGCCTGTGGCGTTTTTTTTTTTGCCTTGCGCGTCGGGTCCCCGGGGCACTGGCCGGGGCGCGCGCGCCGGGCGGGGGGGTGCTCCTCCGCTTCCCTCGGCCTGGCTCACAAAAGGAATCGCGACCAGGGTTTTTGCCTGTGGCGCTCCTGGGGCCCAAAGAAGGAATCGCGACCTGGGTTTTTGCCTGTGGCGTTTTTTTTTGCCTTGCGCGTCGGGCCTCCCGGTCTTGCCGAGAGCGCGCGCGTGTAGAGGAAGTGCTCCCCTGCTCTCCTCCGCGTCAGTGGCGCTCCTGAAGCCCAAAAAAGGAATCGTGACCTGGGTTTTTGCCTATGGCGTTCTGGGGCCCAAAGAAGGAATCGTGACCTGGGTTTTTGGCCTGTGGCGTTTTACTTTCGCCTGCGCGCTCGGGCCGGGCGGACGGAGGTGCCATGCGGACGCAGCCACTGGAGCCTTCGGTGGAGCTTCATATGGGGCTACGACCCGTGTGAGGGGTGTGAGGAGATATGGTCGGGCATGCGGTGAAAGTGCTGACGATGACGGGAGGGGGGAGGAGGAGGAGGAGGAGGAGAGGAGGAGGAACGCGGGGGACTGAACGCTGGAGGCCGATGCGAAGTACTAAAGATGAGGAGGTGTATTAGGAGAGGGACGACGACAAAGAGGACGAGAAGGAAGAGAAGGAGGAGGAGCAAGAGGGGGGACGCAGGAGGAGGAGGCAGAGGAGAAGGAGGCACAGAACGAGGACGAAGAGGAGGCAGGAAAATCAGCTGCGTGAGCTGATTCTCTATCCTATCCTTTGCTATCCCCCCCTTTCGTTCCCCCCGACTGTGGGCGGTCAGGAGTGCCCCGAGGGCGCTAGAGTTCAGTCGGGCCTGTCCCTCTACAGGGGGGATATCCAGGAATAGTAAAAAAACTTTGGAGACGATCCAGGAGAATCCACGAATACCCAGGAATTGTCTTTCGTTGCCCCCCGACGGCAGCTGCCTCCCCGAGCGTGGCGAGAAGGCTCGGGGCGCCCGCCCCCCGCGCACGGGCCCCCCACGGCTCACGAGGGGCGCCCGCGAGTCGAGGCGCGGGGGCGCCACCGTGGGTTGTAACAACACCCATCCGAGCACACGAGAATGAGAGGAGGCGGAGGAGGAGGAGGAGGAGGAGGAGGAGGAGGCGGAAGAGGACGACGAGGAGGAGGAGGAAGGGGATGATGATGATGAGGAGGAGGAGGAGGAGGAGGAGGAGGAGGGGAAGGGGGAGGAGGGGCAGTGATGCAACACCACGGGCAGTGGTGCCGTACAGCGGCATTCCAGGCGTCTGCTGGGCGGGCAGGAACATACGTACAGCGGGTCGGGTCGGGCGGGCGGGACACTAAAGTCGGATGCGTATACAGCATGACACATGAGAACCCTAACGGCCGGAACGGGACGGGCGGACCCTATCGGGCGGGTCGGGCGGGCGGACCCTAACGGGCGGGTCGGGTCGGGCGGGCGGGACACTAAAGGCTGATGCGCATACAGCAAGACACATGAGAACCCTAACGGGCGGGGCGGGACGGGCGGGACGGGCGGACCCTATCGGGCGGGTCGGGCGGGCGGGCCCTAACGGGCGGGTCGGGTCGGGCGGGTGGGACACTAAAGTCGGATGCGTATACTGCATGACATATAAGAACTCTCACGGGCGGAGCGGGACGGGGCAGACCCTAGCAGGCGGGTCGGGCGGGCGGACCCTAACGGGCGGCTGGGGACAGGCGGGCGGGACACTAAAGTCTGATACATATACGGCATGACGCATGAGAACCCTAACGGCCCGGGCGGGACGGCGGACCCTAACTGGGCTGGTCGGGCGGGGACCCTAACCGGCGGGGTCGGGTCGGGGGGGCGGGACACTAAGGTCTGATGCGCATACAAAATTCACAGCGTGACAACAATGAGAACCCTAACGGGCGGGCGGGACGGGCGGACCTATCGGCGGTCCGGGCGGCGGAACCCTTAACGGGCGGGTCGGGTCGGGCGGGCGGGACACTAAAGTCGGATGCGTATACAGCGTGACGCATGAGAACCCTAACGGCCGAAACGGGACGGGCGGACCCTATCGGGCGGGTCGGGCGGGCGGACCCTAACGGGCGGGTCGGGTCGGGCGGGCGGGACACTAAAGGCTGATGCGCATACAGCAAGACACATGAGAACCCTAACGGGCGGGGCGGGACGGGCGGGACGGGCGGACCCTA
>CAUYUJ010014143.1:150617-225617 GCA_963575745.1 Prorocentrum cordatum
TCCTCCTCCTCCTCCTCCTCCTCCTCCTCCTCCTCCTCCTCCTCCTCCTCCTCCTCCTCCTCCTCCTCCTCCTCCTCCTCCTCCTCTTCCTCCTCAGCCCGGAGAGCGCGCGCGGAGCGGGGGGGTGCTCCCCTGTTCCCCTGCCCCCCTCCGCGTCGGTGGCGCTCCTGGGGCCCAAAGGAGGAATCGTGACCTGGGTTTTTGCCTGTGGCGCTCCTGGGGCCCAAAGAAGGAATCGTGACCTGGGTTTTTGCCTGTGGCGTTTTTTTTTGCCTTGCGCGTCGGGCCCCCGGGCCCTGCCGGAGAGCGCGCGCGGGGCGGGGGAGGTGCTCCCCTGCTCCCCTGCTCCCCTCCGCGTCGGTGGCGCTCCTGGGGCCCAAAGAAGGAATCGTGACCTGGGTTTTTGCCTGTGGCGCTCCTGGGGCCCAAAGAAGGAATCGTGACCTGTTTTTTTGCCTGTGGCGCCTTTTTTTTGCCTTGCGCGTCGGGCCCCCGGACCCTGCCGGAGAGCGCGCGCGGGGCGGGGAGGTGCTCCCCTGCTCCCCTGCTCCCCTCCGCGTCGGTGGCGCTCCTGGGGCCCAAAGAAGGAATCGTGACCTGGGTTTTTGCCTGTGGCGCTCCTGGGGCCCAAAGAAGGAATCGTGACCTGTTTTTTTGCCTGTGGCGCCTTTTTTTTGCCTTGCGCGTCGGGCCCCCGGACCCTGCCGGAGAGCGCGCGCGGGGCGGGGAGGTGCTCCCCTGCTCCCCTGCTCCCCTCCGCGTCGGTGGCGCTCCTGGAGCCCAAAGAAGGAATCGTGACCTGGGTTTTTGCCTGTGGCGCTCCTGGGGCCCAAAGAAGGAATCGTGACCTGTTTTTTTGCCTGTGGCGCCTTTTTTTTGCCTTGCGCGTCGGGCCCCCGGACCCTGCCGGAGAGCGCGCGCGGGGCGGGGAGGTGCTCCCCTGCTCCCCTGCTCCCCTCCGCGTCGGTGGCGCTCCTGGAGCCCAAAGAAGGAATCGTGACCTGGGTTTTTGCCTGTGGCGCTCCTGGGGCCCAAAGAAGGAATCGTGACCTGTTTTTTTGCCTGTGGCGCCTTTTTTTTGCCTTGCGCGTCGGGCCCCCGGACCCTGCCGGAGAGCGCGCGCGGGGCGGGGAGGTGCTCCCCTGCTCCCCTGCTCCCCTCCGCGTCGGTGGCGCTCCTGGAGCCCAAAGAAGGAATCGTGACCTGGGTTTTTGCCTGTGGCGCTCCTGGGGCCCAAAGAAGGAATCGTGACATGTTTTTTTGCCTGTGGCGTTTTTTTTTTGCCTTGCGCGTCGGGCCCCCGGACCCTGCCGGAGAGCGCGCGCGAGGCGGGGGGGGGGTGCTCCCCTGCTCCCCTGCTCCCCTCCGCGTCGGCGACGCTCCACAGGCAAAAACGTTTTGTTTTGCCTGTGTCGTTTTTTTTTTTGCCTTGCGTGTTTTTTTTGCCTTGCGCGTAATCTCTGCCGCAGGAGGGGGCTTCTTCTTGCGCTTGGGAGCAGCACCATTCGGGGGCATGCGCGGGACGAGTGCGCCAGATCTTGACGCGTTCGGGCCGACAGGAACGGGAAACGCCTCCGTTCACCCACCGACCCGAGCGCAGGGAAAGTGGACGAGGGAAAGCGCCAGACTTCAGGAAGTCTTGCCAGCCGCGGACTAGCGGCATCCGCTTGGTTCCCAGGGGAAACCTGCATCTTGAGCCAAATGGCTACGGAAGAGGAGGAGGAGGAGGAGAAGGAGGAGGAGGAGGAGGAGGAGGAGGAGAGGGAGAAAGAGGAGGATGTGGAGGCGGAGGAAGAGGTGTCGGGCGATGTGAAGGAAGACGAGGAGTCTTCACCATGCGACCGCGCGCCACGCGCGCGGCCGGGGCCGTTGAATGAAGTGGGCTCCGCACGGGCGGCGAGCAACGCTCTCAGTAGACCTCGTTCGACAAGAGGGCCTGGGCGGCCAGGAAGCCGCAGCAGCGCTGCAGGCCAGCCTCGGTAGAGGAGGCGGTTATAAGGGGCCTTGGGGCCGCAGCAACCATGCTCATGCTCAAAGCATCGCGAAGTGCCAAGAGTTCGGCGGTCGGCTGCGAGCTGAATGGGCTGCGACAGTGAACCAGCAGCTAGACAGGATGCGACAAGGAAGCCGCTGGCGTCGGCAAACAGAGCGACGCGGGTGCTGATAGCATCAGGCAGTGCAGAGAGCCCAGTGGATGCGGCGGCAGCTTGAAGATAGCGCTCCGCGCTGGAACCTGCCGCCACCGACGCGACGCCAATAGACGCAAGGGGTGCCTTCAGCATCAGTGTAAAACATTTGTCGCGCCTGAGTCGCGCACGCACGCAGGGGTCGAGTTAATCCCTGCTTGCGCTCTGGCGATCCGCAGGCATATCGCCATTAAGTAAATGATTCCACCGAGCACGGAAGCCGCTTTGACCCAAAGTCGACAGGGCCCCAATGGAATGCCGCATGTCAAAAGCCAGCTTAAGCATCTTGACAAGTCGCCCGGTCGGAACACCTTGCGCGCTGCGAAGGGTAAAATCGACTGGTCTTAGGGGCGGGGATGGCCAGGACAGCGACGCCCGACGTTTCAGGGCGCGGAGGCCCCGGCCCGAGGAGCTCAGACGGCCTCCAACGCCTCGGGCCACGTCCCAACCCTCAAACAGGAGAGCCCTCCAGCGAGGGCGGTGGACGTGCACCCCCAAAGTCGCGCGCGCGCGGGGGCGCGCCTGGGGGGCGCCCGCCATCGCGCAGACATGCCCCGAAAGCGGCGAGGGAGTGCGAGGAGGATCCCGCTGCGGCACAAAGCGCCAGGGGCGACCGGCGCGCGCTCGGCCGACAGCAGCTCGAGCGCGCAGAACGATCGGGCGCGCCGATCTACATCGGCGGGCGAAGGGCGCCAGTCGACGCGCGAGCGGGCGCTGCTGCGCCCGCGGCCAGGGCCGTCGGTCTATCCAGCAGCGCCGGCCGTCGCCACGCAGAAGCCGCGCCAGCAGGCGGCGGCGCAAATGCGGCCCTGAGCGGCTGCGAATCGCACACTTCCCCGCTGGCCAGCGAGGCCGCGCGTCCGCCGCAAGCGGTTGACCAGCGGCAGGCGGGCCCCCCGGCCGTCGAGCTCCCCGCTCGATTCCCGCGCGAGACCCGCGCGCATCACAGCGAAGTCTGCCGAGATGCTCCGCGACGCGCCTCGCGGAGGCTTCCGTCTAGGGGGCCCGATCCCCCTTCGAAGACGGCCCTCCGCTCAACGGCAGGCGCCGCCTCCGCCCGCTGGCGCGGGGGAGCCCGGCCCCGTCGAGCGCGCGCCTGGGACTGCGGCGCCGAAGGCCGGGGGCCGTGCAACCACGGCAGAGTTCGCGGGGAGGCCCGCCCACCTGCTCGCGCGCCAGGCGAGGCCCATGAATCAGGCGACGGCCGCGGCGGGCCTCCCGCCTCGGACCTCGTCGCCCAGGTCGACGCCTGGGACGGCGCCCGTAGCTCGAGACGCCCGCTCCTGCATGGCTCGGTCGGAGACGACCTCGCCGCTCACTGTCGCCGGCCAGGGGGCGTCGCCTACGGGGGCCAGCCCGGCCGCGTGGAGCAGGCGGGCGCGCGCCCCCACGGCGTCGCGGCGGCAAGGAGTCACCTCCCCGCCACTGGGTTCGAGGAGACCCCCCAGACATGCTGCGCCGGCCACGTGCTCGAGTATATCCCAGCCCGGAAAATGCCGCACCACGGCGGGCGACCCCCCACAAAGCTCGACGAGCCGCCGCCCGCGCGCCGACCAGGCGCCCGGTAGCAATTGGGGAGGCGGCGACGCGACGCGCGGGCGGCTGCGGGCCGCATTGTCAACTGCCGCGGCCGGCAGCAACTCGGCCCGCGCGGCGGGGCGCGGCCCCGAGCGCCCCCCCCCCCCCCGGGGAGGCCGCGCAGCTGCGGCGCCCCGCAGCACCGCGCAAACGTCCTGCAGGCGGCGCGCCCCCCTTCCCTGCGGCGTCGAAGCAGCCTCGGTCGGGGCCAGCCTGACGAGGGGTCGGGGAGCGAGGCGGGACCCAGCGGGGGCAGCGGGCGTTGGGAGCCAGGGGGGGCGCAGGGGGCGACGGCGGAGAGGCGCGCCGCCACGGCGCACTGCCCGCGCTGGGGGCCTGGCGAAGAGGCCCAGCCCCTGTCCACTGGGGACCTTCCTGTGAGCGCCGCTGGGATCGGCGCGCTCGAGAGTGCTGGCCGCCCGCCCAGCGCGCCCGCGCGTGCCGGAACGCTCCGAGAGCGTTCTGGAGCGCTCTGGAACTCGTCTATCCTCGTCTTAGCCCCGTCCGATAGAGCGCGGAGGCGAGGCAGGTGCTGCAGCGGGAGCACCAGTCTGAAGGAACGAAGACGATCGGATGGGTCAAGCACGCAAGAGAAGCAGCTTTTCAGATACCGTGCCGAAAGAGGAAAGAGCGGGGCATGGTCCGTGCAGAGTCAGGGGAGAGAGGGGAGCAGCAGCCATAATGTAATTGTAGGGACCTTGTTGGATCTTACCAGGGCCAAAAGTTGCAGAGATGCAAGTCGCTTTCAGACGATGGGCCGTCGAGGCTGCAGCAGGGGACTTCTCCGCACGGGGTCCGCCGAGGCCAGCCTCGGAGGCCGCATAGGCGGCGGGCTGCGAGGGAGTGGGTAGACTGGACGGCTCCAACGGAGCAAACTACCGGGACGTGCGCGAGGATATGCAGAACCACAGGCAGGGGTGGCCAACCTGGAGAGATGAGCTGACGTTTCCACGTGAGCCGCCTTGCGGTGGTGGACCGACCTAGACTTGGCCAAGAACGTGGTGTAACGAAACACCACTCGGGTACAGCCAGGGTGGCTGGCAGCAGAGCGGCGGGGGTGAGAGAACATCCTGGATCGAGCCTGGGCCGATGTCGCTGTGTGTGCTAGCCCAGGCATGGCCAGGTATGGCAGCGGTGGGAAACGCCTTAAAACCGTAATGGCTGGAATCCAGAGCGGGGGACGTCTCCAGATGGAGATCCTTCGGGGCTGCCCTAGAAATCCGCGTGGGCAGCCGACCGCGGTGGAGTGGACAAGGAAGGGGCCTGGACGAACCCATGGGTGCTGTCGGTCACACCACGAGCAGAATCATGACCACAAGCGGGGGGTACGCACACAGCTGGGGACGTGGTGTGGAAACAGTGGGGATCGCTGGCAGCAGGGCGGTGGGGGTCATTGCATTCTGGATCGGGCCTAGGTCGGCGTCGCTGCATGGCTGTGACACGGCCCGAGGCAGAGCCGAGTAGGTGACTGGGGGATCTCCAAACGGCGGTCTGTCTGGACACGAGAGCGGGGTGGAGCGGCGTGCGCCGCGCCCGTGGGGAAGGGGACGGGACAAGGCAGTGCGCGTGTGGCCACGGGGGCGGACCGCGCAGCAGCTGAGGCGTACCACGGCCGCGAAGCGAGTGAGGACCGCGAGTCCGCACGATCTCATGTCAATCCTGAGGGCGCGGCATCGCACGGCAGCGGCGCGCGCGGGGGCCCCAGGTTGCGCCGAACGCTTCGAAAGCGGCGCCATGGGGGATGCGAGATCCCGCAGACGGCGATACTCTGAGCGCCAAACAGGTCTGAGCCAGACTGGCTACGAAAGAGGAAGAGGATGAGGCAGGAGGAGAGAGCACGAGAGTGGGGGGGATGAGAAAAGCAAGACATGCTGTTGTCGCTGACTGACCCCTGCCCCCTGGGGCTGAGCGGTGCCCGTCTGTTCGCTGGTGCCAGCCTTGAACGCGCAGTTTTTGCGGCGCCGACCGTGTGGCCAGGGTGTCCCGCTGCAGGGGTCGTTCGGCCGTCCGCGCCAGGGCGCCTAACAACGCAAAAGAAAATGCGCTGGCACGCAAACACCTCCATTTTTTGGTCACCCCTGCGCCGCCCCGAAGGCACTTCCAGAGTGCCTTCGGCGCGCGCGACCCAGACTTCGGGTAAGCAATATTGTATTAGACGATGCGCTGCGCACGACTCCACCACACCACCTCTGCCAAGTACCCCTCTGGCCATCCTCGTGCGGCCTGGCGCTCGACCTTGCTCGAGCGCGCTGAGGTAGGCCCGCCCTGGACTCGCCCGAGCCTCGGAAATGGGAGGTGCCCAGGCTTCCACACCTCGAGCAGGCGAAAACCAGCTCCTTTCCGAAAGACGAAGACAAGGGCAAGGGAGACAACGAAGAATCAGGACGGGGAGGATGATACAAGCCTCCAATGCGGGGTCCAGGTAGATGGAGTCGGAGGACCGCGCCGCGCCGAATCGCCAATGCATCGGTGATGCATCGGCGATGCACCGGCGATACATCGGCGATGCATCGGCGACGCCAGCGCGAAGAAAATGAGGCCCCTCATCGAGCAGCATCGGCGATGCGGCGCGATCCTCCGAACCCATCTTCTCGCATTCTATCTGTGGGGCCTAGATCAAAGGAAGACGAAGACAAGGGCGAGGGAGAGAACGAGGAAGGAGGACGGGGAGGACGAGGAGCAGCAGCAGCAGGGAGGACAGATGACGAGGAGGAAACAGGGGATGAAGCGCGACCCGGTCCTGGCTCTCTCTCCTGCCCCTGCCTTGTCTGGCCGTGTCCCCCCGCGAAGCGGTGTTAATCGAAAGCACACACGTTGAAGTCTTCCCCAGTGTCGGCTGGCATTTTAGCCATCGTAGGACCGCTCGGTGTGCCTCCCAGGCACTCCGAGGACGTGCTGACATAGACGAAGACCAAGCCGTTGCAATTGCTTGGCTGTCCACGATACTCTGGTTCCACATCACGCATCGGTGCCGGAACCAAGGGCTGGGCGTCGGCGTGGCCGCTGGCGGCGCAAGCAACCTCCAACAGCCAGCCCGCCTGAAGGCCCACCAAAGGGTGTAGGAGCAGCTGGGCCAGAGGATCGCGGACGCATCGGCGACGCATCGGCGACGTCGGGGTGAAGAAAGTTTGGCGTTGGTTCGCGCCGCATCGCCGATGCTTTGGCGATGGGGCGCGATCCTCGGACCCCACACCTGCTCTGTCCCTGGTTGGGCGGCCTGAATCGCCGCCAGCGCTGCTAGCGCCCCGGTGGCCCGCATCCGCAGAAGGAGCATGTCGAGGGTGCTGGCTGTCTGTATGTCCTTCGCTGTCGCGCACGCCAGGCAAAAAAACAAAAGTTGTCTTGGATCGGCGTGGCTGTGGAAATGAAGTGGGCGGCAGGGGTGAGGGGGGGCTAGGGAGAGGAGCGGAGGCGGAGTGAAAGCGTACGCTCCATGGAGAGTGCGCACGGTATCCATCACGCGACAGCGTGCGCTGGGGAGAAGCGCGCGGCGTGCACGGGATACCAGCAACCCTCATGAAAAAGTGAGCGCGACGTGCAAGCGGGGGTCGCTTCTGTGATGTCGGCGAGACCAGACTTCGGGCTGGGGCACCGTGTCCCAGAGCGCCCCAGTGGATCGCAAGTCAAAGCTGCGAATCCACGTCAGAGAGCCATGGCTGCGGTGAGGGAGTCCATACCAGAAGGAGCACGACACGCATGTGAGAACACGTGACTCAAAAGAGCCGCACTTCACGCGAGATCGTTCGCCATACGCAGACCAGAACAAGCACGATGATGCCAATAGAAAACTGGAGCGTGGGCCCAGAAAAATGGTCAGGACGAAGCGTCGGGAGCCTGTGAGGGCGACCAGAATCTGAAGGATTCGAATCAGGATCCCGTGGCCAGGATCCATCCACGGTGACCACGACCCCCAACATACTGGCTGAAAGAACAAGTCCAATTCCATAGATGCAGCCCGGGAGGGCGACACATGGCACCCAAAAGGCACCAAACCGTCAAACAGCCGCCAACACCACCCCCCATGAATCAAGCAATGTTACTGGCTCCTTCCCACGCGACCGAATGATGGTTGTACCGAGCCTGCTCGAGAGAGCTCGGCTTAACCATCATGCATGGACTTCAATGATGCGCTGGCACTGTTGTGAAATTTGCCGCAGGCAGGTGGTACTACGCAACGCCTTCGTATGGGTTGGCCTCTGGTTCGGGCATATGCGGAAATACGTAATGATGGTAATGGCATGTGATGA
Organism: Prorocentrum cordatum; assembly: GCA_963575745.1. Taxonomy (NCBI): domain Eukaryota; class Dinophyceae; order Prorocentrales; family Prorocentraceae; genus Prorocentrum; species Prorocentrum cordatum. The sequence continues at coordinate 158,629 of CAUYUJ010014143.1, forward strand.
CAGCACATGTGCGGTAAAAGTTCAGGCAACTACAAGAGCATGCACTTCCGCGCCAATGGATGTGGCATGGACGTTCGCGAGCAAGTGCAGTTGAAACGTGGCCAACGATGACCTGTGGATGTGGCATGGACGCTCAAGAGCACCTGCAGTCGGAGCATGGCCGCGATACTAGCGGTGAAGAACATGAGCCCCTTAGCCGAATACCAACAGGGCCCCATAGAGATTCCCTAATCGAAGGACGTGCCAATGTATGGAAGGACGTGCCAATGTGGACAGACCCCCAAGCACAAAGATCAGAATTTTACCATTCTAAGGCCAGGGTTGTTTTTAACCATCTTGCGAGCTGTAACGCAGGACGACGGCGAAACCAATGGAGAGAGATACGATCAGAATAAGGGCGGGGGAGAGAAAGGAGGGACGGGGAGGTGGACGAGGACAAGCAAGCCTCAGAACTGGGGGCTAGCAACACCGACTCCACGTTCCCAACGCGTGGGAGACAACACGGATAGGCTACAGATTATAGCTGAATCTGCAAAGCCAGAAACATGAGAATGGGAAAAAGTGGAGGGAGGGGGTGGTGGAAGAGGACGGACAGACCTGGTTCAGTTTCTCTGCCTCCCCCCTTGCCCTCCGAGATGGGTGGTTCGAGCGCGACAAAGCCGCACTATGCCCTTCTTTCCAGGAGGGGAATTCTGCGGGGGCGAAGCAGGAGTTCGCAGTTCAATTGGGAGCTACAATCGAAACGTGAATAAAGACGAATGGTCATGACGCAAGACCATTGGAGGCCGAAGTTGGGTTTTCCCCACCATCCTGTGGTGTCGGGTCCTCGCTCTGCAGAAACAGCGCCGCACGTCCTCCTCTCTTCTCTTCTCCTACTCGCCTTCCTCCCTCCTCCAATCCCTTGCTTCTGCCTTCTGCATGCCAACCAACTCAGCACACCCTTCACGAGGATCGTGGCCCCACAAGGCCCCAGTGGCAGGGTTCGCATGGCGGCCTCGGGCAATCTCGGCACGACCCACGAGGATCACGGCCACACCCTTTTCACCCGGCAGAACCTCACATGAATTGGCCCTCCTATCAACGTGATAGCAATACCTTAACCCTGAGCCTCGGGGAACTGGGACTCAGGTGAAGAGAAGCAGCAGCAGCAGCAGCAGCAGCAGCAGCAGCAGCAGCAGCAGCAGCAGTAAGAACTTGATTTTTGCGCGTCGGCGCACCATCACGATCTCTTTGAGCCACCACGCCGGCGACTGTCCGCCAGGCGTCGGGCCCCGCCGCTACCTCCACGAAGTTCAAAGACTGGCTGTAGGCGACCCCGATGCTGACACCGACAGCGGCAACTGCGGCCGAGGGTTCAAGGGCACCGGTGCTCACTGCCCTCCCCAGCGCCGCACGCTCCCACGGCGCGGCTGGCGAGATCAGCTGCGCGGCCGACCGGCAGCTGCACGCGTTGGTTGCAGCTCGCTGGGCGATTCCCGGGCGGCTGCTGCTGGCCTTCATGCCAGCCTTCACGGCCGCCACTCGCCTGGCACGCCCGGCACGTCTGCCGGCGCACTGGCAGCGGCCTCGACCCGACATTGTTTTGGTCAGTCTTGGAGCCGGCGATGTGAATCACGATCTAGTCCGCGCCGGCGAACGCGCCGGCCCGCCTGCTGCCCCTCCTGGTTTCGACCTCTTCTCCCCTGAGCACCCTCTCCTCTGACCAGAACCCCCCCTTCTGCACAAGGAATTCGGGGGGCCCTGTGATGGAACAAGACAGCAGCGCAGATCGCGGCCCACATCACGCCCGCGTCGATCGCGCTGGGGCCGCTCCGACTACTGTCGGACAGGTAGTCTCGCGCCCCGGTTCCTCTCCAGGCCGGCTAGCGCGCTCCAGAGGCGCCCCTGATGGAGGGAGGGTCCGCGAAGCCTACCACGAGGCGGGCGCAGCGCACCGCGAACAGCTTCCGCTTGATCGCGCCCTCGGCCCTGCAGAACACTGCAGCGAGGAGGGCGCAATCGGTCATCCGCACCTCCCGAATTCGCGCCGGCAGCCAGGGCCCCGGCACTCGGCGCGGCGGCAGGCGCGCCACCGCCTCCAGCCGCCTTCGTAGCCGACGCGGGCCCCCTCGCTCTGCTTGGACATTGTCGCCTCGATCTTCTGTCGTTCCAGCCAGGCGCCGCAGCGCTTCCCTCCCGCCCGCGGCTTCGCGGGCAGCACCATCTGAGCGCAGGCCCGCCCCAGCGCCGGAGGCATGACCAGGGACGCGGCCGGCAGCGCGGCCGCCCTGCGGTTGCCACACTTTTTCGGCGGCTCGATGCTGCCGGCGGGGCTGCCCAGCTCGACGTCGGCCGCGTCGGGCACCCTCTCGGGGCCGATTTGCTTACAGCGAACCCGCTGGCTCTTGTACCTGCCCACGTGAATATCGTCACTCAGGGCGCCTCCGGCTCGAGACTCGGCTTCGATCGCAGCCGCTGGGTCGCTGGGCGACTTGGCCCAGGCGCGGATGCGCCTCTGCGTGGCCGCCCAGGCTGCCTGCTCTTCTTCCAGGTCCCAGCAGACGCCAGCGCGGCCGTTCGCCGCCTCCTGCAGCGTCTCCGCAGCTGCCTTGAGGAGCGCGCGCGCGGTCTTGGGCGGCAGAGCTCGGGCGACCTCCTGCAGGAGGCTCGCCTGCTCGCTGCCCCCTGCCAGGCACTCGTCCCAGGCTGCGCCGCTGCTGCCCTGGATCCGCCAGACCTCCATTGGGGGTCAGCGCCCGCGCCTTGCCCTCAGCCTGGCCGGGCACGCTCACCAGAATGGCGCCTGGCCCGTGCGGGGGCTTTCCCAGCCAGCGGACCGCACGCGCAGCAGGACCCTTCGATGCCGCGCACCAAGTGCTTCACCTCGTCGAAGGCGATGTCCCCGAAGGGGCTCGGGCAGGAGCGCGTCGCCCAAGGAGCAGATCCTGGGGCCCCAGACCACCTCTCCGACCGCGTCGAGCCAACCGTGGTCGCTCGGGTCATCGAGGTACTGTTTGATGCCTGCGCGGCGGCAGCTGAATGCTCGCCAGGCCGAACTTCGGCTCCGCAACCCGCTATTAGGACGCGGCGGTTCCGCGCCGTGGCATTGCTGAGCTGGGCGCACGCGATCTCCAGCTCGGCGATGGCGTAGCCCAGCTGCCTGAGGGTATTCAGCAGATTCGCGGGGTCGGTCGTGGTCGGCAAGTCTAGCAACACCACACAAGGCCGGATCTTGCCAACACCGATGACGACGGCCCTAAACGGCCGTCGTCATCGGTGAGAAACGCACGCAGCCAGTCGACCACTCGGCGCCCAGACCCGCGGCACTCCCGCCGAGACCCGCGAAGGCCTATAGGCGGCGAGGGGGGCCCGACCTCCAAGCACTTTGACCTGCCAACGAGGGCGGCACGCGCATGCAAGCCGCGCGTCGTAGAGCACGATGACGAAGGACCGCTTGCGCCAATGGCCCCGCCGCGCCGGGGAGCTGGAGGAGCTTCTCCGTCGCTTCGGCGGGGGATTCGAGGCTCGTCCATCCAGCCCTGGCCAAATCGCCGCGGACCTTGCCAATCTCCTTCCTCGAGAGCCAGTCGGCTACATCATTGTGGTACGCTCCTACGTGCAGCGGCGTGATGGCGAAGCCGTACTCAGCCTCGAGCCTCTCGATCAGGCGAACCAGGTGTCTTGCGAGGCCGTGCTTGGGTCGGCGTTTAGCCAGCCACGTCTTGACGTTCTGGCTAGCTGTCACGTGGAAGACGAGATCGCCCTCCCACTGGCTGCCACGCGTGGCTGCCAGCGCTACCAGCGCGCGCCGCTCCACCACGGCGACGATCCAGTCGTCCTCGCCGCTGGAATACGCCAGCGCGTTACCCAGCTGCTCGAGCAGGTCCTTCGCCTCGGACGCGATGAAGGCCGGGGGCTCCCGCGCGGCTTCGCGGGTGTCTTTGCACCAATCGATCGCGTCCATCGTGCTCATCGCGGCATCCCCGCCGGCCCTGCGCGTGGCACGCGCTGCCCCTGGTAGTGCCATAAGCCCCCGAGGAGAGAGCGCCCGGCCGAAGCTTGCTTTGAATGTTATGCCACACATTTCAGGCGCGTCGAACATGATGCGGAAGAGTTCAAGAGTCGCATCCCATTCCCCCCACGCTGATGCAATCTCCTCTGCGTTGCCCTCGGGGCAGGCCCAGGCTACACCGCCGGCGGCTGGGCTGCGGAGCCTATCTGGCACAGGGAGCTCGGGCTTGATAGCCCGTTGTGCCGCGCATCAGAACTGCGCCGAGACTCTGAGCTCCTGCGCGAGCTTGACCGGCGCGCGCCCCCCGCCAGGCGCCGGCTCGGGCATCGCCAGGATGTAGCTGGCATTCACGCACCTAGCGTCTGGGAGGCGCGTCGTCTTCGCGGCGAAGTTCATGTGCAGGCCCCGCGCGAGTTGCTGAACCTCCTCTCCACCGCCAGCTCGTCCACCTTCACGGCGCGGTCGCCCCAGACGCTCTCCATGGCGAGGTCCATGGCGTCCGCGCCAAGCCACGGCCGAATCCCCACCAATAGCTCCAACTGAAGCCCCGTCGCCCATGAGCCATGTCCCAGCGCATCGAACGGCGTCGTTGACACGCGCATTCGGAGGGCGCCGTCGCTCGCGCTCGCTCTTCGCAGCCCACGCGAAGGTCATGCAATATCCTGTGGACCCTGCCCAACCAAACAAGAAGACCGAGTGGACGAGCACCACTCTGCCGGCTACCGCCACAGGCTTGCCAGGCAGCGTGGTCCCGAATTCTGGGACCGACTCCGGCTCGACATGATGCCATTTGAACGCTCTCACCACGTCTCGCTTCGCAAAGACTTGTGGCACGCGTGGGTGGCGGGCCTCCCACCAGAGGCTGAGCCTCGCCAGGCCCTCGCGCAGCGGCTGCTTCGCCAGGGGGTGCTGGCTGAAAGCACTCGCGGCGCGCATGTCGCGGGTCGGCTGGCCCCCAGTCGACACCGTCCGATCGAACAGCATCTCGGGGTCGCGCCCTGAGGGGCTCTCGTCCTCGACCGCCTCCGACACTGCAGAGGTTCATCCCGAACATGGAGTCCTTCCAGGCCTTCTTGCACATCTCGAGGGCATGGTCCACGGATGAGCTGCGGCTGGAAGTCTCCGCCCCCGCCTCCAGCACATGACGGCGCGTCGGCGCCCCCCCTCGGCCATCTCCCGCAGGCAGACTGCGCGGTCGGTGTCGAGATCGGCCTGCAGCTCGGGAATCAAAGCACCGACCAGTAGATTGCCGCGCCGAGCCTCTCGGGCAGCCTGCAAGATTTCGGCGGCCTCGGACACGCCCCCCGCTCGCAGAAGTGCGCTGCCCCGCCCAACAGCAAAAGGGGCCAGCTCGGGCGCGAAGTCCGGGCAGGCTGCGCAACACTCAACGAAGTCCTCCGCCTCGCGCTGGCACGCCGGGGCCCCTGGGGCCGGCGGTTCGGCGACTGCAGCCTCCATGGGAGGTCCGACGCACCGCCCCTCCTGTGAAAGCCGGCGCCTTCGGGCGGCCATCTGCGGGATGGCCCCTGGGCGGCTAGGCCCAGCGGAGCTGCTGCCGCCAACTGCGCTTGCGGCGCCTGCCGGGGGCCTGAGCACCCAGGCGGGCTCCAGCCTAGGCTTGACAGTCGGGGCGCGCCTCGGCAAGCGCTCCCGCTGCCCTGGCGACGAGGCCTCGTCGGGCTGCCCGGAGTAGCGCGGCGCCACGACCTCGCTGCCCGACGACATACTCTGAGCGTCGTACGGTCAGGGGGGTTCGTTTAGCGTGTATCCTGAGGGTCGGTGGATACGCGCTAAACGAGTCCGGCGTTTAGCGTGTACCTTTTAGCTCGCTGTTTAGCGTGTACCTACGGATGCTCGTCGGTTCGTTTAGCGCGTACCTATGAATACTCGTCGGTTTCGTTTAGCGTGCACCTCTGTGCCTCGCCGGGTTCCCAGCGAGGCCCAGGACGACAAAGGTAAGAGGCCCAAGAGGCCGCCAAGACGGCCCAGGATGGCACGGATTGCTCCCCAAAACGTCCCAAAAGGGACCCAAGAGCGCCAGAGACAGCACAAGGAGGCCCACAAGGAGGCCCACCGTGACCCAGGAGTGCACCCGCCAGGCGGGGTGGGGGGGGGGCAGGAGGAGCGGGGGGGGGGGGGGGGGGGCGAAAGGCAGGCCGCGCTGCAGGAGGGGCGGGAGGCGGCAGGCACACGCAATACTGCCCATGAAGCGCTTAAGACGCTTAAGAGGGCCAAAGAGGCCGCCAAGAAGCGCTTAAGAAGGCCAAAGAGGCCGCCAAGACTGCCCATGAACGCTCCAAGGCAAGACGGCCCCAAGACGGCCCAAGAGGCCCCAAGAGCGCTCCAAGAGGATCCCCAAGAGGGCCCACAGAGGCAAACATCCGTTGATGTTCTGAAAATGGCTCCAATGTTTTTGGGGGTTCTCGCCTCTTCGAGCTTCCGAGGCTCCACGACGGCCCAACAGGCCCCTAAGACCGCCTTAGTACGGCCCAAGAGGCCCCGATAACGGCCGAAGGAAGCCCCAAGGCAGCCCAATAGGCGCCCAAGCACGGCCCGAGAAGGCCCCAAGACGGCCCTCAGAGCGGCCCAACACAGGGAAACACGAACCGACCATCCGAGCCTTCAGCCCCAAGACGTCTCTAGGAGGTCCCGGACCCAAGAGGATTCGAAGAGGCCCCCAAGAAGCCCCAAAAGGCCCCCGAAAGGCTCCCAGAGGCCCCAAAACTGCTCCCAAGAAGCTTCATCTGTGCGTCCATTCCAAGAGACCCTCGGGAGGCATCCCACGATATTCCAATGGACATCCAACAGGCCTCTGACCCACAACCCAAACACGGTGGTGGGATGGGCCGAGAAGCCAGAGCACCCAAGTAGATGAGGGGCGTGGGAGGGCAGTGGCCGGGAGGGGCACACGCATGGACGGGGGGAAGGGGTACACGCTAAACTGGCCCCAGCGTTTAGCGTGTACCTCCCCTGGCGGTTATCCGTGGTGCGTTTAGCGTGTATCTGGCTCGCTGAATTCGTTTAGCGTGTACCTGACAACCCGGGCCCGGCAGGGCTACGATACACGCTAAACGAAACCCCCTGACCGTAGGGGAAGGGCGCGGGGCGGCCTCTTGGCACCGCGAGCGGCGCACGCCATCCCCCGCGACTCTCGATGCCCAGGTGAACTCCACGGCGTCGAGGAGCTCGCCCCACTCGTTGATGATGCGGACCTGCCCCTGACGCTTTGGACCTAGTGGGTCGGGAAGACCGCCCATAATCTTCGCCAGACCGGAGAAGAGATCGCGCGCCAGCCACCGCAACTTAGCCGAGTAGGCCCCAGTCTAGCCCGGCAAGCCCAGCTGGCCCGCCTCGTCTTGGTCCTGGAACTCGCCCAGCATGCGCTCTGTTCGCTCGCAGAGGTCCTCCTTCTCGCGGATCTGGGCGATGCGTGCTGCCGCGGGAATTGGCGGCGCGCTGCCAGTGGCCCCTGCGGCGGTTCGCCTGGCCCACTCAGCCAGCGGCCATTCCGAGCTGGCTCTCTGCACGCGAGCCGTGGGCGGCTCAGCAGAAGCGGATCGCTCAGCGGAGGCGGGCCTCCGCTTGCCCTCCCCATTGGACCTCCTCTCCCCCTGTTTCGTTCGGCGCACTCGCCTCCTCTCCTTTGCTTCTGACTCCAGCAGCTGCAGCGCGCACCTCCGCCTCACGCGAGCGGCCGCCACCACGGCGTCTGCCTGCTCAGCGGGGCCCTCGGCGCGAGCCTCCTCCAGGCAGCGCCGGACGGCGTCGAGCTTGGCGCTGCCAACCGAGCACCCCACCCAATGCCTGAGCCGGGCGCGCCAGCCTCATCGCCTTCCTGGGCGGCTGCTGCCACCTCGCTGAAGCTGGGCTCGAGGCGGGCCCGGCGCCGCGGGGCCGCTTCCCCGGCACTGAGGAACTCGCGCCCGATAGATCGAGCGGCCGCCCGATCGGCAATCCGCCTCAGGACGGCACGACCCACGCGCCCCTCCTCCAGCTGCTCAACCGGCGCCCGCGCCAAGGGCCCTGGCCCGACCTCCCCCTCATCCCCCAGGCGGCGCCCCTCCGACCCAGCTGTCTCCTCATCCTCGGCGCAATAGGAGAGGTGTACCCTCGACTCGCAGAAGACAGAGCCGCTCAGCCAGCGGGAGACCAGCCGGCGGCGCCTGACCCCAGCGGCAGGTGCAGGAACGCGTGGGACGTCAACCCAGCGGCCCCCCCGCCGAGGCAGGAAGACCCTCGCAGGGTCGTTGCCAGTGCTCTGCTGCTCGCCCTCGCGGGACTTGCGCGGGCGCCGCGGCTCTTCCTCCTCTTCCTCGTCGCCGCCCCCGTCGAAATCATCTCCGCCGCCGCCACCGCCGCCGCCACCGCCACCTCCTCCAGGGCCGGGTGTCAGGCGGACTCTGGTTCCTGGAGCGGCCCCACCCCTCGCCTCGCGCTTCCGCGCCTCATCTAACTTCCAGCCCCCGCGCTTGCCGCCCCTCTTGCCGCGCTGCTGCTGGAGGTCCCCCACGTCGCAGCTACCCCCCCTGCGCTCCAGGGCGGCGCCCGCGCGCGCGTCTGCGCCCAGGTACCCAACGCAGTCGCGGCGCAGGTCGTCGCGGCGCCGCCAGCAACGCTTGCACCACCTCCCCCTGCACCCACCATAGGCGCAGAGCGCTAGGCAACGCTCCGGTGGCAGCTCCCCCGGGCCTGCCGCGGCGGCGCCCGCGGCGCGCGGGTCGCCCTCGAGGGCCGCCTCTGCGGGAGCAGGGGCGGCCTCCTCCAGCGCCGTCGCTTCCGGGGGGGCGCCGGACCCTGCGCGCTGCATGCAGTCGCAGATCCCGCTGACGTCGCGGTCATCCCGACGCAGGCACCTGCCCTCGCACTCGTCCAATTGCTGGCCTGGCGCCAAGCGGAGCGGGCGCCGCTTCGGCCGCTCGCGCACGGCGCCAAAAGCAGGGGGAGGTCAGGCGGCGGCTGCGCATCTTCACCCAGGCGACGTGACTGCACTTCGCAAGCCTTCGCCGGCCCCCATGGCCCCTGCGCACTCGCGACCCAGCCTCCCCTGGAGCACTTCGGTTGGAGCCCCGCAGCCTGCTGCCTTGAATACCTCGGCCCACGCAGCGCAGAAGCGCGGGACACATTGCCCGGCACGCCGCGTCCTCCGCACGACCCCGAAGCCCAAGCCGGCCCAATGCAGACCGGGTCTCTCTGGGGAGGATAGGAGCACCGCTGACTGCGCAGCCCCCGTCGACGAGGCCCGCGGGCGCGCGGCAAGCCAGGGTCGCCTGCAAGGCGCCAGCGGCGTCGCGCCCGAAGTAGAAGGCCCGCTGTCCCTCGCCGAGAGCGCCGAGCGGCCTGTCCGTTCCGAGTTCGATGAGGCCCCAGGGGAAGTTGTCGGGGCCCAGCTCGGCGATGAAGTCGTTACACGGCCCGAGGAGGTTTCGGCCAAGCTTGGGCTCGCACCAGTCATTGGTGTCGCGCGCGCCCTGCGCAGCCGCGCTGGCGAACGCCATCCTGTGCCCGAGCCCGAGCAGCCCCTGCTGCTCGCTCTTTTTCCAAGAAATTGGCCCCCCACACCCGCTGCACTCCAAGACCTGCCCCTCCGCGAGGCGGCAGGGCAGTGGCCCCTCGAGGGGGGCGCGCCCACGCCGGCCCGAGCATCGCCTCGCCAAGGAGAGAGCCCAGGGACACAGCCCCTTAGAGGCCATCCACCAGGTCAGCTCCCTGCACCGCTCCTGAGGGCCGTCTGATGGCGCCAGCCCCCACTCGCACGCCCAGCCTCCACTTCAGACTCCAAGTGCGGCCCCCGCCCAGTGGTAAGCGACTCCCGTGGAGGCCGACCGCTCATGGCCCAGGTCTGGATAACATCTCCGAAGGACGCGCCGCCCAAATCGCTTGCTGGGAAGTGCAAGGCCCGCACGCGACCGCGATGCATCACCAAGTGAACCTCTCTCTTGCTGGGAGAGGGGGGAGGAAGCGATCTCCAACTGGTGCCAGTAGTTGACCCGCCAGACACGTACATTGCTTCCTCCAGCCAAGCTAGCGGGAACAGAGAGATGCACCCGAAATATTTGTCATGCTGTGGGCGAAGGGCGTCGCGGCCATGAACGCGCACCCGTGCCTCTCGTGACGCCACGAAAGGAGGCGGGACGCCCGTCGCAGCCACCGCTCCAGAGGCCGCGTTCCAGAGGGCCCGACGGAACTGCTGAGCAAGCTCCTGCACGGCGCCCACGCTCGGCTCCACCTTATCCCAGAGAACTGCAGCTACCAAGTGTAGCGTCATGCACTGGCGACCCTCCTCAGTCTCCGGTTGGAGTCCGAGCCGGGCGCCTAGCTCGGCCGCGGTCACCAGCTTGTCCTCAAAATCGAGGCACTCCCACCGCTGGCCCAGTACGCTGACGCGGCCGCGCCCGATCCAGCTGGCACGCCCTTCGGACGAGCCGCCGATCCAACTCACAGGGCTAATGACGACGTCTGGGTCACTGCTGATGCTGCCTGCCTTCGCGCCCAGCTCGTCCAGCGCGCGGCTGGCCCCTCCGGCTAGGGCCGGACCTCCATTCCTGGCCGCTCCGAGGAGCACCTGCCCCAGGCAGAGGTCCGAGCCTTCGCTGTGCGCCTGCGAGAAGCGCGCCAGTACACGCCAGCGCAGGTAGTCTCCGGCGTCGGCGAGGCGACTCAGCGCCCCGCTTTCCAAGACCTGGAAAACGATGGACTGCCGCGCCGCCGCGGCTTGGCGCGCGCCGGCGCCGGCGCTTGCGACGCTCGGCTAGTAGGCGCGGGCGCCCAACAGCTAGGTGCAGTCGGGGCCTGGGACAGCCCGACGCCAGTCCTCCTCCATAGCGGCGCACTAGATCCAGTTGCAATACTGCGGGGCTGCCAATTCCAAGGGCGGCCCTGCGCTCCGGCCGCCATCCTGACTGCTGGCCGCTGCTGCGGCGGGCGCGCCCGACTGCGCAACTGGCGCCGGCCCCGCAGCTCGCCACACTTCCTCCTCGGCCTGCGTCTGCGCTCGGAGCTGAACCAGGCGCCCGCCCACTGAAGCTGGGTCGACCTTAGCGTCTGACTCGGAGCCCCCCCCCGCTTGATGAGTCGCACCTGGACCGTCCAGCGCCAGCGCTCTCCTTCGGCAACAGCCGTTCCCCTGCTGGATAAGCCCGCGCGGGCACCTTGGGCATCGCGGGCGGCTGCTTGCCCGCGGTCCTAGCCATGGACCTCGGGCCTCCGCCGCGCCCCTCTCCATGGGCCTGCCGAGCTGCCTCGCTCTCAGGGCCCCTGCGCGCCAGGGGTGGGCCCTTTCGGGCCGCTGTCGCGCATCTTCGGGGCCAGGTAACGCGAGGCGCGCCGCTCCTGGGGCGGAGCGCAGACCGTCTGGCAGCGCCCGTCCAGCGCATCGAAATTGAAGACGTTCCGGAAGCGGAGGCATGCTGAACCATCCGGGCCTCCGTCGGCCATCGCGATCACCTCCTCCCTGGGATTCCGGGCGCCCAGAACGCGAAGGGGCTCGCGGCGCTTTTCGCGGAGCTGCCCCGCCCAGGCGGCAGCCAGTTCTTCCTGGAGCCCATACATGCAGCGAGCGGGGAAAGCATCCTCGCCTCGCTCGCGCGAGGCCCGAAGACGGCGGATAGCCGCATGCCGTTCAGGCTCGCGCTCGCTCCCTGAGGCGAGGCCGAAGATGGCGATGCTGTTCTCGACCTGCCTCGCCCGCGCTGAGAGGACCGACGGGTAGCGACGGCGGGCCACCAGCTCCACCTCGGCCGGCACAGCCTTGGCGCCGAAGTCCTCGACCTTGCAACGCGGGAAGTCAGCCGCCGAAAGCGACCAGCTCGGAAGGACCAGGTGGTCCTTGCAGCCCTGGGAGAACGAGGCGATGCCATTGGACATGCAGTTGGTGACTGTGGTCGGCCAGTTGACGGCTTGCACGAATTGCTGAGCACGCACGCAAGTCCTGCGGGGCCCGTGGAGGAGCTCGCGCCCGAGCAGTTCGCTGCACGCCTCCACGCGCAGGGCATCGCAGGCCCCTGCCAGATACACGTCCAGCCTCTCGGTGCGCCAGATTGACGCACGGGCCCCATTCTGGGTGCCCCTCCCCGTCGCCGTCCGCACGCTGTGCCTGCGCGGCGTCGACCATCCGCCGGTTGTCCAGATGTTGCTGCTCGTCTGGCGACCACAGCCTGGGCAAGGTCGGCGATTGGCGAAAGGCCGTCATCACCTTCTGGAGCGCCCGCGGCGCACTGCCGAGTAGGCCGACCTGGTGCCTTCACGAAGCCCGCATGCCCACAGGCCCCCCGGCCATGGAACAGCCGCGACGCGTTCGGCGCGAGGCTGGACGAGAGCATTGCTCCTCCCAGCTTCGGTGGAGGGGTCCTATGCAGCCCTGGCGGGGGCTCGGCCAGCCTGGGCATAGCCCGCTGGCTCACCGCCCCTGGCCTGACTAGTTGGCCGGTGGGCACCCCTAACCCACGCGGACCGCCGCTGGGCCCGGGCGGAGCGGAGAGCTCCAGCAAGCCGGCCGCGGCTGGCTCCCTGTGGGATGGAGGCGCAGCTGGGGGAAGGCCGGGCACCGCCGGCTCCGGTGGCGAGGCTGCGAGTTCTTGGGCCGCGGCCTTCCAGCGCGCGACGTGCTCTCGGCACGCCGTCTGCTCGTCCGAGGACTGGGCGGCGGTGGCGAGGTGGGCGGTGCAGATGATCAGCTGGTCCAGCACCTCCGAAACCCCCTCGTCGAAGCCAGCCACACGATCTGCGTGGCAGACTGATCGTCGGCCCCACTTCCCCGAGCTTCCAGGTAGGCGCCCAACATCGACTCCCCGATCTCGTGGTCCGGAGGCGGGGCAAGCGCCACTGGGGCTGATCTCCTGACAGATTCCGACGTTCTTATCTTAGTCGATGACACCCAAACCATCGAAGACGACACGCCCTTTGAATTTCTGGTCTTCATGGCCATCTGGGAGCTCGACGCTCTTCTCGACAAGAACCGCGAAGAGCTGCCCAGTGTGGAACGGTTGGGCCTTCATCCTCCTTCGTACTTCGCTCAATGTCATTGCCTTGTCCTCCTCCCACGTGTTAATGTCACGTAGGCGGCCCCATTCCGTCCTGAGTGCAACGGTCGCGTCAACGTCACAGGCCGCGTCAGCCTGGGCAACAGGCCTAGCGTCCCACACCACTGCCGACACGTCTGCAAAACATTTGGACGGAGGCGCACAGGAATCGGATCATGCACATCGATCTGCCTAGCCAACGAAGGGATTGTAGCACAGAAGCAGTCCTGGCTCCTTCTCCCGAAGTCCGAGACTGCTCGCAATCTGCACCCGCACGGGCACGCGAGGAACGCAGCGCGTTCCTACCGCTGCCGCGCATGACAAGCCCGCACGATCCTTAACCGTCTCTTCATCAATCGATGGGCTGCGGTCCGTCCCGGTGCCAGACCCCATCACGGTTCCCATGATCGGCACTCGCCTCCACGTCGATTTCCCAGGCTTCGCTATGTTTACTAACCGCACCGCCGGCGCCACAAATGCTTGTCGACGCGGGCGCGCGGAGATCCCCCACTGCCGCGGACATAATGCACCGCACTGGCGGTCGCGGCACGCCCGTTCTGATCCCTCGCAAATGGTCGGTATTAGACCCTGGATCGGCGCGCCCGAAGAAACCCTCTCCTTCTGCTTTGAATTCGGCAGTCGCACGTTGCCGCGCAGGGCCACCCATCTTGCACCCCCGCATCGGGTGCACGGGTGGGTCGGCCGAATCCCTCTGAGTTCGATTACACCAAGCTTCGCCCCACTTCGAGTCGTAGGTCACGATTGAGGGCGGGTCGTTTTCGAAATGTAGCTCTCGCAATAGTGCCGCGCAAATATATTTTAACAGTTTGCAAGAGCTTCACAGATCGAGGGCGGTTCCTTTTCAAGATGTGACTCTCGCCTTAGCGCCGCGCAAACTCGTTTTAACATGATGCAAGAGCTTCACGGATTGAAAGCGGGTCGTTTTCAACATGTGGCTCTCGCCTTAGCGCCGCACACATTCTTTTTTAAGAAATTTCAATAGCTTCGCAGATTGAGGGCGGATCGTCTTCAACATGTGGCTCTCGCCTTAGCGCCGCGCACATTCGTTTTGAAAATACGCAGGAACTTCACTGATTGAGGCTGGCTCCATTTCAAAATGCGGCTCTCGCCTTAGCGCCGCGAACTTTCGTTTAAACAAACTGCCAGAGTTTCACATATTCGCATGATCGACGTACCAGAAACGGTGTTTTGGAAGGATTCAGGATTATGCAGGTGCAACAATTATGTTGACTCGCAGTGCTGAAGCCCACAAAATGACGCTCTGACACGATTCTGGATCGTCAAGACACAGCAGTCAGGTTGGCACGCGGCCTTAAAATCCCGAGAACATCTTTTGGGGCATGCTTCAGGATCTTCAAATGGTTGTCTTCCAACGAGGCAGTTCCCTCAATGGAAATGAACCGTTGCAGCGGTCTCTGAAGAGGGAGCCTGGGGGAAGGGTGAATTCAAACATCGTTGATGACTCTTGGGTTTACACTGGTTCTCCTACTCCTCCTTGTCCACTGTCTCTTCCTCCTTCCTCCTCATCGCCCTCCTTCTCCTCCTTCTTCTCCTTCTCCTCCTTCTCTTCCACCATCCTCCCCCCTCTTGGGGTATCGGACGGTTTTCACCGCCCTCTTTTCTTCTGCATGCTCCCCCGCTTCCCTGCTCACCTCAACTCCCCTGGGCATCGTTTCTGGTTGGTCTGGTGGGGATACTTCTTGGTACGCAGGCGCGCGAAACGGGTCGAACGCCGGGCTACCAGGGGCAGGCTACGCCACCGGCTGAAGCTGGTAGGAATACTTTTTCGGTCGCGGCCGCAAGCGAAGAGGCAGGCGGCGGGCAGGGAGTCCGGGTCTACGGGCAAGCCTAATTAGCTACAGAAGGCGCACTAGCCGGCCGGCCCATTCATAAAGCAGCCGCGAAGCTGAAAGGGGAATGACGGCGGGGGGCATCCTGGGAGCTCGAGCACATGCACAAGACAAAATGTCGAGGTATTCGATGCCTGCCATGAGGCACGGCCCACACAGTAACAAGACGTGTACCTGAGCAACCGAGTCCGTCGTTCTGAGTGGGGGCAAGCGCGAGGCCCGTGGAGCGAGTCGCCGGTGGGGCGCCAGGCTCCAAACGCCCTAGACGACGTGTGCTAGCCAGGGGGCTGAGCTGTCGCGGAACGTGGTGCAACGCAACTTGCTGATCGCTGATTGCGAGCCTGGGGTGCTGCAGCTGCTGCGGAAGGCTGAACCACTCCGCGGCGATGTCAACACCCGCCAGTCCACCAAACAGTGCAGGGGGGAGCCGAACGACTGCGAGCCACGCAGTGCGTAGCGGCACGGCGTCAAGCCCAGTGTGAGGGGCGAAAGCCAGCCGGCGTGGTGAGCATCGCCAGCGAGGTAGAGGAATATGGGGTGCTGCACTGGTGGTAGTGCTGCCGCCAGAAGTACGCCAAACTGAGCCAGGGACAAGCACATCCTCTAGTATACAGAGCTGGCTGTACCTCCCGGGGCACGTGGCGCATGTACAAGCAAGTGTGTAACGTTGCCACTGGGTGAGGCGACCTGGGGGGAGCTGCGCTGGGGCAGTCACGAGAGCCGACGGTCAACATGGCCCGACCCTGCCCGCAGCATTCGCATTTCCTCGCAAGACTCGGGTTCGTCCACAAACACGCACCACGTGGGCCTCCAGGGTCGCAGCTAACCGCCGCTGAAAGTGGGGAGCCTTACCACGGACAGCGAGGGACAAGGGCGGCCCTGGGGAGGGGGGGCAACAACACCGGCGTCTGTCGGTACGCCTGGCGAGCCCCAGGGCCAAGGGCGGGGGACACCCGCCTGGCCCGAGAGGGGAAAGGCGAGGGGAAGCAACGCCCCGCCCCTCGACCGGGCCCCGAACCCGTGGGCCCGGGGACATGGTCACTCTCTTGGGTCCTCCAGGGTCGCAGCTGACCGCCGCTCAAGAGCAAATAGTATCGATTGATGGGTCCTTCGAACGTTGTTGATTCCGTGGGGGGGCGGGGTCCAGAGTGGACCTCATGCCATGCTGAATGCTGGTCTGTCAACGCGGAGACTGGCGCCTCTACGGGGATGGGGGGCGCTGGCCCTCCAGGGTCGCAGCTAACCGCCGCACAAGTCTGTAGTTGCCACAACTGTGACCTGGCAAGGTCGAGCTCGCCGCCGGGCAGGCGGGGGGGGATGCAGTGGCCCACCACCGGCCCCTGGCGCGCGAGCCGGCTGTCGTCGTCGGACAGCAAAGCGCATGAGCCCGGGGGGCCTGTCTGCGCGAGCGAGCCAGGCTGGCCCCGTCGTGCCAGAGAGGGTGAGATGTCGGGCGCTGGCGGGGAAGCCCCTCCACGTCAGGCCCGAAAAGGAAGATGGTGCTCCACTTATCCAGTGTGGGCTGTCTAGCTAGGCCGTGGCCGCACCGTGGGTGAGATGCGGGGTTAGCCTTCGCCCTAGCGGAGGGTGGCCCCGGGCATTACGGCATGAGTCGGGCGCAGCGAGGTGAAACTAGCCCCTTCAAGACAAAGGGTGTCTGGAGGAGGGGGGAGCGGGTGGCCTTGGGCAGGTCGTTACCAAGGATGTTGAGGTGGGCCGTGTCGGGACCACGTCATCCTTGGGCGTTGGCGTCACTCTTACCCCACCAGCGGGCGCGCTTGTCCGAGTAGCGGTCGCCCCCTCTAAGGGAGTATCGTTTGCCCCTGCCTTTCCAATCTGAGTCCGTCCATGGGGCTTCTCGGCGATCGCACGAGGTCCATTATTGCCAGCCCTGCCACTGGCTGGGGGTGGTTGTACCGAAGGCTCCAGCCCAGGGGTCCTGTGCAGCCGCGGGCGCGACAGCTCGGCTCTCGGTTGCCAGGCTTGTCGCGGCTGCCGTAGTCGCGCGGGGCGTGTGCGTGGGCGTCATGCCGCACGGAGTTCATGTGCTTGTCCCTAACTGCAGCCCAGTTTACGCCGAGCCCGAGATTACGGTCCATCCGATATACATCATGGCCGGCGTTGTTCCATGCCTCGAGGAAATCCGCGCACGTCTGGGGTGTGTTCAGCTTGGGGTCGCTCTTGCAGCCTCCCTTGGGGTCCTGACTCAGGGCAGCCCGTTTAACCCACGCATGCCAGATGCCATCGAAAGCGCCTCCCAGCGTCTTTTGCAGGCGCGTAATATTGTCCTGGATGGGATCGTTCCTTTCCACGCCCGCAGCTGCAATAGTGCATTTGTACGTGGGGCCGCAACCCATGGGGTCGTTCAGGTTCTCGTAATATGGCTGGGCACCCCTGCCGTCCCTCCAGGGAGCCCCGCGGATCTCCGCGCGTGGGCTTACCCCGTGATGATTTGGCGGCACGCCCTCCCCCGTCTTCAGTGTCTTCCGAGGCGGGGCGGTCGCGCCCCCGGCCCCACGCCGCGCGGTCGAGGGTGCGGTCGTCCCTGGCCCCCGCGCAATCCCAGGCTGCTCCGCCTCCCCTTTCGGAGCTGTCTTTGGCACTCCGAAATGCCAATGCGGCTACCCGGTCGACGGTCTGCGAATAGGGGGTCCAGGCCTTGCCACTTGGGGGCGCGTTCTTGAAAGCACCTAGGGGATCGAAGAGGTCTGCATCTTCGCCTTCGTCCGCGGCTGGTTCTGGGCTCGCGATCGGGCTCGTTTCCTTGGTTGTGGCCACTACGCTTCCTGGGTCGTCCCCCGTCGGGCACATCCTGCTCGCCCTCGATCCTGCCTGCCTGCTCGCACGAACCCTGCCCTTCCGCGGGTGGGTCGTTGGCCCCATCGTCGCCGGGAGTATGTTCATCTGCCCTGGGGGGGCGGCCTGGAGCTGCCTCTTGCTCACGAGCCTGGCTGTCCGATGGGGGGGTGTCTGCTGCCTCTCCGGTCCTGTTCAGCCAATATGCCGCTGGAGAGTTGGCCGTGGTTGCGTAATCCGTGGCAGTCTGAACTGGGTCTCGGTTGGCCAGTTCTTTGATGGGGCCGTCGGCGAGGGTCGTGGGGTCCATTTTCACGAGGTGTTGCAGTAGGGTGCTGAGCCGGTGGCGAAGAGGACACTCGCCTCGCTGCTCGGCAAGGTTGGCAGCGCATGCCTGCCACTTGCTCGCATGCATCACGTTTGCCCTCGTTAGGTGGGACACCACCCGTGCCGCAGCAGCCCGTTGGCTGTCCCATAGGATACCAGGGGAGTGGCAATTGTCGGGAATCGTATTCCCATAGATGTTGACCAGGAAGTGGCGGAGACATTGGGAGGGCCAAGAATCCTCGTTGGTCTTATCGCCTGGTATCCCGTCGCCGTATTCGCCCACGTACTCCATCAATTTCCCGCAAATGGTGGGGTTCCACTCTAGCAGAAACTTGACCAATGAGCGTAGGGCGCCGTGCGAATCCTGTCCTGTGAGCCCAGGGGTAGAGTGGGCCGGTAGGGCGGGCCCCGTCGGCGGGGAAATGTAGGGGAACAGGGACTTGATGTCCCGAGCGGCAGCGTCTTGCCCGCTGCTCTCACCATCGGGGTCAAGCTGGCCGGTGCTGGCAGGAAGGGACGGCGCTCCGGCTGGGGTGGCTGGCTTTGCGTAGACATCTGGGGCTGCGGCGTTGGCGCAGTCCGGGGTGAGGTAGACGGCGATGTCGTGGCGCTCCGCTATCACCTCCGCTGCCGCTTCCCGCTTGGCTGGTGCCGCGGGGTACACGCGTGAGGACTGCTGGTCGAGAATGTAGTCGAGCGTGCCTGGGGCCACGCTCCAGATGAGGATGTGGCACCGCCTGCAAGCCCAACCAGCGTTCCACCGCCGCTGGGTCCAGAGGGCGGGCATGAGGTCCCAAGGCGGTAGACCGGTCTCGTCGTCGGCAGATGCTTCGGGCTCTGGGTTCCACAAGAAGCAGCCTAGTGCCGGGCTGGTCACTGCCCACTCCAACAAGGGTGATCCTGCTGGGCAGGTGTCGCACTGGGCGGAGTAGGTGCCGGCGAGGTTGACTCGAGCCCGAACCTCCCATCTGTCAGCCTGTGAGCAGGTAGGGTTGTGCCAGTTGCACGGGGGCTGTGAGCTGGGGGGGCTTTCACAACGAGGTCGCACAGGCTCGTAGGGGTCGGGGCCGTATCTGGACGCCCGTATCCGATCGGGAGCCGAGCCAAGGAAGGGAGCGTGCGGGACTTCTTTTCGCGACGTGGCTCCTCCACTATGCCCCTGTAGCACTGCAGACGCATCGGTAGTGACCTTTTGTTGCCGCAATCGCATGGGGCGAGGGGTGTCTCGATGCCTCTCCTTTCCACGGATTTGATCCAGCATTGCTCGCAGAGCCACCTGCAGCTCTTGCCTTGCAAGTAAGCCTGAGAGCGGTTCTGTGCGAGGAGGTCTCTTGTGTCATCGTCTTCCCAGGTGCCGGTCGTGGATTTGATTCCCTTTTTCTGGCAGTCGTCCTCGTCGCAATCGAAGCGGCCGTTTTCAAGATCGACGCCGAACCTGTCGTCGGTCACCCTCGGCGGGATAAGTAGAGTACCGGGGGCCGGGGAAGCCGGGGGATCGTCGTCGAGCCGCCTGTTGGACATGGCAATGCCTCCTCCGATGTACTCCACGTCTGTCACGGCGCCCGGGCATCCGAGTCCTTCCTCTGATCCGCTGAGCTCTTTGTGGAGGGTGCAGATGGAGCACTTGCTCTTGCCCAGGGAACTGATCACGGCCGTCTGGACTAGCGCCTCCAGCACCCTCATAGGGGCCTCCAGGGGGAACTTGCTTCTCAGCATGCCGGTCCAGGTTCTTGGGCACCCGTGTTCGGCTGCGACCCTGTGGTGGTGCGCGTACGTGGCGAGCACGCTGATGCGTCTGATGGCATCCTCGAATTTCCCGTGCAGGGTGGCCAGTGCACTCAGGGAGAAGCCCCATGCGCCCGCGAAGGTGGTTCTGTACTCGAGGTGGACGTTCTGCCACGGGAAGCAGATACCCATGGCTGCCTCTATGATGTCCCCAATGGCCTCCGCATGTGGGAAAGGCCAGAGTGTCGCACGAGGCTCGCGCAGCTGGATCATCATGACGACGAGGAGGACTCTGAGTGTGGGGGGGTCCAGGTAGCTGCCGTCGCTGATGCGAAGGGCTTGGCCTGCTCGGAGAAGGAACTTTAGGTGCTGCATTCCTGGGTGTGCGCGGTGCCTCCTGCACCTCCCCGTCTCCGCGCTCCATGCCCCTGGGAACTGGTGCAAGATCTCGAAGGGGGTGCAACGGCTGGCGCCCTTTGGGCGGTGGCTGACACCCTTCACCCTGGGCAGGGGTGGGAGCGACTCGTTGGGGACGGCTAAGCTCTTGTCGTTCCAGGGGGTGCCCAGCCCAAGGAACCACGCCAGGGCTGCCCACGTCATGTTCTAGCTGGCATGAAAGCTGGTCCTGGTCGCGGCCGCGAAACAAAGGTTCAGGCGGCAAGAAGCAAAACCCGGGGCACGAACGAGGCAAATTAGCTACAACAGGCACAGGCCGGCCGGCCCGCTCACAAAGCAGCCGCGAACCTGAAGGGGAGCTGACGGCAGGGGTATCCTGAGAGCTCGAGCACGTGCACAGACAAAATGTCATGGAATTCGGTGCCTGCCACAATATGAGACGTGAACCAGGATAACCTAGCCCGTCAATCTGAGTGGGGGCACGACCCACACAGTAGAGACGTGAACCAGGATGGTCAAGTCCGTCGTGCTGAGTGGGGGCAAGTGGGCGGCCATGGGAGTGAGTCGCCAGTGGGGCGCCAGGCTCCAAACGCCCGGACGACTTGAGCTAGCCATAAAGGCTGAGCTGTCGTGAGCCGTGGTGCAACGCAACTGGGGAAAACTGAAGGTAAAGCCTGGAATGCTGCACCTGCTGCGGAGGGCTGAACCACTCCGTAACGAAGCCAACACCTGTCAGACCACCCCACAGCGCACGGGGGAACCGAGCGACTGCGAGCCTCGCAGCGCGTGCCGGCAAGGTGTCAGGCCTCTGAGTGGGGGGGAAGCCAGCTGGCGTGGTCAGCATCGCCAGCGGGGAAGAGTAGAGGGAGCTGCACTGGTGGTAGTGTTGCCCTGAAGGCAAAACTAGACCAGAGCAGGCGAATACCCCAGAGAACAGAACGGGCTGTACCTCCCGGGGCACGTGGCGCCTGTGCGAGCGAGGCGTGCCGATGCCATAGGGCGATGCGCCTGGGGGGAGCTGCACTGTGGTAGACACGAGGGCCAACGGGCGCAAAGTATGGCCCAGTCCGCCGCTTGGCACTTCCGCCCAAGACACAGGGAATGCCAACACACACCACGTGGTCCTCCAGGGTCGCAGCTAACCGCCGCTGAGAGTGATGAGCCAAACCACGAACAGCGAGGGACACGGGCGGCCCTGGGAGGGGGGGGCAACAACACCGACGTCTGACAGTACGTCTGGCGGGCCCCGGGGCCAAGGGCGGGGGGCACTCGCCTGGCCCGAGAGGGGAAAGGCGAGGGGAAGCAACGCCTCTCCCCTCGGCCTGGCCCCGAACCCGTGGGTCAGGGGCCATGGTCATTCTCTTGGGTCCTCCAGGGTCGCAGCTAACCGCCGCTGATGTTTGTGAATCTGTAGTGTGACCAAACTGTGACCAGGTTAGGTCGCGTTCCCTGCCAGGCAGGCGGGGGGGAGGCAGTGGCCCACTCCCTGCCAAGGGGCAGGAAGCGGGCCACAGCATCCCCCCCGCCTGCCTGGCGGCGAGAAATTGCTTGGTTCCTCCAGGGTCCCAGCTAACCGCCGCCCAAGACAATGAAATGGTGGGTGGGCCCTTCAAAGGTGGTAAAGGCCGAGGGAGGGTGGGGTCCTACGTGGACCTCAGGCTGTGTTTGCCTCAGCCCTCTGTGTAAGAGCCGTGTGCGATGCCACTTCCAGCCTCCGCCACACGCGCTGATCCCAGCGCTGTAGCTGATGACGTCTGGCTCAACTTTGCCCCTCGCATCTCGCTGAGGGGCGGCAGAGCCTGCATCCACTGCCCAACCTTCCCACACGCGCTGATGTCGGCATTGTAGCTGATAGCGTCTGGCTGCAGCGTCACCTTCAACATCTCGCTGCGCGGCGACAGAGCCCGCTGCCACTGCTCGCCTGTCCCCCACCGCATCGCAGCGTTGTAGCTCACTACGTCGGGCTCCCACGTCGCGTCCCGCATATATCTAAGCAGCGGCAATGGCCAGCCTTTCTCGCACGCCCGACCCCAGCGCTGCAGCTGATTAGGTTGGTATCCAGTTTCGCGTTTGACACTCGCGGAGCGTACATGGAGCCTGAGACCACTGATACCTTTCTCGCACGTGCTATTGCCAGCGTTGT
Source organism: Prorocentrum cordatum (assembly GCA_963575745.1). Classification (NCBI taxonomy): domain Eukaryota; class Dinophyceae; order Prorocentrales; family Prorocentraceae; genus Prorocentrum; species Prorocentrum cordatum. The sequence goes on from CAUYUJ010014143.1 coordinate 180,895, forward strand.
ATCTGATGACGTCTGGCTCCAATTTCGCCTCTCGAATCCCGCTGAGCAGCGACAGTGCCTGCTGTCACTGGCCGCCTGTCTCGCGCGCGCGGATCGCAACGTTGTAACCGGCAGCGTCTGGCTCCAACTTCGAGGCACAAAACTCGCAAAGCAGGGACAGTGCCTGATTCCATTGTCCGCCTTTCAAGCACACTCTGATCCCACTGCTGTAACTGATCACGTTGGGCCACACTGCCGCCTGACACATTTTGCTGGGCAGCGACAGGGCCTGCTGCCAGAGCCCACCCTTCTCGCAGCGTTGTCCCAGCGGTGCAACTGATGACGGCGGGATCCAACTTAGCTTCCCACATACCGGCGAATAGCGCCAGAGCATGCCGCCATTCCCCGTTTTCCTGACACTCATTGATTCCAGCGTTGTACCTGACAACGTTGCGCTCCATCTCCACTTCTGACATCCCACTGAGCAGCGACAATGCGAGTTCCCATTGCTCACCCCTGGCGCACGCGCTGATCCCAGCGCTGTAGCCCACAACGTCCAGCTCGCACCTCGCGTCCCACATCTCGCCGAGCGAAGACAAAGCTTCTCGCCATTCCGCCTCTCTCGCACGCGCTGATTCCAGCGTTGTAGCTGATGACGTGGGGCTCCAACTTTGTCTGCCACATCGCTTAGCAGCGACAGCGCCTGAAACCTTGGCCACAGCCCCCCGCGTGGATCCAGGGCCGCGGCAAACCGCCGCTCTGGGTTGGGTGAAGACGAGGCACCCACGGAGGGTGGCGGCAGACGTCCCTTGTCAGACAGAACCAGGATGCAAGAGTACCCTGCGTCCCCGTGGGATGCCTCGTGCCCGTAGTCTCTGCTACTCCCCGCGTGGAGTACCTTGAGCTCCCGCGGGATGTCTCGCGCTCGACGCCTCTGCAGCTCTCCGCATGGATCCAGGGACGCGGCAAACCGCCGCTCTGGGTGGAGTGAAGACGGAGCGCGCACGGGGGATGGCGAGTGACGGCCCTTGGCCGACAGCACCGGGATGCAAGAATACCTTGAACCCCCGCGGGGGGCCCCGGGCCCGTAGTCTCTGCTGCCCCCCGCGTGCATCCAGGGTCGCAGCTAACCGACGCTGAGAGGAAGGTGACACCGAACAGTCGGTCTTTTCGTCCACAGCTGGTGTGGTCCGGGGAGGGCAGTCTGCAGCCTGTGGACTGACTCACTGAGGGCAGTGCTGCCCCCTCGAAGGCCGACGCATCCATGGGGGGTGCGTGGTGGTACATCCAGGGACGCCGTTGACCGCTGCTGAAGTGTAGAGAGGGGGGGTCGTGCGCGTAGTCACAGCTGCCCCCGCGTGGATCCAGGGTCGCGGAAAACCGCCGCTCTGGGTTGGGCGAAGACGGAGCACCCACGGAGGGCGGCGGCAGGCGGCCCTTGTCAGACAGCACCGGGATGCAAGAGTACCCTGAGCCCCCGTGGGATGCCCACGGGGGGGGGGGGCGGCAGACGGCCCTTGGCGGATAGAACCGGGATGCAAGAGCACCTTGAGCCCCCGCGGGAGGCAGGTTGGAGTGGCCCAGAGTGGGTAGCAAGCCCCGCTGAAGGCTGGTCTGTCAACGCGGAGGCCGGAACTTCTGTGGAGACGGTGCGCGTCGGTTCCTCCAGGGTCGCAGCTAACCGCCGCTGATGTTCCGGCGCTTGCAGCGCGACGAAACTGGGACCTAGCTAGGCCGAGCCCGCGGCCAGGCAGGAGGGGGGATGCTGGGGCCCACCGCCCGCCCACGGCCCGTGAGCCGGCTGTCGTCATCGGACAGCCAAGTCTGGGAGCCTGGGGGGCCTGCTGGCGCGACGCCGCTCTGGATAGAGTGAAGACGGGGCACCCACAAGGGCGGCGGCGGAAGGCCCTCGTAGACAGCACTGGGACGCAAGAGTGCCCAGAGCCCCCGCGGGAAGACACGAGCCCGAAGGGGGCAGACACCACCGCACACCGAACGGGCCCAGGTGCATGTGTCAGGGGGCTCGGCTGCCATCCCCGAGGGGCACCCAGGGTCGCAGCTAAACGCCGCTGAGAGGAAGGTAGTACCGAACGGCCGATATTTTCGTCCACTGCTGGTGTGACCCGGGGTGGGCAGTCAGCGGCCAGTGGACTGATACGGCGGGGGCGGTGCTACCACCTCGCAGGCCGACACATCCATGAGGGGGGGCGTGGTGGTACATCCAGGGGCGCCGCCGACCGCTGCTGAGGTGTAAAGAGGGGGAGTCGAGCCCGTAATCTCAGCTGCTCCCCGCGTGGATCCAGGGTCGCGGAAAACCGCCGCTCTGGCTCGGGTGCAGACCAAGCACCCTCGGAGGGTGGCGGCAGACGGCCCTGGTCAGACAGCACCGGGACGCAAGAGCACCCTGAGCCCCCGTAGGAGGACACGAGCCCGCACGGCAGACGGCCCTGGGCGGACAGCACCAGCATGCAAGAGCCCCTTGAGCATCCGCGGGAGGTCCCGAGCCCGCGGTCTCAGCTGCACCCCGCGTGGGCCCAGGGTCGCGGGAAGCCGCCGCTCTGGGTATAGTGAGGACAGAGCGCGCACGGGGAGGAGGAGGCAGACGGCCCTTGGCCGACAGCACTGGGACGCAGGGCACCTCGAGCCCCGCGGGCCCCTCCCCGCCGGGAGGGGCGACGGGGCGGGCACCCAGGGAAGTGGCCGCTAGACAGGAGCCGCGGGACCCTTCACAGCCAGCGCGGCGCCGCGACGTGGGGCAGCAACGGCTACTGCGGGGAGACGACCAGCACCTGTTTTTTGCCCTTCCTGGGTGCGCGGGTGTCCGGGTGGCCCTTTGCCGCATGGTGACCCCTGCCCGCGCAGCCGCTTCGACCCAGGTGCCGACGCCGCAGCCGAGCCCAGTCGACGCCGAGGCCCAGCGCGTCGCTAACGGCACGTACGTCGCACTTGTGGCTGCGGAAGGAATCCAGGAAGTTAAGGCAGGCTTGCGGGTCGCGCCGAAGCGGGTCGAGCGCGCCTTTGCTGCCAGGCGCGGCCTGCTGCGCGGCAAAAGCGTGCCAAGTGCCTGTGCACATTGCCCCCAGGGTGACTTGGAGCCGCCTCATCGCCTCGCCGGGTGTCCCCCCGGGAAGGTCCCACTGGATGGTGCCGATCTTTGCTTTGTACAGCTGCTGTCCCGTGTCGGGGTCTGAGGGCTCTGGCCATTGGCGCCGCTCTGGCCATTGGCGCTGCCGCGTGTTCTGGCCGCAAGTCTCCGGCGAACCAGCCCCGCTGTCCTGGACGGAGGGCTCGGAATCTGTTCGCGACAGCTCCGGTTGCACGCCTGGCCGGGCCCTGCGGGAGGGTGCGGGTCGCATGGTCGGACGCCAGGCAGGGGCCGGATCGCCTCCGGCAGCCCGGGCGGGCGTTGTCCTGGGATGCGCGGGGAGAGGCCCCTTCCGCTGGCGCCCGCCTTCGGGCATGTGCCCGCCGTCGCTCACGGGCAAACCCCCTTCGTTCACCGCGAGACTCCCGCTGGACTCAGGGGCGCCGCTGGTCACACCAGGTGCGCGCACGTACGGCGACACCGTTTCCATTGCCAGAGCACAAAATTCTTTGTCAGGCGTGTCCTGGGCGTCTGGAGGAAGCGCCTGAGGCTCGCCGCCCGTTCGGCTGGGTTCACCGGCATGGGAAGGAGGGCGAATAGGCGCGAAAGGGTTCCCCCGACGAGCCGGCGGATGGCCTCGATGTCCTGCGTCTGAACGGCTGGTCCGTGGTCCCCGTCTTGGGTCTGCGGCGTTCCCAGAGGACTGCTGACGGTCTGCATAGTTTGTGGAAAAGGTGGGGGCGGCACGATGCGGCAGGCTAGCCCCTGCTGGTCCAGGACCTCGCTTCGCGGACTGTTGCGGCAGTCGCCCGCACTTTCGGAGGCCAACCCCTGTCTACCCGGTTCTGCTCCAGGGGCACGGGCGACGGCTTGCGCCTCATCCGCACCTTCAACGGCCTCCGCTGCTTCAGCCCCCGATATTCCGCGGCCTCCGCAGCTTCCGCCCCTTCTGCCGCAGCCCCCCACTCCTTTTCCCTGTCATCCAAGGCCGCATCTCCTAACCCAACCGAGCAGCTGGGGTCGAGAAGATGGCTCGGGCACTGAGCCTCTTCCGCGCAGCTGGAGTCGCGAAGATGGCTCGGGCGCTGAGATGCAGGGGTGCCATTTGTTCTCGGAGACCGGGGATCAGGGAGCCAGGGTACTTCATTCAGACCCGTTCCGCCCCCTTCAAGCCTGACGGACACTGCGCGTTCGTGCGGGCTCTGTTGGCTCCCAGGGGTGCCCGGAAGGCCGCCGGGGAGCAGGGGCACCTCCCTCTGTCCGTCAGAGAGGGCGCCTTGAGGTCTCGCGGGCCCCTCGTCCCCAGGGTTGCGGCAGACGGCTGTCTGAGCCGTTGTGGGTATCTGCGGCTGCCGCTGCTGCTGCTGCTGCTGCTGCAGCTGCTGCTGCTGTTGCTGCTGAGGGAGCAAGGGCGCCCCCTTCTGACCTTCGGAAAGGGCGTCTTGAGGTCTCGTGGGGCCCTCGTCACCCGGGGCGCGGCTGACGGCCGTCTGAGCTGTTGCGGGCCCCTGCCCGCCACGGTTGCCGTTGACGGCCGCCAGAATGCTTGGAGATCTCTCTGCGCCTGCGTCTTCCTGCCCAGTCTGCTGGCCGCCAGGGGTGCCCGGAAAGGCGTCAGGGAGCGGAGGCACCTCCTTCTGACCCGTTCCGCCCCCTCCCCCTGCGTTTTTCTGCGGGGTCTGCTGGCCGCCAGGGGTGCCCGGAAGTTCGTCGGGGAGCAGGGGTGCCTCCTTCTGACGGTCAGAGAGGGTGCCTTGGGCTCTCGCGGGTCCCTCGTCACCAGGGTTGCGGTTGACGGCCGTCTGAGTTGTTGCGGGTCTCTGTCCTCCAGGGTTGCAGCTGACGGCCGCCTGAGCTCCTGAGGATCTCTCTTCGCCTGCGTCTTCTTGTCAGGGCGGGCCGTCGGGCTGGCCGTAGGTCGGGCCGTCGGGCAGGCCGCGGGCACGGCCGTGAGGCTGGCTGTCTGGCTGGCTGCGGGGCGGGCCCACTGGCTGGTCGTCGCGCGGGCCGCGGGGCTGGCAGCCAAGCAGGTCGAGGGGATGGCCGTCGGGCAGCTCGGGGGGCAGGCCGCCTGGCAGGCCTCGGGGCGGGCCGTGCGGCCGGCCGTCGGGCTGGCAATGGGGCTGGCTGTGGGGCTGCCCGGGCTCGCCGCCGCCGGGGCTGGCCGTGGGGCTGGCCGCGGGGCTGGCCGCGGGGCTGGCCGCGGGGCCGGCTGCGGGGCTGGCCGCGGCGCCGCCGCCCGCCGCCGCCGGCGGGGGGGCGGCGGCAGCGGCAGCAGCGGGGCGAAGGATGCAGCCGTGCCGCTGGTGGCGGCGGCAGCAGAGGCGGCGGCGGCGGCGCGGCGCGGCGGCCGAGGCGCAGGCGGCGGGGCCGCCGAGGCGCCGCCGCAGCGGCAGCAGCTGCTTGCGGCGCCGCTGAGCGCGGATGCGGCGGCGGCGCCTGCCGGCCGCCGCCGTTCGGGCGCCAGCCCCCAAGGGGAAAGGCAGCGGCGGCGGCGGCGAGGCTCGCCGACGGCCGCCGCCGCGGCCGCTGGCCCGGCCTCCAGGGTGGAGGCGGCGGCGGCGGCGGCGGCGGCGGGAGCAGCCGCGGCCGCGGCAGGCGGCAGCCCAGCGCGCGCGGCGACTGCCGCGCGCTGCCGCCGCCGCCGCAGGGCGGCGACCGAGGGGGGCGAGGCCATCGCGGGGCCGGCCCGGCGCGAACCTTTCCAGGGGCGGGCTCGAGCCGAGACGGCTTGAGCCAAGGCTACGTACCTAATAAGAATACTTTGTTGTTCGCGGCTCCAAGGCGAGGTACATGGAGCGGGTCAACGTCCGGGGCACGGAACGAAGATAATTGGCCGCAGTGGCGCACGCACATGCCAAGGACAAAATGACCCTCATTGAAACGCATACGGCGTCGGCAGGTGACTGGCACAGACATCCCAGCAGGTGGGGACGCCAAGGCGCAGCGACCGGCGTCGGAACGGGGGGGGGAAGTCGCCCTTTCGGCGCCAAGCTCCAGCCGAACCATAAACGGAAGCGGGGCCAAAACGGACGGCGCTGCACAGAAAGAGGGCCCGAATGGCCACTGGCCAAGCAAAGCCATCGAGCGTGCACACAGATACGGGCCGCCCAAAGCCACCGCAGGGGGGGGAGGAGGGAGCGAAAGCGAGCGACAACCAAAGGCTCACTGCAGCACAACGAGTAAACGATGTTGCGGCGAAAAGGGGGCCTGACTCATCATGGATCACTGATGCTGAGAGTAGCTGAACCCGTCAGAGCGCCGTCCAGTAGAGGAAGACCACTGGTGTGCGTTCACGAAGCTGAGCCACCTCCAGCCGGTAGCCAGTGCGTGCACATCGTATCCGACTCTCGCGGTTCGGGGGCAAAACGATGCAAAGTACTGACGGGGGCTGGTAGCATACTGTTCTGCTAGGGGGGGCGACCACGAACTGCTGAAGGCTGAACCACTCGATGCAGGGCCACTCCCTGACGAAGCCAGACCTCGGGCGTCACCGAATGTATGGCTGACGGCCGCACCCAATCCACACCTGTCACACAGCCCGGGCGCAAGCCGAGTACACCGACGCCAGTGGGGAGCCGATGGCTGGAGGTTACCGAGCTGCTGGGCCACAACGCTCGTAGGCGGCATGCCGACGGCGGGCCAAGACGACCTTGAGGTAGAGCCATGACCGGGTCAGCGACGCACCAAGGCGAAACTCAGGCAGGATGGGGGGCGCAGCCAGCCGCTGAGCGCCGGCGTCAATGAGGGATGGCGGGGCACCAACCAATGGACCACCGGTGTGCGTGCACAAGGCTGGCAACCACCAGCCGGTAGCCAGTGCACTTACGTCGTATCCGACTCATGCGGTCCGGGGGCACAACGATGCAATGTCCTGGCGAGGGCTGGGGCTGCGGCTGCGCCGAGAAGAGCCTCACGAACTTGGACCGCGGAAGGCTGAACCACTCGACGCAGGGCCGCTCATTCGACGAGACCAGTCACCATGTGCATGGTGGACAGCCCCATCCACTCATCTCCTGCCACGCTGCCCCTGCGGAAGCCGGATGTGCCCGACGCCGGGGCGCACGGGTGGCTGGCAGTTGCCGCGCTGCTGGGCTGCACCGTTCGCTGGCGGCGCTGCCAAGGCGACCTCGCGGTGGAACCAAGGCTGGGTCGGCACTGATACCCCCTAGGCAGGTCACAGGGCGGACGCTCTTCATCGGTCGATGCAATCTACGCTGTTGATCGGGAGGGGCGCTGCCGAAAGCCGCAGAGACGTTGTGATAGAGAAGAGCAGGAGGGGGCGCAGCCAAAAACCGCTGGACACAGATAGATACCCTGGGCCTCCATGCACAGAACTTCTTGACCACGGGCGCGCTGACCTGCCAAGGCGTCCTTGTAGCAGAGCGGTGGCTGGGTTGGCAATTCGCAATTGAACGGGGTGGGGGCGCAGCCGGAAGCCGCAGAGACATTGCGAATGAAGGAGGAGGAGGAGGAGGAGGAGGAGGAGGAGGAGGAGGAGGAGGAGGGGGCGCCGTCAACGCCTGGGACACGGTGACTGGGCCACTCGACGCGGGGCAGCACGACGAAGCCAGATATGTGAATGGAGGACCGCCACCTCCACTCAACACCTGCCACGCTGCCCATGTAGAAGCTGGCTGCCTCCGACGCCAGGGCATACAGGATGCTGGCAGCTGCCGAGCTGCTGGGCTGCATCGACTGCTGTCTGCGCGCTGACGTGCCAAGGCGACCTCTGAAGAACCATAGCTGGGTCGGCAGACCGATACGCCCTGGGCGGGTCTCAGGGCGGACGTTCTTCTGCGTCCGATGCAACCTCGGCAGACCTCGGGGGGGGGCGCAGCCGAAAGCCGCAGAGATGTTGTGAAAGCGAAGAAGAGAGGAGGAGGCGCAGCCACAAGCCGCTGAACACAGATAGCGATACCCAGGGCACGCATGCTCGGAACTTCATGACCACGGGGGGGGGGGGGCTGAGCGAGGGCGGCGCGGCGGGTAATGTCGTTCACCAACCGCCGCCGTTTACTGTGCTGTAAAAGAGGTGGAGCGCAGGAGGTGGGCTATTTTAACCACTAGTCTCTGCCGTCCAAAGTGGGCTGCCCTGGGAGGGCGGCACAGACGACCCCAGTGCCCGCGCTGGCAGTGGCCTCCACCGAGGGAGGCAGTGGCCGCAGTCCCGTGCGGCAGTCGTCCGCAGTGATGGAAGGGCCTGGCAAGGTCCACGACTCCAGCGTGGGCTGTCTACGTGCGCGGCGCAAAAGTATAGGCGCCCCACCGCCCCCGCGGGGGTGCGCGGGGCATTGCGGCCAAGGCCGGGCGCTGCAAGGTCCACGAGTCCAGCGTGGGCTGTCTATCAGCGCAGCGCAAGAGCATTGGTGTCCCTCCGCCCCATCGGAGGTAGCACAGGGTATTGCGGCCAAGGCCGGGCGCTGCAGGTGAAACTGTCAGGGGAGGGGGAGCGCGGCGAATGCCGGGCGGAGAGGGGCAAAGGTGGGGAAAGAGGTGGTATGTGCTGCACGTAGCAGGCAGCACGATAGGTGGTGGGCCGTGTCGATCACTGGTGCGCTCCTTCGCCAGCTGGGGGGGATGGGCCAGTGTCGCACGGGTCCCTCGTTGCGCCCCCGTCATCTGGATCAGGAGTCCCAACCTCGTGGACGCTTGTCGGCGTACGGGCGATCTCCTCTTGGAGAATAGCGCTTGCCCTTCGCCTTCCAGTCCGCGTCGGTCCATGACGCACCTTGGTGCCCCCACGCGTCCCATGACTGCCATCCACGCCACGACGAGGCTGAGCTAGATGCACCGGTCCATTGATCTGGCGGGACCGCACGCGCCGCCCCCTTGCCCGCTGTGGTCCAAGGGGGTGGGCGGCCACTGCTGTCGAACCCGCGAGCGGTGCGCGGTCTGGCGTCGCGTTGCAGGAGCCTGCGGCGTCGCTTCTTGACACTCGACCAGGCGACGTGGAGCTTGAACTCTCTATCCAACTTACAGGCATCGAATTCGGCTGTGCTCCATGCCTGGAGGAACTCGTTGCACTGTAGTACGGAGTGGAGCTTGGGATCAAGCTTGGCGCAGTGGCCCCCTCGCTTCGAGGCTGCCTTGTTGATCCAGGCGCCCCAGACTCCGTTGAACGCACCTCCCAGAGTCTTCTGCAGCCGAGAGATCTCGTCTGGTGCCGGCTCGTCCCTTGAGACGTCCGCTTTGTCAACTGGACACATGTACATGGGGATGCCTCCCATGGGATCGTCAGGGTGTTCTGCGGGTGGCTGCGTTCTCCGCGTGTCGTTCCAGGAGGCCTGGGTGGCGCGCGGTAGCCGAGAGACGTCGCATGGGGGTGGGGTGGCCGAGCGTTCCCTGGCTCTGTTCTCATCAATCGCAGGTGGTCGCCAGCTACTTTCGCCATCCGCATATCTCAGAGACCTGTTGTCCCGGGCTTCGTTCAAGCTCTGGATCCGGTCATCCCTGCTACGAAGGTCGCCTGGGGCGTTCCTATCTCTGACTGCTTCCCTGGAGGCGGCCTGCACATACGGGGACCAGACTTCTGAGTCACTCCTGTCGGGAGTTCGTATCCAGAGCTGTAGGGAGTCATGGATCACCTTGTCATCCTCAGGAGGAGCTGCGTCACTTAGGTCGTCGTCGGGGTGGGATGTCATGCGGGCTAGATCGCGCGTAGCCGTCTGACTCGGATTTTCTGCCCCCCTCTTCTCCCCAATAAAACCTTTCCACGTCGCCTTCGCCTTTGCAGTGCCCTGGTAGGGTTTGTCCCTCTGCCTGGGGTACAGGAGTCCCGTCAGCCTCAGCAGGCTGTGGGGGTGGCGCGACGGCGCGGGTCGGGGATGCTCCTTGGGCCTCCACTCGGCGTTCCGCCGCGGGGGATTCCTTGCTGTTGTTCGTCCTGTTGAGCCAGCTGGCTGCTGGTGACTCATCCCCGCCTGAGCTGCTAGCTGCCGTCTCCAGGGGTAGGCCGGCGAGGTGGTTGATGGTACCCCTGGCCAAGTCGGAGCCTTCCAACCTTGTTAGGAAGGCCATGAAGATGTGAAACGGTTGTCAGAAGGGGCACTGCCCCTCCTGGACGGTGAGGCTGTCTGCATAGCGCTCCCATTCTTCTTTGTACTTCTGGTTCTTGCCCGCCAGGTGTGAGACCACCCTGGCTGCTGCGGCGCGCTGTCCGCCCCATGGGACGCGCGGGGGGTGTCCGTTCTCTGGGATTGCGTCTCCGTACACCGCGTCCAGGAAGGGGAGCAGCCGCTCAGTCGGCCGCCTCGTCGGTCATGTCCCCTTTGATGTTCTCGCCTTGTTGTTGTGCGTAGGTGGCCCATCGGGTGTAGATCGTGCGGCTCCACTCTATCGTGTACTTGACCAGGGCGTGGACCGGGCCATCCGACTCCACCCCTGCAAGACGATGGGTGGAGAGCGCGGGCAAGAAGGGGCACACGGGGGGAGGCACTTTGGGGAATGAGGAGCTGCTGCTGTTGGAGGCCCTGCCGTCTGCTCCCGGTTGGCCGTCTGGGCTGCTGGAATCCGCGCCACGTGGTGACGCGCCATCCTCGCGGGGCGTGGGTCGTGAGAATGCGTCATTCACCGACGCACTGATTCCTGCTGGGGAGAGGTGTGCGCACATGTCGTAACTGTCTTCTGGCACCTCCGCTGTAGTCTTCCGCTTGGTGGGAGCAGTGGGGTACACCTCGGTCGAGTGGTGATCGAGGATGCGGTCGGGGACGCCTGGCGCCACATTCCAAATGTGGACGAGGCACCTTCTGCAGGCCCATCCCGCGTTCCACTGCTGCTTGGTCCAGAGGGTGGGCATCGTGCCCCACGGGGGCAGGCCTGTCTGCTCGTTGCACGGTGCCCCTGGCTCGGGGCGCCACATGAAACATCCGAGAGCGGGGCGGCCGGTTTCCAAGACAATCAGAGGAGACCTGGGGGGGCATGTGTCGCACATGGCTGTGAACAAGCTCGTGCGATGCGAGTCTGACCCAAACCTGCCGTCGGACAGCCTGTGAGCTGGGAGGGCGGCGCCGACTTTTGGTGGCTGGAATGCAGGAGGTGTGCACATGACGAGGTCCTTCAGGATAGAAAGGGTTGGCGCGTTGTTCGGTCGCCCGTGCCCGATTGGTAGCCGGGCCAGGGGGGGAAGGGTCCGAGCTTTCTTGCGAAAGCGTGCCTCTTCCAGTCTGCGCTTGTGCTCCTGAAGGCGCTGCTGCAGGGACCTCTTAGTGCCACCGCCCATGTGGATGGGGATGGGAACCTCGACACCTCTCTTTTCCAGGGACTTGACCCAGCACAGTTCGCAAAGCCACCTGCAATTCAGTCCCTGCGTGTAGGCCTGGGCGCGGTTCTGAACCAGCAGTTCTCTCGTGTCGTCGTCTTCCCAGGTGCCGGCTGTGCTTTGCATCCCCGCGTTGGTGCACTCGTCGCAGTTGTAGCTGGCGTCTGCTTGCTTCTTGCGGAACCTGTCGTCGCACACGGAGGGAGGGGTGAGCACTGTGCCGGGGGCTGGGGAAGCGGGAAGGTCCTCGTCTAGGCGACGGTTGGACACGCGATTCCGCCTCCGATATACTGCACGTCTGCCATGGTGCGTGGGCAGCCAAGTCCCTCGTCTGCACCGGCAAGCTCCCTGTGCAACTTGCATATGGAGCAGCCTCCCTGGCTCAGAGGACTGATGTCCGCGGGCTTAACTATCGCTTCCAATACGCGCATGGGGGCCTCGAGGGTGAACTCGAACTCCAGCATCTCTGCCCACGTCTTGGGGCAGCCGTAGACGGATGCAGCGATGCGATGGTGGGCGAAGGTGGCCAGCGTGCTGACGTGACGGATGGCGTTCTCCATCTTGCCGCGGAGGGAGGCAAGGGTACCCAGGTTGAGGCCCCATGTGGCGGCGAACTGAGTTCGGAACTCCTTGTGGGCTTCTTGCCAGGGGAGGCAGAGGCCCATGGCGGCCTCAAAGATGTCCCCCGTGGCCTCGGGTGCGGAGATGGCCAGAGCGTTGCGCGAGGCTCCCGGAGCTGCAACATCATTACCACCGGAAGGACTCTAAGTGTGGGGGTGTCTAGCGGGAGCCCGTCGCTGCTGCATAGGGTGCGTCTGAGCGTCGAGATAGATTGGCCTGGGCGGAGCAGTGAGTGCAGGTGATGCATCCCAGAGTGCACCCTGTGCTGCTTGAAATTGCCCGTCTCTTGACTCCAGGCCGCGGGGAATTGGGGAAGCACGTCGTCAGGGGTGCACCGGGGGGAGTGAGTCCAGCGGGACCTTGTGTTGGGAGCTGGCCCAGGGAGTGCCCAGCACCAGGAACCAGACCAGGGCCGCCCACGTCAGGATGTAGAGAAGGTTGCTTGCGTCAACCCCCAGTTCAACGTCAGTGCCGTACCCGAGGTGGCTCCATGCTTTCCGATCGAGGCTGCCAGGCAGCCTTGGGGTGGCGCCCATGGACCATTGGTGGGGGTGGAGCCCGGCCACAGTGTAAAGGATGACTCCCATTGCCGGGTCCTCGACCAACCTCTGCAGGCTGCCTGCGATGGCTTCGCCGAGCTTCTCCCAGGAGAACTCTGGATCGAGCGGGGCAGCAATACGGTCGGCGAAATTGTTCTCCATGGAGGCCGGGCCTTCTTGATGGCGTCGTCGAGCCCTTTGCTGACGTCGTCCCCTGTGTGGGAGGGAGCAGCAGGGATCCACGACGTGAGGTCCTGGATAGGGTCGAACTCATCATCGGTCTCGAGCGACCACCTTGTGCCCAAGTCATCTCCTTTGAAGCGGACCCCTAGCTTCGCGAATCTTCCATACTCTGACAGTTCCCGTAGACGGGCGCCTGTGGCTGTGCCGAACATCCTTCCGTCACCGATGATGACCACGTTGGTGGTGGCACGGGTGATCGCTACGTTCACCCTGTTGGGGTTGTCCATGAATCCCCAGTCGTGCCACTTGCTGGACCGGGTGGTCAGGTATATGACCAGGTCGGCCTCGCCACCTTGACTGGAGTCGATGGTGGAGATGGTGAGCTTGCCGCTTGCCAGGTGCTCTTCGGCGAGTTGCCGTAGTCCAGGGAGGCGCAGGGACATGCCGGTGAGAGGAGTGTTGCGCTGCACGAACACGCTTGCGTGGTCCCTGGCGTCGGTGGCGTACGCGGGGGGGTGAGAGGGGGGCCCGCCACCTTGGGCTGACCGTTCCTTGCCCTTCCCTTTGCCCTTAGTCTTGGCCTGCCTGAGGGCGCCACTGATGCTGCCCCCCGATTGGGGCCATCCCTTTTCCAGGACTGCACACTGCAACTGGTAGCCCACCACGACACGCACCGATGCGCCTTTGTGAATGGCAGGCAGGAGGGCGCGCACAATGTCCACAGCCTGTGCGGCCTCCAGTAGGTTAGCGCACCCTGCGCGGAGCCTTGAGGTGACCTCCAGTGAGGGGTTGTCGACAAGAAGGAACCGGTGCCGCTCTTCCTCGCGATGGGTACCTGGCATGAGGTCCAGCAGCATCTTTTCCATGTCATCCTTGGGGGTGGCCGCGGCCTTGGCAAGTGCTTCGAGCCTATCGCTGTCCCAGGGCCGTAGCTTCTGCCATGGGAGTCCCTCGATAAGGGGCCTCTGGGTGAAGGGGTCAGTGAGTCCAGAGCGCATTGTGTCGTTGTAGAAGGGGGCGTTCGGCCATGCCAGAAGTAGGGGGTGCATGCGGAAGCAAAGGCTTAGCTGTACCACGGCTGTTGTTTCGTCCCCCAAGGCGTTGTGGAGCCGATCGAAGATGGAGAGGCAGAGCCCTAGATCGGCAGCCTTCCTCGAGAGGACCGCGGGGGGGAGCTGCTTAGGGTGTCCGACCAGCACCAGGCGCCCGCCTGAGCGGATGGCGCTGTCGAGAGACATGGCGGCCATAAGTTCGCGGGATTGCCCTGCCTCGTCGATGATGAGCAAGGCTACCGGGGCAGCAGTCCTGAGGGCCTCCGCGGATTCGCGCGTTGCAAAGATCGCTTTGGCGGCATTGAGGAGCTGGGCACGGAATGCGGAGAATTCTTTCGAGGATCCGCCATCGGATGAAAGCCTGCCGTGTGCCCTGAGGAAGTGTCCTCCTGGGGTGAGCGCAGCTAGTGCCTTCGCAACCCTGAAGTCTCTGGCCAGGCGGACGCATCTGGTTGGGTAGCCTGTCCTATGCCCTAGCTTGTTAGCCTGGCGTGCGCTGCTGAGACCGAGAGCTGGCTGATCCGCGGCTGCGTTGGAGCCTGCTGTCAGCGCCACCGCTTGTCCTTCAGGCAGCGCGTCGGCCCAAGTGTCCATCGTGGCGACTGAGAAGACAGTCTTGCCGGTTCCGCGGGGTCCGTGCACGACTGTCACGTGGTGTCGCGCGGTGGCCGCGAGGGCCCGCGTGGCGTCGCCGTTGAGGTAGTGGCGCCTGGCACCTTCATCGAGCGCAGCGGTCGAAGGTAGTTCCCTGGCCCGTTGGAAGACCTGCCCGACGGCATTGTCCACTTCTTGGTCGGAGAAGGGGGTGGTAGCCAGTGCCCCTGCTGGGGGGTGTGGGGCTGCCACGCCGCTGCCCGCTACTGTGGGCGCCATGCCTGGGGACTGGTCCTCGACGGTGGCCTTGGCACGTGAGAGTAGGGTCTGACCGCAAAGTAAGGTGTTCTCCACGCTGTTGGCCAACGTCTTGTCCTTCTTGTCGGCAGTACGGAAGGTGAGGAGGTACGTGATGACGTCCAGTGGCGTGCCAACCAAGTCTGGGGGGGCCTGCTGCAACTTGTAGATCTCGGTGATAGAGGTAGAGATCCGCCGGTATTGTATCCGGGGGCTTGTAGATCTCGGTGATAGAGGTAGAGATCCGCCGGCATTGTATCTGGGGGGGGCTTTGTCCAGCCTGTACCAGGCCATCCCCACTTCGCGTGGCCTTGGGATCCTGTCGTCAGCGTGGAACTTCCCGTATCTATCTACGTCGTATGCCACAATGCCCTCGTTGCTCGGGTACTTGGTTCCACATCTAAGCCCCAACGCATCACAGTCGCTCGTGGGGACAGTACCTCCGAATTCGGGTGGCCACAAGAGTTTGACCGAGGCCACTTGATCCGCGGATGGGCTGGTGATGCTGAGGAGCAGCATGCGGGCCCCCTGTCCTGTTTCCTGTCCCTCGAGCAGGACCTTGAACTCTCGGGGCCATTGCAGGTGCAGCAGCATCTTCCCCGCCGGGGCGGGAAATGCATTCCGCAACCTGAACTGATCGAGGAGGTCACAGGGGGACTCCTCGTCAATGGGGGCTACCGTCACGCCCAGCGCGCAGCTCTGCCTTCTTACCAAGTAAGTTTTTTTGGCCTTGGTGTAGCCGCCCCAGACGGTGTCAGTGGCCGCCATGCACTCGATCCAAGCTAGCCTGTCGAGGGTGCGCCCTCCTTGCCGCAGGTCCTGCCCCCGAAGTTTTGGGAGATTCACGCCCGAGGGGACTGCGCCAATGGGGGTGTGAAGGAGGTGCTGGGCTGCTGCGCTGCTGGTGGGGACTGCGAATAGACGGGTGATGGCATCCGCTGCTGCAGCAGCTGATGACTCGAGCAAGACCTTCCTGCTCACAGAGGGGGGGGCGTCTAGCCAGCTGTGTTGGTCCACATCTTCATCGCGCCTGGGCCTGGACCATTCCGCTGATTCCTGCGAGGAGGCCCTGCTGGAGGAAGCGCTCCGTCCATCCCACGGGTTCCGCGTGGCGGGGGGTCCTGCGAGCGGCACAGCGCGCGCGCCGGGCGGGGGCGGCGGCTGTGGCACCGTGGCCCCCCAGGCTCTGTGCGCGTCTCTGGGCGCCTTCCCCCAAGCCGCCCGGTACTGGTTAGGCGGGCGCAGGTCCATCGAGTGGACAGTGTCGGGGGGGGGGGGGCGAAATCGTGGAGATCGTCACGGCACGGAAAGTCGACCGGAACGTAGTCCCAATCGTCCAGGAAGGCCCAGACTGGAAGGTGGGGCAGGGTTCCCTCCTTCACTGGCGCTGGCAGCGTCCAGCCAGGCCACTGTGGTCTGCTGAAAGTGATCTTGAGCACTTGATCGTAGTCCTTGCCACCCGTTCTGGTCCAGAGATTGCCTGGCGAGGTGAACTCCCTTGGGTCCGGCCAGCCAGTGTCTATCTGCTTTTCGGCCTCGGTTGCGTGGGGCCACCCCAGGAGATGCTCCTTGCCATCACAGTGTCTCTGACACACCTCGCACCACCAGCACCATTCGCCATGGAAGTGTGCCCATCTGAGCAAAGGGCACTCGCGCGCATGAAAGGGTAGAAGGCCATCAACCTTGCTCGGTCCTTCAGCACGGTGGGCCGCAGGGGAGGGCCAACGGGCCAGTGGCCCATTGTTGTTCCTCCTCGTCATCCTGCTGGAGGGGGGCGCAGCCGAAAGCCGCAGAACACTGGCACACAGAGGGGGGTGGAAAGCTGCAGGGACCTCAGTTGGCACGGGGATCGATCGATCGGCAACCAGAACGGGGAGGAACCGAAGCAAGGGAGGAGGGGGGAGGATTTTCCAGCTGGAACGCGGCGGCGGCACACTCGGACGGGTCGCAGAGGTTGACCTCCAGTCCGTCGTGAACGGGAAAGTGAGCTGGTAGAGTGGGGGCGTCGCTCGCCCATTGCACGTGAGTACTGACCGTGCTCACGCCTTCCTTGCAAAGGGCGTCGGCCCAATAGACCCCGATGGTGGCGAGGCTGTCAGCAGCCTTGTTCAGTCTCCGTCTGACCGCTTGCCAAGTGAGTGCCCAGCCCGCGCTTTCCGCCAGCCCTAGGGCATCCTCCATCTGCCAGGCTAGGTGGAGCCTTCGGTATCTGGCGGTGCCCGCCCCGCCTCGGACGGCGGCGAGGTTGTCGCCGACCACTCTGGCGGCCCGGGGCGGGCCCCTGAGGTGGGGGGGCAAGACCAGACCCGCACGGCAGCCTGCTACTTCAGCCATGAGTGCGCTGCTACAGTCAGGGAGCGCTACAATGGCAACGGCCAGCACCTGGGGGGACCCAGTAGCAGGGTTGTGGAGCCACAAGATGGCACCAGCGCCCGAGACCTTGGTGGCGCCCTCAATGCTCCTAGCACCACCGTCGAAGGAGACCTCGTAGGGCCATTGGGTACTATTGGAGTCGGGGAAGGGCGAGCTGCGAACTGTGACCTCGTCACCGGGTTCTAGGCTGGAATTGGCGGTCAGGGTGATGGTGTGAGACCGGCACTCCCGGCAGAAAACGGAGGTCCATCTGGCGGTGGGAGTGTCGTCGGTTCTGGGGCAAGGGAACCAGCCTTGTCCTGGGGGCATCCATGCGGCCCGGGACTGCGGCGCCTGTAAGACCGCGAGTCTGTCCCCTGGGTTGCAGTGTCTGGTGGCCACCGGGAGCCTGCGAACCTCTCCTCCGGCCCTGCGGGCGCGTCGCTGCATATGGGGTCTGGCAGCTCCACAGATCGTTATTTCAGGGATGGCACCGGGGTTGCACGTGCTGCAGCTGTCTCGCATGACAGACCAGACCGACGTCTCGTCTGGGTTGTCGGTCCTGGGGGGGTCTTCGACCTCCTGCGCCTCGTCCTCGCTGTCCCCTTGTTGATCAATGTCGGCGACAACGATGCCTTGCAGGATGAGCCTGGCGGCTTCGTTGGCCTCAGGGGGAGTGGCGGCGAGGTCCTGGTAGGAATATTTTATGATTGGCGGCTCACGAGGACAGATCCAAGAAGCGGGACGGGACACTTAGCTGCAGAGGCGCAAAAGCCAATGAAGCAGGTGCAAATGCAGGGGACAAAATGACCCTCATTAGAGACGCTGGCGGCCCCACACTGGGGAACACAAGCACCAAACTCGATGCGGACGGATGGAGCTGTCGCACGCGTGGCGCCAAGCTCCGACCATACCGCACAGAGCGAAAGGGCGTGGAGCACGCCGCGCTGCGGCGGCGCGGAGTGGCCAGGCGTGGCCGCACCGTCCAAGCAACGAAAGTGAAGCCAAGGAGCAGGAGAGGCAGCGGGCGCAAGGGCACGCGGCAGCAGGAAAAAGTAGGGCACAGATGGAGGCCTCACTCACAGTCAAAGAACGCTCATGGCCAGAGCGACAAGAACCCCGACCAGGAACAGTCGGCCATGTCGTCTGAGTCCATCGCCTGCAGCTTGTCCGACACTGAAGGGCGGGGGCGTAAAGCTGCGAGTACTGACCGAGTCACGTGGCCCCGTCTGAAAGGACCGCGATGCCCTGCAAGGGGGGAACCACTTGCGCGGGAGCCCGAACGCGAAGGCGACGACCACAGTCGGGACCACAGTCGTCTGCGTCGTCGGCGCACACCGGGAGCAACTGGTCCAGCACAGAGGACGAGTGCTCAACGTCGCAAGTGTAAACCGGGACATAAATGACGGACCAGCTGGGGGATTGCGGCGACCTGCCAAAGGATGAACCACTTGCGCAGGAACCCGTCCACCCCGGGTCCGAAATCAGGTGCCAGAAGCGGCGGGGCTCGCTGGTCAGCACCTTGTCGAAGCCCAGCACCTGGTTCGCCTCGAACCATACCAACTCCGCGTGGGCGACCTGCGCGTCCTCCGCGGGGGCTGGAGTAGTCCGTTCCCGCGGGGTCACGCTGTCGCCGCCCAACGCTGTCCGAAGCACACATTGGCAGCCTATTGTGGTCAGCCTCGCTCCTCGGAGCCTTTCTAGGGAGCCCTCTGGCCGTCTATCGTAGTCCGTATCGCTCCACGGCGTTAGGCTCAGTGCGGGGGCGCAGCGAGGAACCACAGTGGCTGGTGCTTCTTCAACAGGGAAGGGGACGAGTCCACGTTGCAGGACGCGAACCCAGCACAGAAGGAGGAGGAGGAAGAGGAGGGGAGACGCAGCCAAGAGCCGCACAATCCGGTGAATTGGAGGAGGAGGAAGAGTCGGCCCACCGCGACGGTGCTGAGCGGAATGAGTCACCTCAGTTGGTCTCTCCACCGCTCACAGTGGAGGGTATTCAGTCACCGCGGGGGGGCCTGTGCCAGTCCACTTGGCGGAGGACAGTGTTGCCACCTTCTAAAAGCAGCACAGAGGGAGGGGAATAAATGAGGTGTGTAGGGGGTTCGCGGTGACCTGCCAAAGGATGAACCATTTGCGCAGGAAACAACCCACCCCGGGCCCGCTGGTCAGTACAATGTCGAAGCCCAGCACCTGGTTCGCCACGAACCACACCAAGTCCGCGTGGGCGACCTGCGCATCCACCGCGGGGGCTGGAGTAGTCCATTCCTGCGGGGTCACACTATCGCTGCCCAACGTTGCCCGAAGCATTCCTTGGCAGCCCATTGTGGTGAGTATCGCTCCTCGGAGCCTTCCTAGGGAGCCTTCTGGTCGTCTATCGTAGTCCGTATCGCTCCACGGCGTTAGGCTCGGTGTGGGGGCGCAGCGAGGAACCACAGCGGCCGGTGCTTCTTCAACACGGAAGGGGGCGAGTCCACGTTGCAGGACGAGAATCCAGCACAGAAGGAGGAGGAGGAGGAGGAGGAGGAGGAGGAGGAGGGGGGACGCAGCCAAGAGCCGCACAATCCGGTGAATTGGAAGAGGAGGAGGAGGAGGAGGAGGAGGAGGAGGAGGAGGAGGAGGAGGAGAAGGCCACCCGTGACGGTGCAGAGCGAACACCTCTGTAGATCTCTCCACCGCTCTCTGTGGAGGATATTCAGTCACCGCGGGGGAGCCCGTTGCCTGTCCACTTGGCGGAGGACAGCGCTGCCACCTTCCAAAGGCCGCACAGACGGGGGGAATCACCGAGGTGTGCAGGTGCCTCTGGGGGGCGATCTTGAGGGCCCCTTGCCCCGTGGGATCGTCAAGTCTGCGGTGGGACGCGGGGGGGCGGACTATGTCAGCCACCAGGCCCACTGTCCAGGATGGACCCACGAGACCAGCGTGGGCCGTCTAAAACGCAGCGCATGGGCATTGGTGCACCTCGGACCCAAAGGAGGTAACACGGAGGCATTAAGGCCAAGGCCTAGCGCTGCGGTGAAACCTGCCCGCGTCGCGTCCAGGAGCACCCAGGATGGAAGCATCGACCGTGGGGTGGCTGCCACTCCCCATTGACTTCAGTCCCCAAGCCCTGCGTCGCTGTTTGAGGCACAGGGCCGGTTGAGGACCATGGGGCTGCCAACCCAGCGGGCACCGCCAGGCGCTGCGGGGTCCCAGATGGCCCACGGGGTCAGCGCAATGGAGACCACCTTGTATAGGGAAGGTGAGGTCGTTCCCAGCTGCCCAAGATCATTGTTGTCCAGGAAGCACGCGCTGCATTCCATGACGGGCCGAGTGGCGACTCTGAGAATTGACATGGCCCAGTGAACCAGAGATGGATTCGAGCCACAGAAAGGCGGCACGGACCACCCTCCTCGATAAGCAGGAAAGGGGGACGAAAGAGGTGGGATGGGGGGGAAGCGGGCGGCAAGCACAGGGAGAGGTCCGTGTCGGCGCGGGCCGCAGTCTCCCACGCGCGAGGGCGGGGTTGGCGCGAAGCGAGCTGGCTTCGTTGTTCCTCGGTCACTTGGGTCGGAAGTCCCATCCCCGAGGACGCTTGTCAGCGTAGTGGGTTTCCCCTCTAGGAGAAAACCGCTTCCCCTTCGCCTTCCAGTCAGAGTCGGTCCATGTATCCTGCTGATGGTCCCACGCGCCCCAGGACTGCCAGGCACGCCAAGGTGCTGCTGATCCAGATGCTCCTGACCATGAGGCAGCCCTGCCTTCAGTGGCCCATCGGGGGGCCTTTGCAGCCTCCTTGCCTTCAGCGGCCCATGGAGGTGGGCGTCCGCTTCCGATGGGCACGTCGGCAGTGCGCAGTCTGGTGTCGCGCTGCATGAGTTTGCGATGCTTCTCCGTGACGCTTGGCCAGTCGACGTGGAGTTGGCATTATCTGTCCATCTTGTAGGCGTCGTACCCCATTTTGCCGCATGCCTGAAGAAAGTCGTCGCATTGCTGTACAGTGTTCAGCCTGGGGTTGGACTTGATGTAGGTCCAACCTGATGTAGGTCTCCCTTGACTAAAGGCTGCCTTCCTGGCCCGCCTTCCTGGCTCCAGACCCCGTTAAACGCGCCCCCCAGCGCCATCTGCATCCGTGTGATCTTATCGGGTGCCGGTTCGTCCCTTGTGACGTCTGCCTCGTCGATAGATTTCAAGTACATGGGGAGGCCTCCCATGGGGTCATCAGGGCGCGCTGGTGGCATTGCCACAGTCCGCGCGTCGTGCCACGCGTCCTGAGTGCTGTGCCACGATCTGGAAGCGTTTCGCGGCGGCGTGGCTGGGCGTTCTCTGGTACTGACCTCGTCGACTGTGCGAGCACGGTGGCCAGCGACGCCCCTCGTCTGCCTAAGCTTCCTGCCGTCACTGCCTGCGTGGAGGTTCCAGGTCCCGTCCTCTCTGGGGTGGGCATCGTCTCTGGCCCATTCGTCACTGGATGCTCCTCGGGCGGCGGCCCGGGCAAACGGGGACCAGGCTTTTGAATCAGCCCTGAGGGGGGGTTGGGACCAGAGCGGGGGGGGGCTTTGGGGCATCTTGTCGTCGGCGGGTGCTGGACCGCAGGCGTCGTCCTCCTGATGGGCAAGGCTGGCCTGTGATCCGGAGTCAGCCGAGGTATCCAGCGGGCTGGGGCGTGCCTGGGCGTCCGGCTCGGATTTCTTGCCAGCTTCGTCACCCCAGTCGATCCCTTCCACGTCACCGTTGCCATCCCATCGCCACCTCTTCTGGGGCTTCGCCGGGTCGGCCAGGCGCAGCGGGTTGCTGGGGTGGAACGTCTGCGCGGGCCAGGGGGGCATCGTGATCTCCAACGTGACGGTCGGTTGCAGGTGATTCCTGCCTCCGGGGCCTCTTGAGCCAGCTGGCAGCAGGAGACCCGTCTCGTGCCGTGCCTCTGTCAGCCGCGTCCTGGGGCTGGGCGGCGAAGAATTCAATCGTTCCTCTGGTCAAGTCGGAGTTCTCCAGCCTGGTGAGGAACAGCGCGAGGACATGTAGCGGCTGTCGGTAGGGGCCCTGCCCTTTCTGATTGGCGAGTTTGCCTGCGTAGCGCTCCCAGTCCTCCTGGTACTTTGGGTTGCTCTCTGCCAGGCGTGCGACTACCCTGGCTGCCGCTGCCCTCTGTCCGTCCCATGGGATGCACGGGGAGCGGCCATTATTTGGGATTTCTTCTCCGTAGATTGACACCAGAAAGGGGGGCAGCTGGTCGAAGCGCCATCTCGTTTCGTCGGTTACGTCGCCCTCGATGCCCTCCCCCTGTTGCTGTGCAAAGGCGGCCCAGAGGGTGTAGACTGTGTGGCTCCACTCAATCAGGTGCTTCAACAGGGCGCGAACCGGGCCTCTCGACTCCTTCCCTTCCAGACGGAGGGTGGAATAAGTGGGCAGCGGGGGAGCCGGGGGCGGCTGCAGGTCAGGGAGGGAGTACCTGTTGGAGGCCCTATCGACTAAACCCCCCTGTTTACCGAGCTCTTCGTAGGGCAGTGCCGGACGGTCCTCGCGGGGTGGGACGCATGTGTCTGCGTCTTCCCCTGGTGCCCTGTTATCTGGGGAGAGGTACGCGGCCATGTCGTAGCTGCAGCTGTCCTCGGAAACTTCTGTTGTGGTCTGCCCTTTGGTAGGGATGGCAGGATATACCTCGTTAGAGTAGTGGTCGAGTACGCGGTCGAGGACGCCAGGGGCAACGTTCCAGATGTGGACAAGGCACCTCCTGCAGGCCCATTCTGCGTTCCACTGCTGCCTGATCCATAAGGAGGGCATTAAGTCCCACGGCGGCAGGCCTGTCTGTTCGCTGCAACTTGCCTCTGCCTCAGGGCGCCACATGAAGCATCCGAGAGCTGGACGGCCAGGCTTCCATCCCAGCAGGGGGGAACCGGGTGGACAGGTGTCGCACGTGGCTGAGTATATTTTGGTGCGGTGCATTTCGGCACCAAACCTGCCATCGGCAAGCCTGTGGGGTGGGAGGGTGGTACCAGCATTGGCTGGCTGGAAGGCGCGCGGCGCACGCATGACGATGTCCTTCAGGGTGGAAGGAGCTGGAGCGTCGTTAGGGCGTCCGAACCCAAGCGGGTGACTAGAGAGTGAGGGGAGGGTCCGGGCTTTCTTGCGTGCGCGGTTTTCTTCCAGCCTGCGCTTATACTCCTGGAGTCGCTGCTGCATAGCCTTCTTGGTACCGCCATCGGCCTGGTTGGGGTCGGGGACCTCGACGCCCTTTCTTTCCAGGGACCTGACCCAGAACAACTCCCAGAGCCATGGGCAGTTCTTCCCCTTTTATGTAAGCCTGCGCGCGGTTCTGCGCTAGCAGCTTACGGGTATCGTCATCCTCCCAGGTGCCAGCTGCACCCTGCAACCCCGTGCTGGTGCAGTCGTCGCAGTTGAAGCTGGCACTCTATTGCAGCCTGCAGAATCGCTCATCACGCACTACAGGGGGGGAAAGCGCTGTACCAAGGGCTGGGGAGGCAGGGATGCCTTCGTCCAGGCGGCGGTTGGACATGGCGACCCCACCTCCTATGTATTCCAGGTCTGCCATGGTGTGTGGACTACCGAGTCCATCTTCCGAACCGATCAGCTCCTTATACAGCTGGCAGATGGAGCAGTCTCCTCTGCATAGCAGATTGACGTCCGCGGGATGGACTATCACTTCAAGGACGCGCATGGGGGCCTCCAGGGTGAAGTCGTGCTCCTGCATGCCTGCCCATGTCTGAGGGCAGTTGTGAGTCGACGCAGTAAGGTGGTGATGGGCGAAGGTGGCCAGCGTGCCAATATGGCGAATGACCTGCTCCAACTTGGCGTGGAGGGAGGCGACGTTGGCTAGCTCGAAGCCCCAAGTGGCGGCGAACTGGCTGCGGAACTCCTTGTGGGCTTCCTGCCAGGGGAGGCAGAGGCCCATCGCCGCTTCTATGATGTCACATGTGGCTTCTGGATGCGGGAATGGCCAGAGCGTTGCGCGCGGTTCCCGCAGTTGCAGCATCATCACCACCAGGAGGACCCTGAGTGTGGGGGTACCGAGTGGGCGTCCGTCGCTGCCGCGTAGGGCGTTCGTGAGCGTCGATTCGATCTGCTCTGGGCGGAGCAATGCGTGCAAGAGTTCCATTCCAGGGTGCACCCTGTGGCGTTTGCAGCTGCATGTGGCAGGGCTCCAGGCAGCGGGGAACTGGGGGAGCGTGCCAACGGGAGTGCACCTGCTTGAGGGCTTAGGGCGGCGGTTGTTGCCAACTGCGTGGGGCAATGGGGGGAGTGAGGTGAGCGGGACACTCAGCTGCGCCGCGTGCCAAGGAGTGCCCAGCCCTAGGAACCAAACCAGGGCTGCCCATGTCAGATTGTATACCAAGTTGCTGGCGTCGATTCCGAGTTCCTCGTCCAGGCAATACCCAAGGTGTCTCCACGCCTTCCGATCGAGGCTGCCCGGCTGCATCGGGGTGGCACCCATGGACCACTGGTGGGGATGGAGCCCGGCCACGGCGTAGAGGATGACTCCCATTGCAGGGTCGTCGACGAGCTTCTGCATGCTGTCTGCGATGGCTTCGCCGAGCTTGTCCCAAGAGAACAAGGGGTCGAGCAGGGCGGCGATGCGATCCGCAAAGCTGTTCTCCATGGAGGTCTTGGCTTTCTTGATGGCGTCGTCTAGGCCTTTTATGCTATCGTCCCCGGTGTGGGTGATGGGGTCAAACTCCTCGTCAGTCTGCAGCCTTAATCTTGTGCCCAGGTCGTCTCCTTTGAAGCGGACCCATAGTTTGGCAAACCTCCCATACTCTGATAGCTCACGCAAGCAAGCCCCTGTGGCTGTGCCAAACATCCTTCCGTCCCCGATGATGACCACGTTGGTGGTGGCGCGCGTGATGGCGACGTTCACCCTATTGGGATTGTCCATGAAACCCCAATCGTGCCATCTGTTGGACCGGGTGGTCAGGTATATAACTAGGTCTGCCTCACCGCCCTGCCTGGAGTCTATGGTGGAGATAGTTAGCTCGCCGCTGGCAAGGTGCTCCTCTGCAATTTGTCGCAGTCCGGGGAAACGCAGATCGATCCCGGTGAAGGGGGAGCTCCACTGTGCGAACACGCACGCGTGGTCCTTGGTGTCATCGACGTATTCGGGGGGATGCGCGGGGTGTCCGCCAGTCTTGGCTGGTCCGGCCTTGCCCTTCCCTTTGTCCTTGGCCTAGGCCTGCCCGAGGGTGCCGCTGATGCTTCGCCCTGACTGGGGCCACCCATTCTCAGGGACTGCGCATTGTAGCTGGTAGCCCACCACGACGCGCACGGTGGTGCCGTTCCTCATGGCGGGCAGGAGCGCACGTACGATGTCCACCGCCTGCGCGGCCTCCGGTAGGTTCGCATATCCTGAGTGAAGGCTTGAGGTGACCTCGAGGGAGGGGTTGTCTACCACGAGGAAACGGTGCCTTTCTTCAGGACGCTGGGGCTCCGGCGCGAGGTCCTGCAGCATCTTCTCCAAGTCCTCCAAGGGGGTGGCAGTGGCATCCGCGAGGGCTTCGAGCCTTCTGTTGTCCCAGGGCAGTAGCTCCCGCCACGGTAGTCCTTCGATCAGTGGCCTTTGTGCGAACGGGTCGGTGAGCCCCGCCCGCATTGTGTTATTGTAGAAGGCAACATTGGGCCAGGACGGGAGTAGGGGGTGCATGCGATAGCAGAGGCTTAGATGCACCACAGCTGATGCTTCACCTCCCAGGGCATTGAGCAGTCGGTCGAATATGGAGCGGCAGAGACCGAGGTCAGCAGCCTTCCTGGAGAAGACGGTGGGGGGAAGTTGTTTGGGGTCGCCCACCAGCACCAGATGCCCGCCGGAGCGGATGACACTGTCGAGCAACATGGCCGCGATCAGCTCGTGGGCTTGTCCTGCCTCATCAATGATGAGCAGGGCTACTGGTGCTGCATTCCTGAGGGCCTCCGCAGACTCGTGTGTCGCGATGATCGTCTTAGCACCCCTAAGCACACCCGTTGGTGCGGGGGGCGATTGCGCGTTCTGTAGAAGTGCCCCCTCGGTGTGAGTGGGGCAAGTCTCTGCGCCACCCGGAATTCTTTGGCCAGACGGACGCACCTGTTGGGGAAGCATGTCCTATGTCCCAGTCTGCCCTCCTGGTGCGCACTTCCGAGGCCGATGGCGGGCTGGTCCGCCGCTGTGTTGGACCCTGCGGTTAATGCAACTGCCTGCCCTTCGGGGAGTGAGTCGGACCACGTGTCTATGGTGGCGACGGAGAAGACTGTCTTGCCAGTGCTGGGGGGGCCATGTACAACTGTCACGTGGTGCTGCATGGTGGCAGCGAGGGCCCGCGTCGCATCGTCATTGAGCCGGTGTCGCTCGGCGCCTTCGTCGAGGGTCATTGCCGGGGGGAGGTCTCTGACTCGCTGAAATACCTGCCCAGTAGCATTGCCCACTTCTTCGTCGGAGAAGGGAGCGTCCGACGGCGCCTCGTTCGGCTGCTGCGGATCGGCGGCGCTACTGTTCGCCACTGCAGGGGGAATGCCACGTGCCTGGGCCCTGATGGTGGCCCTTGCCCGTGAGAGGAGGGAGTTACCGCAGGTCCTGGTTGTCTCCACGTCGTTGGCCAGCGTCCTGTTCTTTCTGTCGGTAGCGCGGAAGGTGAGGAGGTATGAGATGACGTCGAGTGGCGTGCCCGCAAGGTCGACAGGGTCCTGCTGCAGCTTGTAAATTTCGCTGATGGCGGTGGAGATCCGCCAATACTGTTACCTGGGAGGTGATTTGTCCAGCCTGTACCAGCCGCCCCCCACCTTCTATGGCTTGGGGTCCGTACCGTCGGCGTGGAACGTCCCGAATCTGTCTATGTCGCATGAGGCCAAGGCTTGGTTGGTGGGGAACTTGGCTCCCTGTCGGAGTCCCAGGGCCTCGCCGTCGCGCGAGGGGATGGTGCCTCCGAAGTCTGGGGGCCAGAGAAATTTGAGCGAGGCAATCTGATCCACCGTTGGGCTGGTGATGCTAAGGAGCAGCGTGCGGGCTTCCTGTCCGGCCTCCTGTCCCCCGAGTAGAATCTTGAACTCCCGTGGCCATTGCAGGTGCAGCAGCAGCTTTCCCTCCTGGATAGGAAATGCATTGCGTAGCCTGTACTTGTCGAGGAGTACGCTGGGGGTCTGCTCGTCGATAGGGGTGACGGACACGCCTAGCGCGCAGCTCTGCCTTCTGACCAGGTCTGTCCTGGCCTTGGCGGAGCCGTCCCATACAGTTTCAGTGGCCGCCATGCACTCGGTCCAGGCCAGCCTGTCGAGGGTGCCCCCTCTTTGTCGTAGATCCTGTTCCCAATGTTTCGGGAGGCTCACTTCCGAGCGGACCGAGCCCGTGGGTGTGTGGAGGAGGAACCGTGCTCCCGGGCTGCTGGTGGGGACAGCGAAAGGGCGGGTGATGGCGTCTGCTGCTGCGGCTGCTGATGACTCCATTATCGCCTGCCTGCTCAGGGGGGGGAAGGTCGCCCGGCCAGTCGTCTTCACCCTCACGTGAGGGCCTCGCTCGATCCGTTGAGTCCTGGGAGGAGGCTCTGCTGGATGCATTGGCCCGTCTCTCCCGCGGGAGCAGTGAGGTGGAAGGCCATCCTAGTGAGGCGGGGGGCGCGTCTGTGGGGGGCGGTGGCGGCGGTGCCGAGCCACCCCAAGCTCTGGTCGTGCTCCAGGGTGTCACTCCCCAACCCCCTCGGTACTGGCTGGGCGGTCGTAGGTCTGTCGAGTGAACGGAGTCGGTGGAGATGGAGAAGTCGAACGAGTCATTGCGGTAGGGGAAGTTGACCGGGACGTAGTCCCAGTCCTCAGGGAAGGTCCACCCTGGCAGATGCGGCAGTGGGCCCACCTTCACTGGGACTGGCAGCTCCCAGCCGGGCCATAAGTGCCTGTCGATGGTGCGCTTGGTCACCTGGTCGATGTTCTTACCCCCGGTCCTGGCCCAGAGATTGCCTTGATCCGTATAATGCCTGGGGTCTGGCCACCCTGTGCCTTTCTGCTTCTCTGCTTCCTTGGCGTGGTTTCCTCCCAGGAGGTGTTCTTTGCCTTCACAGTATTTTTGGCACACCTCGCACCACCAGCACCATTCACGGTTGAAGTGCGCCCACCTGAGCCATGGGCACTCGCGCGCACGGAAATGATGAAGGCCATCAATCTTGCCCGGTCCATCTGCACAGGGGACGGTGGGGGAAGGCCATCGGACCAGTGGCCCGTTATTGCTCTTCTTCGTCATCCTGCAGAAAGCGGGGGGGAGCGCAGCCAAGAGCCGCAGAACTGGTAAATGTGAGAGGCGGATGACGAGCTTGAGCCGCGGCAGCAATGACCTCAGTTGTCGCGGGGATCGACCGATCGGCGATCCGATTTGAGCGGAGCAGGGGAGAGAGGGGGGAGGGTTTTCCAGCAAGAACGCGGCCGCAGCCGCTTCTGCGGGGTCGCATAGGTTGGTCTCCCGTAGGTCGAAGCAGGGAAAGTGCTCGGGCCGGGCGGGGGCATCGCACGCCCAGCGTATGTGTGCGGCGACAGCGGTCACACCTTCCTTGCGGAGGGCGTCGGCCCAGTAAACCCCGATGGTGGCAAGGCTGTCCGCGGCCTTGTTTAGCCTCCGTCTGACTGCCTGCCAAGTGAGCACCCAACCGGCACCTTCTGCCTGTCCAAAAGCGTCCTCCATCTGCCGAGCAAGGTGAAGCCTACGGTACCTGGCGGTACCAGCGCCGTATCGGACCGCTGCAAGGCTGTCGCCGACAATCCGGGCTGCCCGAATTGGGCCTTTGAAGTGGGGAAGCAGTGCCAGCCCGGCTCGGCAGCCTGCCACTTCCGCCATCTGTGCGTTATCACAGTCGGGGAGTGCGACGATGGCAATGGCCAGGACCCGAGGGGAGCCAGTGTTGGGGTTGTGGTGCCACAGAATGGTCCCTGCGCCGGAAACCTTGTCCGCGCCTCCGATGGACCCGGCGCCACCGTCAAAGGTGACTTCATAGGGCCATTGGGTAGAGTTAGAGTCGGGGAAGGGCGAGCTGCGGACAGTGACCTCGTCGCCTGGCACCAGGCTCGCGTTGGCGATCATCGCGGTGGTATGGAGCCCGCACTCCCGACAGAAGGCCGAGGACCAGCTGGCAGTGGGAGGGTCGTCGGTCCTAGGGCAGGGGAACCACCCGTTTCCTGGGGGCATCCATGCAGCCCGCGTTTGGGGCGCTTGTAGGACAACGATTATATCCCCTGGGCTGTGGTGTCTGGTGACAATTGGGAGCCTGCGGATCTCACCTCCGGCCCTGCGTGCATGCCGCTGCATGTGGGGTCTAGCGGCTCCACAGATCGCTCTTTCGGGGGTGATGCACGGGTTGCAAGTACTGCAGGTGTCGCGCATGAAGGTCCAGACAGCTGTCTCGTCAGGGTTGCCGTTCCTGGGGGGGTCGTCCACCCCTTGTCCCTCATCCTCGCTGTCACCTTGCTGGTCCATGTCGGCGGTCACGATGCCGTGCAGAATGAGTCTGGCGGCCTCGACGGCATCAAGGGGGGAAGCGGCAAGGTTGACGCAGTACCTGAAGGAAACTTGATGCAACACTTTCGCAAGCAAAAGTTGGTGCTCGCCACTGTTGGTAATTGCTTGGGCGAGGGTCGGTGGATCGTCAGGGCCCCTGACAGTGCACCAGGCTGGTGCCGCGGCTGGGCACCAGTGCCACACGTGTTCCGTGGTCGCTTCTCTGGGCCCACAGAGTGGGCATCGCCCGCATGGTCCGCTTCTGTTGGGAGGTTGTAGGTGGCCCCGAGAGCGCGCGCAAGCTTCAGCTTGGTCCCGGAGGGGGGGGAAGAATGTCAGGAGGCAGAGCTTGCCAGAGAGCGGATGCATGTGGGCCTGGGCCGATGCATCTCGCGCACCAGGCAGCTCCCTCATCATCGGGGCTAGCGGTGATCCACACGTTTCTGGCTGGCGCTCCGCATGGACACCTGCGCGGTCTCCTTTCGTCGTCACATCTTCGTCTTGCCGAGCCGGGCAGACCATTGCAAAGGACCCGGATCACGTGGTGCGCTTCGGTGAAGGAGGTGCAGTGGTGCAGCAACTGCCATTCTTCCCCGTTGGAAGGTTGCCATCTCCTCCCGTGGCTGGTGTCCGGGCGCCATCTTGCGAAGTTGCGGCTGTGCATCTGGGCCCACGCAGCCGCGTAGGTGATCCTGCCGAAACGCTTGCCTCCAAGGAGGTCGGGTTGTTGATTAACGCGCTGCAGGGCTCGGGCGGCCTTTCGTTCGGTGATCATCTTGGGTCTGGGGGGGGACACCTCAGGCACCCGAGCTGCTTGGCTTGCCCATCTCAGCAGTCTGTTCCACCTGTTCCTGGCGCGCTTCCTAACGGGGATGGGACCCCAAAAGTCGTTAAGTGCGCGTGCCCTGGCTGCCACCGCGCGGGCGGTCGCGACCGGGCACCTGGGGGCGCCCTGCACTTGGAAGCGCATGCCCACTCCCGTGAGGACGTAGTCGGGGACCCAGGAGGACCCGGCAAGACCAAGCGCGGTCCTTAGTTGGCCACGTAACCCGCGTTCTTGCACGACGTCGGGGAGGGCGTAGTGGGCAGCGTACCGCGCCAGGGAGACAAGGTACGCGTTCCGAGCAGCTGCCGTGCGCGAGGGGGACATCTTTGCCAGATGCAGGGCCATGGCTCTTCCTCTGATCTTGGGAAGGGGACGGTCCCATGTGCCTTTGCCTAGGGCGTCTCCCTGCCCTTTGGTGAGCTTTCCGTTCAGGGGAAGCTCATCGCCTTCCGCTGCGCGTGAAACGACCACTGCCCCAAGGTAGGGCCATTGGTCCCGTACTGAGGATCCTCCGAACGGAGTGTGCTCCATGAGGGCACGCCACCACTCGCGGCTACCGGCCGGGACGAGGGCTGTCTTGAAAAAGCAGTTGCAAGGGCGCTGATAGGGGGTACACCAGTTGGGTCGGCCCTGCCCTGTGCTGCTTTCCACGAGTGCCTGGATGAGCGCGCTGGGGGGCCCGGAGATAAGCACGTTATCACCATCCTGTTCGTAGTGGACGGGTGCCTCCTCCAGCGCGGCTCTGAGTGCTGCGGAGTCTGCGGCGCGGACTCCTCTGCAACGGTGGGCCTCGACCAGGAGCCCGGCAGCCTTGGCAGCCCAGGGGGGAGCAATGGCCGCACGTAGAGCCTGCTTCGTTTTGCTCAAGAGAGCAGCGAGGTCGTCGACGTAGGCGGGGTCGTCGTCGCCTAGAATGGAGGAGATCGCAGAGATGAGAGGGTCGTACCCCACGCTCCAGAGAAGCGGGGAGGCGGCGCCGCCCATCCCAACCGATCTAAGCAGGCGTCGCTCGGGACCTTTATACTTGCCCCTGCATATCTGTACCCTTCGCTCGGCAACCAACGAGTTGAAGGTTTGTAGCATCCACAAAGGGAGCTTCCACCCGCGAAGGAGGCTGTCCACCCATTGAAGTGATATTATCTCAAAGGCCTTGCTTTGGTCGCAGAAGATGACTGCTGTGCCAGGGGCGCTCCCTAGTGCAGTGGCGGCGCGGTTGACGAAAGCCTCGACGGCGGCGGTGTGCCGGCCCAGGAGTGCGGCCCAGGCTGGTCCTGGTTCAGATGGGGGCCTGGGGGGAGATCCCAGGTGCAGGGTCACCTTCGTGATGTTGGGGCCGCACTGTCCTCCTCGCTTGGCAGCCTGGTTGGGATTGAGGAGCGGTTCGACTGACGGGCCTATTAGATCGGCCAGGGAGGCTCCATACAACCGTCGAATGCAGGTGGGCAGCTGGAGCGGTCTCACGTCGTTGGGGGCTTCAGCACCGGGCTTTTTGCCGATCCACACAAGCAGGTCGACAGAGGGCCCTAACACCTCCTCGATGAGTGCCGGGTTGAGGTCGGCGGCGTACCACGCCTGGGCGATGAGGCAGGCAACGAATCTGGCTCTAGGATGATATGCTTCGTACGGCACACCGTCCACCCCTGGGGCGCTCCCACCGGGGGTGAGGACGAGGGCAGCTAACCTTGCCCAACTTGGTCTGGGCCTGTCTGCGACCTCGATACCGGGGTGACGCTGGAAGTAGAGGTCGAGTAATCTCCTGGCGGAGCCGGGGAGAGGAGGGGCAGAATGCCGCATCGCGCTGCGGCTGTCCTAGAGAGCGTTGTCGATCTGGTTGGGCCTGTCGTGCCACGTGCCGTTGTGGCCGCGTACGCCTAGGATGGCGTGGGCCTTCTTGTATATCTCCCGCCCCGTTCTGTAGTGGGCTGCCAGGGGTGAGCGTTCCGCACCAGGACCTCTTTGTGATGGGGACAGCCGCGCTGCTCTTCTCTGAGTGACCTCGGCATCCCACGTTCTGAGCCACCGGCCAGCCTGGTCTGGGGAGGTCTTGCCCGTCCCAGCCATACTCGTGAAGCCAAGCCGCCAGGGCTCCCACGGGGCGCGTCGTCTCCGTCTTCTGGCTGGCCGTGGCGAGCAGGAGGCCGGGTGAGGCGCGAGTCCTGTGGGTTGTCCATGTTTTCCACCAGTCCAGCAGTGCTGAGGAGAGAGCGTACCTGCCGAATCTCATGAGAGTAGGGAGGACAGGCGGGCTGAGGTTACCGCCAAGCGCCCTTTCCTCAGCGCTCTGCTGCACACTATGGGGGTTGTCGAAAGAGGTGTCGCCGTCGTCGTTGTCAGGGTGTCGGTCGGGGAATCCACCCAGGCAAGGTGGTCGGACCCAGTCGATCGGCTGGAGGAGGCCGCATAGGCTAACGGGAGGGACTCCGAAGGAGAGCTCCAGGTGTGCGTAGAGCTGACGAAGCTCCGCGTGTGCAGCGGTGGGGAGGTCCCGGAGGTCCGCAGCCCTCATGGTATCATCCCTTCTGGCCTTCCCCGCCCAGTGCGGCTCGAGCGAGATGAGGGCGTGGTCCGACAGCGTGAATCTCCAAAGCTTACGGGGCTCGTATGCGTAGATCTGTTGGACAGGGCATGCAAACATGTCGATATGCGATTCGCTCTCCCTGTCGATGCTGGTGGGACCGGGCATGTGTATGGCGGCTGAGCCGGAGCTGGTAAGAACGTCCCTCAGGAGGGCTGCGGCCTCCACCTCCCCGTCTCTTGGGTGTTCGAGCTGCAGGTTGACGTCTCCGCCCCAGTAGGTGCAGAGTGGCTCCCAATGCTCCGCCGCTATGGCGATTCCTACAAGGGTGTCCTCCTTTCTGGTAGGAGGGAGGTACACTGACACCAACCGAACTCTCTTTTGGCGTTGTTGGACAATCGCGGCAATGGCGCATCTGGGGACCAGGATCTGCTGCTCCAGGAGGGAAATACCGTGGGGGAGGAGGATGCCAACTCCTCTGGCAAGTCCTCCGGTCGGCCCGAGGTACCCGGGGGAGGCCACTAGAGTCCTCGCTGGAAACATGGTTCTCCATGCCTCAGCTTCATGCTCAGACCAGTGCGCCTCTTGGATCAGGGCGATCCTTTTATTCATCGTGACCTGGGTCAGGAGCGCGTGCTTAATTTGGTTTTTGGCTGCGGTGCAGCTGCGGAGGTATCTTATGTTCCAGCAGCTGATCCTCGGCAGGCTGCTAGCGGGGGTGGCGTCAAGGGCCTGTGCAACGTCTAGGGAGAGGTTACCACGCATTGTGTCCCATGTGGGCTGCCTCCAGGGGTCGGAGTGTAGTAGGGACCAATGACCCCTCGGTCCGCGAATCTTATGCTCACATAAGGTTCCAGGTGCTCTATTGAGCGCGCCTCGTGCCTGCATCCAGGCGTGCGCGCGCGGCCCCGGCACCAGGGCGTGGTGGGGGGGGGCCCCAGCGCTTGCTGGAGCGTGCTGGGGCCCTCGGTGGAGTCCAGGGGCTTGTCAGCTCGGACAGGAGGGCTTCTTCGCGCCGGAGCTGTTCCGCGATGTCGTCTGGGAATGGGTGGTTCCTGAGCTGCGCCCACGGGCATTGTCCTCTTGCGCACGTCCGTGCTGCGGCCCATGCACGCGCTATCTGGCTTCCCGTCGGGGCGGGGGAGCAGGCCGGCGCAGCCGAGTGCCTTGTGGCCCAGGTGCGCATCGCAGAGACAATCCTGCGTTGAAGGCAGCGCGGATCGAAATGTATGCCAACCGCGTCGTAGAGACTCCAAGTCCGCGGTAGTACCCGGCCAAACCTATCGCTCTCGCTCTCTCGTCTGCGCTGGGGGGTCTGAGCCCGTGAGTTCTGCCCTCCTTCACTAACCATCTTCCCCAGGCCCTGACCTTGCCTTCTGTGGCCGGGCCCCCCCTTTCCCTTCCTGCCATGACCAGTCCCAGGCCTTCGGTGCATCCCGGAAATCGTTGCTCCGCACCGCACTCAGCGAGTACCTGCCTTGCCCCATGCTTCAGTTCCGCTGGGTTCCGAAGGAACCACCTGTAGCTACTGTCTTCGTTGTATAAGATACATATGAGGTGGGTCTGATAACTGCTGGGAAGGATGGCGTCCGGGTCGTCTTGGGCCAGGTCGGGGTCCTTCCATCTGGCCTTTTATGCACATCTCGGCTCCCAGGGGCTGGGGAGACGGGCGCATGCTATAGCGCTGGTGGGGGGAGGGAAGCTGCCGATCCATAGGCGCTCTCTGGGGCTGGCCACGTGGTCGCCCGCGTTCATTCTGACTGCCCACTCGGGGCTGAGCTCCCCCATGGCCATTCTCATGGCGTCGCGGTGGGCCAGCGGCATGGAGGCCACGTTCTCCACGAGGACAAGGACGGACACGTCTGGCCTTATCTTGCTTGCGAGGAACCAAGCTGTTGGGACTGCAAAGAAATGGGAGGACTGAGTCCCTGCCAGTCCATCCCTGCCGGCATGAGTGCCCGTCGCTGATAGGTTGTTGCAAGGAGGTCCTGTCACTATAAGAAGGGTGCTGCCCTGCTCCAGGGAGCCCAGATGTTTCCCCAAGGGGGTTACGTTGTCATGGGGGTCTTTACGTCTGAAGAGATCCCATACATCTTCCGCTATTTGCCTATGCGGGGGACCTCCGTCTTGAGGATATGTGACGTTTGTCCATCTGCGCGCCACTGCCTCCGCTGAAGGTTTTTTGTGTTCCACAAAGGCAGAGGATCGAAAGCTGCTGGTGGCTCCTAGCTTGCTCACGAGGTCGCCCACGGCGAGTCTGGCGATTCCCCAGCCGTCGAAGAGGGACACCAGTGTAGGGGGAGCATTCGCTCGTGTGGCCGTGGGGCGCTGCGGGTCCGCCTCCCCCTGTCCTTTGCTCCTGCTGCGTGAAGTCCCGTTCAACCGCGTCTGTATTCGGAGCCTACCCGCAATGTCGTCGACTGTCTGATCGGGTCCTAGACGGATGGTGCCTTGTTCATGCAGGGACCGCAGCGCGTCCAGGATGGCGTTGTTGTCCAAGCCGGCTACCTAGTCGGCGGCTAGTACCTGGTCAGGAGGAGCGACTGGGGATAACCCGGTATCGCGACCCCTGTGCTGCGCCCATACCTGTTGGAGGACGTCGATGGGTTGTGGGGCTGCGGTGGGCTCAGTGTGCGCGGGGGGGGTGACCCTGAGTCATACCCTCCTCGTTCCTTCTCCTGGTCCTTGCGGCTCAGTCGAAGTGCGCGTGAGACCCCTTCCAGGTCTACTCTGGACCCGTGTTGTTGGTTGGGATTCCCACATCATTACCAGGGAGCGGGAGTTGTCCTCCGTCGGTCTCGCGGTTCTCGGCCTTGCCCTGGGCCGCGCCCTTGTTCCCAGGGGGCCTGCCTGCCGGGTCCTTCTATTTCGACTTCTGCCCTGTCGTCGCACGGGGCCTGTCGGCGCCCTGTCCCTGCTTTGCTGGCTTGCCTGCTGCTGGCGTTGAGTTGCGGTCACCTCTGCGGCTCCTGCCCGTAGGGGCTGACCCTCTGAGCTGGGAGTCCTCTGCGGGGGGGTAAGAGGTCGCCCTGCCTCTGCCTCCTGCGGCGGTCGTCCAGTGGGACTGCCGCGGGGCGGGTCTCCCCTGAGACTGAGCCAGGTGGGGTCGACAGCCAGAAGCCTGCTGGTAGCGGAGCCGGGGGCGTCGCCCATGGCGACCGAGAGGATCCTTTCGAGGATCTCTTCGGTTAAAGGGAGGAAGGGGCATGTCGGGCCTTCCGCGCCGGGGATTCCGGCTGCTGCAGATTGCAGGCGCGCGCAGGCGGCGCCCGCGGTAAGGGCAGCGTTCTTGGACGGGATGTTTCTGCCAGCGGAGCTCCTTGTGCCGATCGGCGGGTGCTGTGCCCAGTATGCCTTAAAAAGAGTGACCAACCTGTGCGATAAGTAGGCTCTGGTGAACACCTGCCTAATCTGCTTCTCGAGTTGAAGCATGGAAGTGCCCCAGGCGATGGCGCTGAGCACCGTCCTCCACTCTGCTCTGTCCGTGCATCCTAGACCCTCCCACTGCGCAGGGGGGGCAAGAGCGCGGAGCATGACTGCTGCGCTGTTGAGGAGGTGGCCCCACTTGTGCCCCAGACAGGGTGGCAAGTGTGAGCGTGTTCTGGGGGAGTCGCCCCTTCCTAGCGGGTCGCCAGGCAAGCTCCGGGCCACGCTGTCCGGAGGAGGTCTTATCCTGCAGGTCCAGACTTGGGGTGCGTCCTCTGCCTGTGCCTCGCACTGTGGCTCCTGGTGGGTTTGCCTGCCTTCTCCACCACTGTCCATCGGTTCGCCCCTTTCCGCCTGGGGCGTCGGCGCCGAGGGATGCGCGGCACCTTGCTCCTCCCGCTTGGGGGGCGGGTGCGCCAGGCCCGGCCTCGTGCGCGTGCCGGTGGGGGGCTGTCGCACGTGCTGATGATGCGTCCCGCAGGGTGTCTGCGGCTGCGCCAGGGGCTGTGCCTGCGGGGTCCGCACGTCCCCGCGGCCCACGCTACTGAGTTCATCCCCGCCCTCCTGGCAGGGGGCGCTTGTCACCCCTGTAGTCGGGGTGTTGCTAGCACAGGCGCTGCCTGGGGATGCTAAGGGCGCGGGGTTCCCTTCGCTGCTCCTCTCGCCCATGCACCGTCTCGGGCTGATCGCTGGGGGACTGGTGACCTGACTGCGCGGGCTAGGCGGCCGCGGCGTGGCCGCCTGCGTTGGTCGGGGGGGGGTCGGTTGAGGGCGCGGAGGGTTACTGGCCGGGGCCGGCGGGCTCACAGCGACAGTCTCCTGTTCGTCCGTTGGTGGTCCATACCGGGTCCTATTGTGTGCGACCTGTGGCTGCTCCTGCCTTGTCCGTGTGGGGCGCGTTCTGGTTCCGTCAGAGGGGTCTCCATGGCTGCCCCTGGGGACCCTTCGCAGCCTGGGAGCTCCTCCTGGATCATGGCGTAGCCTGTCCTCCTGGGCGGCCCTCCGCAACCTTTCGTCTAGTCTTTGGAGCCTCTCATCTGTGCCGGGAGCCAGCCTGTGTGCTGCATCGCTGTCGATGTCTGCACCTCTGCTCCCTGGGACCTCAAGCCAGGGGTGGCGGGCAGTGTAAGTAGGATCGGGTTCCGGGGAGAGCCACTGCGAGAAGGGGAGCTGTCTGGTGACCTCTTCCATTATGCCAAGCTCCCTGATGAGTTGGAAGAGGTGGTCCCTGTCCAGCGTGTTAGGGTCTGTCAACTGGAGGGTCCATATGGCTGCAAAGAGGTCCCAATTGTATCGCCTAATGGGTATACCCTCTTCTTGCCGTCGTCGCTCGAGCACGAGTCTGGTCTGGATGCTTCTGGCCAGGTCGCGTGTACTTTGTTCGTCGATGCAGGCTTGGAATCTGCCGAGCATGCCCGGGGCGCATGTGACGGCATCGCTCTCCGCCCTGACCAGTGTGTCACCTGTCTCTGCCCTGGGTCGGGCCCTACGTGAGAGCACCTCTGCGAGTGGGGGGCATACTCTTGGGCGTGCTGGGCCGGGGAGGATGTCCACCGTAGCGTGCCTTCTTGGAGGTACGATGGAACTGGGGGGTTGGCTAATGCCAATTCCCAGTTCCTCAAGCGTCGGGGCGCGCGCGGGGGTAGCGTCTAGCTTTGCGAGGTGCACTGGCCCGTGTAGTAGCTGCAGGGACACTCTAGTCTGTGGGCGATCGGCACCTCGATTGGCTGCTCTGAGATCGGCCTCAGCAGGTAGCGCGATGGTGACCCGCATGGGGGTGGATGTGTATAGGTGGCCGTGCTCCCCACAGGTGGCGATGGATACAGCTCCTCCTGCTGCCACCGCCGCTGAGAGGTGCTCCCCTGGATGAAGTATAGTGCTGTAGTCTCGCAGGCCGTCCCTGTCCTCCGAGGCTATGCGGCGGGCAGGGTTTCGCCCACCCCTGACACTGTCCACCTCGCGCAACCATTCCTCGGGCATGGCCGGGGGGGGGCTCTTATTATGCTTGATCCTTCCCTGTCCTCAGTCCCCTCAGGCAGTGGCCAGGCCCTTGTGTGTAGCCTGGTCCCGGACGAGCCCATCGAGGCTGAGAACATTCGCAGTGCGGCGTGGCTAGGGACCCAGGGGTCTAGGCGCATGGGCCTTGGGCGTGGGAAGCCGACCTGTCTTCCATGCCGGTCGAAAGGTATGACTTCCAGTATCTGGGGCTGCACGGCTCGTCTAGGGGCCTGCCGGACAGCTTCTTCCATGATGGCCTCGATGTGCTCTGTTTGGGCCCTAGGGATCCCTGCGTCTCCCCTGATCTGTTCTCTCGAGGGAGTGGCCGGGAAGATCCTGACAACTTGTGATCCCACCGTGATACAGCTGGTCCCGCAAAAGGCGGCAGACATGTTGGCAGCAGCCCTGAGTCGGATCCTAACCTGCGCCATGTAAGTGTATTCGCCTGCGTTGGGAAACGCGGCGTATACCGAGGTGACCTGCTCCACTGCTCCGGTGCCTACTGTGGCTTCTAAAGCTTCAATGATCTCGTGTCGACTGGATTGCCCTAGGTCTGCTATGTTCCAACGTAGGTGGAAGCCATCTTCCGGGTCGGTGAGCCTGACGAATGAGGGGCCGCCATCCCAGTTTCCCTCAAGAAGGATTATTCGGGGGCAGCGGGCAGGGGGGTTGCGCGCGGACCCGAACACTTTGGGAAGATCTTCCTTGAGGTATCGCAGTATGGGGGCGGCGATTCTCTCTGGAGTCTTTATAAGGAAAATTCCTCCCCCATTGAGTCCTACTCGGTAGCCGAAGGCTGCCGCTGCTTCTGCAGCGGTTGTCAAGGCAAGGCACGTGGCGGCGTTAGGAATGGGGATGTGAACGGAGTCGGACGCCTCGCTGGACCTCCAGGTACTTCCATTGATGTTGGTTGCCAGCGCAGCTTGCGCCCCGACCTGGAGTGCTTCGATGGGGAAGTCTGCGGGGGTATGCATGCGTGTCCTTCTGCTGGGACGACACCGAGCTACGTGGTGGCACAGTGGCTCTAGTCCTACCTTGGTGAGGGTCTCGCCCCTTGGTAGGGAGACCATGGTGGTGGCCCACTCCACGTCTCCAGCTGGCTGGTCGTTCCCCTCTGACGTCTGCTGCCATCTCGTGATCTGAGCAACTACGGCGTCGTTTCGCTGCTCTGGCGCGAGTATATGCAGGGCGTCAGTTGCGTCTGCGCCCCTGCCTCCCCAGTGCACCACTACCGATAATGGGATCCGGGTTATTTGGGGGTGGTCTGTTATGTTGAACTGTGCCGCCACAAGCTGCACTAGGGGGGGGGACACCTCCTGTTGTCACCAGATTCCCGACGGGGACCAGGTGCGTGATCATGTTTGTGGCTCGGTACCCACATTGTGCGTTGGCTATGGCTATCAATTCAGTTGGGTCGGGGCCTCCTGGCGTTGGGACTCCTTGCCCTGTCAGAGCGAGGATCCTGCATGGGCCATCTCCCGAGCCTGCTGCCGCCAGCGCAGCTTGGATATGTGACGCATTGGCATCCGCCGTGAGCATGGTGAGGGTGGAGCCCTGTCCTTCCTCCGGGATGGTCCTGCTGCATACCAGCTCCTTGATCTGCTCATAGGCACTAGGGCCTGCCATTGCTATGGTGGTGCCCGTGCTGTCCTCGTGTCTGTCTCCTAGCAGCGGCCCTCGGGTGAGCACCAGTTCCGCCCCTACCTCCTTGGCTGCCGCCATGAGCAGGGGGACCGGGAAGGTCGGCGGACCTTTCCTTCTGCATTCTCCTGGCGGATTCCTGGCTAGGAGGGAAGCCCATCTGGATTGCGGGATGATTGGAGTTGAGCGCATTCTCTCCTGTCTGGAGGGAGGGGCCGGGGCACTGCAGTCTCCTGGTCCTCCTTCCTCCGCTTGCCTGGGGGGGGGGGTGCTTTCGCTATCACGATCCGCTTCGTGGCCCACCTCCATTTCTTCCGGTTGTGACGGGGGGCGCCTCTGGACTGTTACGTGCTCGTGTATTCTTTGCATGTCCCGGACCGTTACGTAGGCGTTCGGTCTACGCATGGAGACCGGGTCGGCTCATGGGCAGTCCAGCTCCGTGGCTAAGGAGAGAGTCGCCGCTGCTAAATCACTATATGTGATGGGGGCCTTATGGGGGCCAGGAGCCCGTCCCTGAGCTGCAGCATTGCCTGCGCTTCGTTGGGAGGTGGGGCCCCAGGAAGGCGCGCTGCAACGCTACCTCTGTCGTTGGCTCTGCAATACGGGCATCAAATGGGCATGGAGTTTCTTCCTTCTCGGAACACTCCAGGCTGGCTCAGTCTCCATTGTTCAAGACATTGCTTGTGGAACCGGTGTCCGCAGAGAACTAGGGTCTCCGCGGTTCCGTTGAGCTCCCCAGCGCAGATGGCGCATGTTTGTTCTCCTTTGCCGGTGTCCCATCCTGGCCTCTGCTCTGGCTCACCAGCTCTGAGGACTCTTTCAGCGTCGCCAGGTGGGTAGGTGGCGTTGGCAATGGCTGCGCCTAGGCTTTCTATGAGGAGTCGCGTGGTTGTAGCGGCCTCTTCCTCGGTTAGACATGCCTTGAGATCAGTGGTGCGGAGGAGGAGGCGTATCTGTCTGTTCCCGAACGGGGAGTACGCATCCGGGGACTGCTCCCCCCCTTCACTCAGCATGCCTCTGATATCGTCGGGGGTGTGTATGTCTGCTATCTGCAGCCACCGGGTAAGGACCTCGAACGGTCTGACATCCATGCCCCGCACCTGGAGCACGGGTCGCAAGAGGGGGGTATAGTGCGGCGCCAAGCAAAGCCACATGGCCCTTGATATCCAGCCCCCTGGCTCTAGTTGGGCCCTGGCTTCTCTGAGCAGCCCCTCTGCCACCCGCTGAGCTTCTGTGCCGCTGAAGGAGGTGCGCTCTATACATTGTTGTCTGGATCTGCCTGAGGCCTCGTCGTCTCTTTGCGTCGCATCTAGTGCACGGAAGAGGGCGACCAGCACGTCTCCTCCGATGAGTGCCTGCGGGGGGGATCTGGGGTTGCTGCTTGCGTCCTCACCAAGGATCTGCCCGATGTCTTCGCGCCATGGTGCGGTGGTGCTCTGCGCTCCTTCTCCGGAGGGGGAGTTGGGTAGCCGATTTCCTGTTGTGCTGGCCCCCGCGATGCCACTCCTGGCATGGACCCTGGCACTTCGCGCTCGCATCCCGCGCCCCACTGCGCCCCTGTCTGCTGTTAGGATGGCCTCCTGGAGCTGACCGAGTGGGTCGAGCCAACTCATGGTGCGCCCCTGTAGATCAGGGTCAATGCATCCCCCCGGGAAGGGGGCGGCGATCGCCCCCCCTGTCTGTTGGGACAGGGTAGCTGCT
Source organism: Prorocentrum cordatum (assembly GCA_963575745.1). NCBI lineage: Eukaryota > Dinophyceae > Prorocentrales > Prorocentraceae > Prorocentrum > Prorocentrum cordatum. The sequence goes on from CAUYUJ010014143.1 coordinate 222,394, forward strand.
GTGAGCACGAGGCGGTGGTGCGCCCCTTCTAGCGAGGTGACACCCAACTGGTGCCATCGCGACGCTGCGCGCGCGACCAAGGATCGTGGGACCCCCGCGGCCTCGAAGACGCGCTCGAGCGCGGCTCGTCTTCTTTCCGAGGTTGAGCCCCAGATGAACGGGACCAGGAGCCCGCCCCAGGTCATGTTGGCGGGGATGCTATCGCTCGCCACCTGGGCGCGGATCTCGAGGATCTCCTGTAGCACTCGTCGTGCGTTGCCCTCACTTTCCGGGGGGAGCTGGGCGCGCGTGCTCTGCCGGTGTCTGTCGGCCGCACGAGTCTCGCTTTCTTCTCTCGTCCACTGGGGCGCCCACCCCCCGCGCCCTTGTGCGCAGTGCGATCGCGAGTCGCGTCGCTTCACCGCAAGGGCTGCCAGGCGCTAAGCGGTGAGCAATGAATATTCCCCCCCTTCTGGCCGCAGCGACTATGGCTGCGCAGGCCACTTCTGTCGCCTCCGCGTTTGCGCCTGTAGCATCGATGGAAGCCCTGCCCGCGGGGGTGAAGATGAGGGCTTCATCCAGGAAGCTGCCTCCTATCTCTGCGGGGCCATGCCGTGTCCTCCGTAGGGATCGGGGATCTCCTGACCCAGGTCAATCCAGACCCGGGTCAGCAGGAAACCAAAAACTGCAATGAAAGAAAAAAAAAATGCAACGCAGGTCTTCGCAAACCCGGGTCAGCCAATATGCGCGGCCGCCTCGCGGCCACGAGCGGCTCCCAAACCCGGGTCAGCCAGAGGGGGTCTTCGCTGGATCCTGCAGGATGCGGCGCCCTGGCTGACCCCCGTTTGCATCGACCCCCCCCTCAAGGCTCCCGAAGGGAGACCGCCAAGGCACTGCCGGCATCTTGCCCCCAAATCCTGCGCCCTGGGCAAGGCGCGCGCCGGGGCCGGGGGTTGAGTTGGCAAGGCCACGGTGGGGACCTGGGCAAGGCAGTCGGGTACCCAGTCGCGTAGCGATCTGCCAACAAGGTTTTCCCTGATGGTCTTATGTATGCGAATCACTGTCTCCGTGGCCCATCCCAGCGGGGCGCCACAGAGTCTGGCGAGGGCGCCCACGGTAGCTCGCAGTGTCGGCTCATCTCCCACTCTTGCGTCATCCCTCACGGCAATCGGGCATCCCCCTCTGCCTGCAGCTCTTCCGCTATCCAGTGCCATTTCGGTCATGTGGCCCCATGCTGCGAGCGTTTCTGCTATCAGCCATGACGGGGAGTAGCTGGTGGTCTCCGGTGGGAGGTTGGGGGGGGCCGATGTGGCTGGCCATGGGGCGTACCGAGCCCCTACTCTAGCCAGCTGGAAGGTGAGCTGTGTACCTAGTAGGTCCATTGGGTGTCCTGGGGCTTCGAGGTTGTCTGGGTGGAGTCCCTCCGTGGTAGTCACCCATGGGGTGGCTAGCCTGTGGCATACGATGCACCTGGGACCGCTCTGATCCCGTGCAAGCCAGCAGCCGCAGTATTCGCATCTGGCGCACGGGCGGAAGAAATCCCCGGACCTTATCATGTAGGATGTGCTGTTAATGGGCCAGGGTCCTTCTGGAGTGTCGCGGCCCTCGAGGATGGGCCCTGTCATGCCAGGGGTGTGCGGCCCTGCGCCAGGGATGGCGGGGGTGGCCCAGCCGTCTTGCCCCGTGCCGTGCTGCGCAGAGGATAGGACGTCCGCGCCAGCGTCGGTCCAGTGCCCCCTACTGGCTGCCCAGTGCCTGACTTCACGGTGGTCCGGGAAATGCACCGTGTTGCGGCGGTGCTCATGGATCAGATATCGGCACAGTCTGGCTTTATGCTCTGAGGCAGTACCAGCTAGGCTCGCGCCAGCTGCATATGGGGCGGCATCGTGTCGCCACCCGGAAAGTCCGAGGAGAGACGGCGGGAAGAGGCCCTCCGATGGGCCCCCCACCCCGATGTCTGCATAGAGGGCAGCGTGGCGCAGTATGTCGTACCCACTCTCGGCCGCTATGATTTCTTCCTGCGTTGGTTTGTCGCAGTCCAGGCTTTCTGATTCAATGTCAGGGTCCTGTGACAGGCTTGCATAGCGGAATGCTAGTACCTGTACTGGGTCAGGTCCTACTCCCCCGAGCCTGGCCTCATGGTCGGATCCTGTGATTGACCAGACCAGCCAGGGGAGGTCCAGCACGGCCATTGCCGTGGCACGGTTGTGGTGCCTTCTTGGGAGCTCCAGCTCCGGTTGCACCGTGTGGCTGGGGCTTACCCTGAGTGGGCATTCGACACTTCCTGCCATGGAGAGGCCCCCACTGACGGCTGCGTGCCATGGGGGGTGCCGAAGCCAGCAGAAGCTTACTAGGTTCTCAAGGCCCACGTACATCGTTTGGTTACGGGGCTGGCACCTGGGGATATCTCTCCACGGTCCCTCCCTAGGTTCATGGTGCTCCATGAGAGCCGTCAGGGTACCGCCTCTCCTGGTGCCCCTAGAGTCGACGACTCTCGGGGCCAAGAGAGGGGCGTCGGCGTCGCGGAATCCACCACGCCTGGAAGGTGGGGGGGGCCTGCGGTGGGCTGAGCCCCCTCCTTGCCCAGGCCCTGCCACCCGCCCTCCCGCATTGGTCGACCTTGAGCCGGGCGGCGGAGCAGGGGGGGGACCAGGGGGAGGGGCGATCAGGCTGCTTCGATCGCGAGCGGCTGATCTGCTGTCGATCTCGTCGGATCCCCCCACTCGTGGAGCGCTTCGCTGTCGGGGGCGCGGCCTCCGAGTTCGCTCTCTCTCTCTCTCTCTCTCTCTCTCTCTCTCTCTCTCTCTCTCTCTCTCTCTCTCTCTCTCTCTCTCTCCTCGGAAGCCACTCCCATTCGGTCTCATCCCCATGCTGCTGCTCGTTGTTCAAGTCAAACCCAATCGGATGGAACGGCAGCGCGGGGGAAATCTCAACGTCTTCGGCCAGGCCCGCCGTGGGCAGCGGAGTCGGGAAAGCAGTAGAAGGGGCCATGGGGAGGGGAGGGGGGGATCAGGCGGGGGCTCGATTCCGTCGACGCTGGGCAGGTCCAGCGGGTTGTTGGGTAGGCCATCTTCTGTGTCCTCGTACGCGACCCGCGCGCCCTCCGCGGGGACTGGAGGGGCCCGTTCCTGCGGGGTCACCCTATCGCTGCCCATTGCTGCCCGAATCACTCCTGAATCACTCCTTGGCAGCCTATTGCTGTCAACATCGCTCCTCGGAGCCTTTCTATGGGGGCCTTCAGGACG
>CAUYUJ010014143.1:228117-233117 GCA_963575745.1 Prorocentrum cordatum
TGATAACGATGATGATAGACGTGATGATGGCGATGATGATGGTGATGATGATGGTGATGACAGTGGTAATGATGATGACGATGATGACAATGATGTTGAAGATGATGGTGATGATAGTAATAACGATGTTGATGACGATGGTGGTGATCATGATGATCATCATCATGAAAACACTGATGATGGTGATGGCGATGTGTATGACAGGGACGATTATGGCGACGACGAAGATAATGATGACGAGGGTGATGATCATGGTGATGATCATGAGATAGGTTATGATGGTGATGGTGATGATGATGATGGTGATGATGATGGTGGCGATGGCGATGATGATGATGATGATGATGATGCTGATGCTGATGGTGATCATGATGATGGTGGTGATGGCGGCGATGATGGTGATGATGTCTGCAATGATGGTGATGATGATGATGGTGATGATGGTGATGGTGATGGTGATGATGATGGTGGTGGCGATGACCTGATGGTGATGGTGATGATAGTGGTCATGCTGATGATGACGATGGTGGTGATGATGATGGTGATGATGCTGGTAATGACGATGATGGTCATGATGCTTAAGGTGATGATGATACTAATGTTGATGCTGATGATAATAGTGGTGACGGTGGCATGCTGATGATTATGGTGGTGACGATGATGGTGATGATGGTGATGCTGTTGATGCGATGATGATGACGATGGTGATGAGGATGTTGATGGTGGTGGTGTTCGTGATGGTGGAAAAAGTAATGGTGATGATGAGGATGATAAGGATCAGGATGAGGATGATGATGATGAGGAGGAGGAGGATCGGGGAAAATAAGTTGTGCCCGTGAGCAGCCTGGATCGGATCGCCCGTGGCATGACATTGAGGTCTCTTGGAAGGCAGTAGCGCTTCGAAGGGCGGGAGGGACTTCTCAGACAGCCGCCCCACCTTGTTCCGCCTCCACCATCGAGCCACCCCCCCATCCGCTCCCCTCGCTTCCCCTTCACTCCCCCTCCGCTTCGCCTCCCCTTCCCCTCCCCTTCCCTTCCCCTTCCCCTCCCCTCCCTCTCCTCCTCCCTCCCCCCTTCATATCCACTCAATTTGCCCTTGGAGTCCAACTGCGTCCCATGGAGTCATATGGCGTCCAGTGGGGCCCCATGAAGTCGAATGGGATCCATTGGTTCCAACGGGGTCCAATAGAGTCCAATTGGTGCTCCAGCGGAGCCCAGTTGAGTCATATGAAAGCCGATGGAAGCCTGTGGAGTCCAATGGAGTCGTATAGCCATCCGAATGGAGTCCCATGAATTCCTAAGGAGTCCATCAAGATAATTACGGAGTCCAATTCGGCCAAATGAAGTGTTTCTATGTGGAGTCCAATGGAACCGTGTTGAGCCTCACGGAGTTCGATGAAGTCCGACTGAGCCGTATGGGTATTCCAGTGGGGTCCAGTGTGAAGTCGTATGGGTGTTCCAAAAGAGACCAATGGAGTCCAATGGAATCCTTTAAGTAAGTTCGACTATTTCTATTTGGAGCCACCGCTGGTAAATATGGCCATGTCTACAAAGCACTCTTGCTACCCGCCAGAACGGCTGTCCCGCCCTGCTCCTGTCTTCTCGTCGCCGGAAAACCACCCACGCCATGCCAACGGAGACCATCACATTCAATGTTTAGATCGCGTCGCTCTGTTTGCGGTGCCGCACTGCCGCCCTTTGAAACGTCATCGATGTCTCACTACGTTTAGGTCGGGCATGTCCCCCTACAGGGGGATTTTTGACGGAAAATAAAAAATACCCAAAAGATACTCCCAAATGGTAAAAAGATACTCAAAAATGGTCCCCAGACTATTATTTGACTATTTTTGGATATTCCCCCTGTAGGGGGACAGGCCCGACTCAAAACTACGCGCGACCCGCACCGTAGACGCGGGCAGCGTACAGCGGGCATTGGTGCTACGCCGCGGCTGCCTTCGCCGGCAGTGGTGCGTACGCTGCACCGGAGACGCGGGCAGCGTAGGCACCAGTGCCGGCGAAGACCGCCCCATGTTTTTTTCTTCTCGGCACTGGCATGGGCATCGACAGCGCCCGTTCTCATTTCTCCGAGGAAAAACAGTCCCACGATTGTGCTCAAGCTCCCTGCCCTCGTCTGCCGGCGCCGCCTCTCTGGCGCGCGGCGAGCCCAAGGCGCCCGCGCACCCCAGCCACTCGTCCATACGCAACTCGAGCGCTGCCCTGTGCGGTCCGCCTCGAGACGAGCTCCATGCCAGCGGCCGCTCGAGATGAGGGCTGCACCTGCCCTGGCAGAAGCGCGCGCTGCACGCCCTTCCTTCGAGAGGGTGTTCCGCTGACACCCCCCCGGCCGACATGCTCAGATCCTCTCGTAGCAGGAGCCTCGCGGGCAGATCTGAGTTTCGCTGGACGCGAGGGTGGCGAAGAGAAGCAGTGATCTTTGGGAAGGACGGACTTGCAACAAGCAGCGAGAAAACCACCTGGAGCGAGCGGGTGCGAGAGCGATGAGAGGAGCCGTCCTTCTCAAACCTCGCATGAGAGGGTCTAGTTTTGTTGACAAGGTTCTCTTTCCCATTTCGGTTTGGTCAGCGCCCCCCACCCCCCAAGGAAAGAACAGTCAACGGGAGAGCCCAGTGCGAATCAAACAGGAGCAGCAGCCGCATAGGCATCAATCGCGTTGGAGGGTGACTCGCCGCAACTCTGCTCGGCTGAGGAAGCATAACGCTGGCACTGCGAGGAACGGGGAAGAGTAATTAGGCCAGCAGGAGCAGAGACAGGAGCACGATCGAGAGAATGACGAAAACCAAAGAACAACGCAAGCAGCGATCCACAGTTTCACAGCCACGACGGCAACGGCATCCCGCGCCGAGCACGCCGCGCTGAACGTGCAGCAGTGTGCCGCACCGTGAGAAGCGCCCCTGACGATGACGAAGGGGTAACGGCGGTTGAGGCGGGGTGGAAGAAAGGCACATGAGATCAGATGCTTCACGGGAATGGCGGGGGCCAAAGAAGAAGCACGAGGGGAAGGCGGGGGCTGCCGTGGGGAGGGGCGGGGAAAGGAGATATGATGCACAGTGCACAAAGAAAGAGAGGACGATAACAGCACAGTGGGGGAAGAGTTTCTTCGGAAGCAGGGCGGGTTGCTTGGAACGCTAAAACCATACGGGCATGTATCATCATTTTTCCCCTTCAATTTCCCCTCCTCCCTCCTCTTCCTGCTCGTCCTCCTCCTCCTCCTCCTCCTCCCCCTCCTCCTCCTCCATTTCCTCCTCTGGGTCGAGATTGGGGCGAGCTTCGTTTAAAAAACCCGGGCGACACATCTTGTGCACGCATGTCCACCGGACACGACAACCCACGTTTCCGACGCCCTGAGTTTTACAATCCGTGGACCCTCGGGTCCCAAGAATCCCCCCCCTTTCCCCAGAACCGACTTTCGCCGCGGGTGCACTCAAACGGCCATTGAAATCCGAACCTTCAACACATATTGGTTTCAAAAATGACGACGCCTGAAATCTGACCCCCCACTCCCTCCCGTCTACAATTCAACACCAGCCCCTCCCAAGGTGCGTTCCAATCCGCCGACCCCTTGGGGTCACGGCGTGTGAGATGCTTCCCGCTCCCTCAACCCCTGCCCCGGGAGCCCGGTCCGGCCGGTTTGGGGGGGAAGGGGTGGGGGGCAAAAGTGCCGGCCGCACCCTTGGAGCTTCAGGGGGCCCCAAAACGGGCCAAGAGGGCCCCTGGACGGTCCAAGAGGGCTACGAGTCGCCGCAAGATCGCGCCAAGACGCCCAAGATTGCCTCCAGACGGCCCCAGAGGCCCCCAAGAGGAGCCACCAAAAGGCGTCCCAAGAGGCCCACTAGAAGCAAAAATCATCCCATTCCCCACGGGAAAGCATATATTTTTAGCACATTCGCCTCTTGGGCTTTCACGAAGCCCACAACGGCCCAAGAAGCCTTGCGGGCAGCCAGCCAAGAACGGGTAGTGCTTTGGTTTTCTGGCCGACTCGCCGAGATTACACATGCGCCGCTCGGGCACCGCGGCATCCGCGTCCACGGTGGCCTTGCGCACCTTACCGGCCCCTAAAAACTGCTTGTTATCGGTCCCGGTGACCGTCAGCTTGGCCTTGCCGCGCACAAGCAGGAAGACACACGGCGCTCTTCTGGTGACGAGCCCACGGATCGTTGGCTACCTTCTGACATGATTCCAGCGGCTCCTTGCGCTGCCATTGCTGCGGGCCCGACTCTGGCGGCCAGAGCATTACCCCGCTGTTTCCAGAGAATCGTTCCCGCGATAATGTTCTCACGGCCCCACCCACCCGCATAGAAACGTGAAGGGCGCACAACGCCAAGCAGCGCACTGCTGCCGTGTCAACTGCGGACCAAGTGGTGCCCGTCCGTGGCGGGGTGGGGGGGGGGGCCACGTTGGCTCTTGCGCCAGGAAAGGCTGCGGAGGCACAGCGTTGCCCTTTGCTCTGGTCGATGGGCGCCTACATCGCCTCGACCCGAGGTTCTCTACCACTGGATGGCAAACGCGCCAGCCTCCAGAAGTGACGTATGGCGCACACGGCAAGCAATGGGAATATGATTGTTAGAGAAAGCGCTGGGACGCGAAACGTCACGTCCATCAGTGTAGCTTTGAGCACTTTCCCACATTGTTTCTCATACGGTATCACCAAACCTGGAAACCCAGGCTGAGGTAACTAAGGAAGGCCAGGCCCTCTTTCAAAGTGTGACATATAGTACATGTTGGAACAATGTTTCCACAATTTCGCATGTAGTCAGTTTGGCTCCCGCAAGGGACGAAACGTCAGCCCGATACTAACAAAATGCTTGCATCAGAGTGCGATCATCATCCCGATTCATTGTCTCAGCTTGATCGGGACGCGGAGGAGAATCGAGGAGACATGGCAGATCAGAACGATGCGAGTTGACACAACAGTAATGGGCCTTCGGGGAGGCCCCATCGTCGTCACGGCTGGACGCAGCTCGGAAACGTCGTGCGCTTGA
>CAUYUJ010014143.1:238117-308117 GCA_963575745.1 Prorocentrum cordatum
AAGGCACCGGGCACGTCGGAACAATTCAATCCGATCGGCGCTCCCTCAGCGAGAAAGCCAAGCCAAGTAAGCACAAAAAGACATCTCATTTCTGGCACCGCGCCCAGGGCAACTGGCAAATTGACAGGCCCCGAAACGCGAACAGCGGGGCACCCGAGGAGACAAGAATGACAAAAAGAATACGTTCGGCGACAGCTGAGAAGCAGACTGAATTCCACCATAATCCACAGGAGCACGCAATGACCTGCCCTTGCGAAGAGGACAGAAATGATGCAAACGCCAAAGCTCTGGCCACCTGCCCGCGCGAATAGTAGATCTAATCGTGACAACACGTGGCAAGGCGAGAGAAGCGGAAGAGGCGACAAGAATGCGGACTGGAACCTCGTCAGGCCCTGTAGCGGAATCGCGGTTGAGATGTGCGAGCACATTACGGACTTGCCTCACCCGGACGGCGAAAACTCCGTCTGCTCCACAAGACGGCGCTGAAGAATGTCAAGAACAAATTCCTCTCGACTGCTGGAATGGTCCAGCGATCGGAAAACGCATTCGCGAAGAAGTCTGCCGCCTCGTCAGCTCCGACGACCCAGCGCCATTGACACGGCGAAGAGCAGGCGAAGATGATTTAACGACATTGCCAAACAGCTGCTTCGAAAGCCCCCGCAAGGTTTTTCACCCACGCGGCAGGGAACGAGGCCTCAAACTGATTATATTGCAATGCCCATTGAAAAATTCATTAACCTGATCGGCTGCAACGCTGCACTGCAAACGGAGACACTGGAGAATATGCGGCCGCGGCTTTACGAGCGACAACATCAAAACACTCCTGCGTCAACCGGACGGGCACAGACACTTTCCGAAAGTGTCGCCCGGCAGCTTGCAAAATACTTTCCGCGAGAAACTGCGCCCCAGCCCCCCTGGAGGCAAGTCCAATCCTTAGAATAGAACTCGCGAGAGACGCATTTCAAATTCGAAATATTAAACTGCCAACACATTCGCGCGCAGAGGGAGGCGGACAGAAGAGGAGAGACCAGGGACAACGACACGCCCCCATGATCAGCAATTATCGATATCACTGAGACTTCAGCAGACTCTTGCACATCAATTAAAATTACATCAATCGGGCATGGCCCTCTAGTGGGTTCGCGCAATATCAATTCAACACCGCGGAAAGCGCACACACGCGCTGCTTCGATTCCCCCAGGGGCCTGCCGGAATAGAATGTCGACGCCAAGTAAAATTACGCGCGACCAAATCGCCCAGAAGAAATACGCCAATGGCTGACAAACGTGCGCATCCATCCCCGCGAACACACTTTGCATCGAAACTACTTCAGCGCAATGCAGGGGCCGGTAAAAAATACCGAATACACCATGCCCATTTTCCTCGGCGCAGCAATCCACATGACCTCACCATTTCGCCCCCGATTGCAACCAGTTGCGCGAACGCCGGGGCGAAATCCTCCCAGCGCGCCACGCGAGACCAGAGGCCCCAAAAATCCTTCAGAAAATTATGCTGCTGAACACCCGGTCATTCCAAAAACGACCCGGCAGGGGGGGAAGCCGACAACGCGCGCCAACAAGCTGTGAAACGCACGGATAAAGCAGGAAGAGGGGGGAGGGGGAGGGAGGGGGAAGGGGCAAGGGAAGGCGAAGGAGGGAGGAGCAACAGAACACAGAAACAGAGGGCGAGGAGGACGAGAAGGAGCGGGAGGCACCGGACGCGCAGCAGTTGAAAAAGTCCCTGCTGCGAACCACACAACGCACAGGACCGGGGAAGGGGAGGGGGCGAGAAGGAGCGGGATCAACGGACGGCAGTAGCAAGCAGGACAACGCACGAAGGCGGACAGCGGAAGACAACAGCAGCGGACAGGGAGACAGGAGAAGGGAAAGGAGGGGAGAGAAAGGGGAGAAAGAGGGGAAAGCAGCGGAGGACGGGCAGGGAGGAGGGGGGAACAAGACAGACAAATCCAAAACGCCCGGATCTGTCACGCATCTCGTAAAGACACCGAAGATCACGACCCCGGCCGCCAGCCCCCACAGAACCGTAGGGGCCGCGTGGCAAGCGCGACCCGTGGAGCAAGGGGCCGCTCCCACTCCGGAGACGGAATGCGCTCTCTGACAAAAATTTGTAGACGACTTTGAAACGACTGCGCGGACCGTGCACGAATGATATAATCCGGTGGCGAATATAAACACGCGCGGCACCTGCGGCAGAGTGCGGCAAGAAATCAGGACCGGTGAAAGACGGTTCAACTACGCGTCGCGCGCGCCGACGCGGCGCTCTCGGAGGAGGGGGGGGGGTCGGCACAGAAAAAGCGAGAATCAAGCAGGACCAGAGCACGGAAGCGCACGCTGCATGACCACAAGATGCTTATATCCCGGCAAGTGCTGAAAGGAGCCAGATTAAAGTGCAGCAATGCATCTTCTGGCGCCATTCCTAGAGAACGCAAGAAACGTGTCTGGAGAGCGCCAACGGGGCAAAAATGGACGATGAAGCGTGGTAAATGGCACAGTTGACCAGTTCTCCGCCGTTCAAAGAAACGTCGCGCGCGCGTCAAACTGCACGTTCCCCTAGAGGCAGCAGCAACGCAATTTACAACCGCATCATCCGTGCACAATTTAGGATCAAATACAAAGCCTAATATTGTTCAAAGTTCCCCCCCACGGGACGCGTCCGCGACGAGATGTGAAAATGCTCTTCACCGGCGTCAATTCTCACCCTATTGGCGCAGCCCCACTCGCGGAGTGAAGACTGGCACGCCCAGAGTTGCGCATTCGCCTCTTCGCGCGCCGTGTCTGCCTGGAGCGATCTCGAAGCGTTTTAATCATCAGCGAAGACAACTTCGTCGACGTTGGCAGCACGCGCGGCCATGCATTCGCATGCGCAATGACAGCTTCACGCAGGCGGCCCTAGCACATCCCCCTGATATGCCATGTCTTGCATTACTACTGGCTGCGATTGCTGCCGACCAACAACTACCCGGCGAACCCAGGGTCGAAGCCAGCCCTTCATCAGCTTTAAAAACCAATCTGGAAAGCGCGCAACTTCAACAAAAGTACGTCTGAGTCGACCTGGTCGCAAACTCCGGACAAATCAGAACAATTCAATGCGGCGACCTTGCCAGTTGCCAACGCAAGAAGCCCGGACACTGGACACCATGAAATACAAGATGGCACCCCTGGCCCCGCGCCCCCGTCGACACGCACGTTGGCGAGGACCGAGCGCTCCGACTCTCTCAAAGCGGGGAAGGGACAACGCCCCCAGCACGCGCTCCACAACTTTGGACACCCAGGACCTCAGCTGCAACCTCTGTAATACTCTGGGCTTGACGGAGACCCTTTTCTGAAACAATGGGAATCAAATTATGGCACGCACTCTCTGGCCATCTGCCGCGTCGAAAGATTGAATTGAACTCGCAATTAAAATCATTGGCACTGCCCGCGCGCGAAACTTTAGAACCCGCGTCGGGGCGAGATATGGCCCGCCGCAACTCTGAGAGCAGCAAGAGCGGGGGGGGCTATATATATATATATATATATATATATATATATACTGCAAAATGTTCTTATACGCACAGTATGATTTAATGTATATGTGTTTGTACAGCCTCGGGGCAATAAGGTTTCCTCACCTAAACTCAATTCTCAACAGCAGTTAAAAGTTGCACGGCGAAAAGCAGAACACGCACGAGACGGACTGGGAAAACTGGAAATGGATTTTCACCCATAACTCCCGGAAGGCACCAAAAACGCCCCCGGCCGAGCGCGCGGCAGAAAGACGCTTCGAATCACTGCCAAACGCATAGCCAGACGCGAAGAGAGGAAGGAAAGAGTGAGGAAGGGGAGGAAGGAGAAGGAAGGAGGAAGGGGGAGGGAGAAGGGAGGGCGGGGGGGAGGAGGAGCCGCAGGACACAACAACGGAGGGGAGCGAGGAGAACGAGAAGGAGCGGGAAGCGCCGAACGCGCGTAGCCTCAAAAAGTCCCTACTGCGCACCGCGCAGCGCACAGGACCGGGGGGGGGGGGGAAGGCGAGAGGGAGCGGGCGCGACAGACGACAGCAGCAAGCAGCAGGACAACACGCGAAGGCGACGGCGGGACAAAACAGTTGCGGACAGGGAGAGAGGGGGAAGAGGGGGGGAGAGGGAGGGAGGAGAGGGAAGGGAGAGGGAGGGGGGGGGGGGAGAGGGGGGAGAAGAAGAAGGACCAAGAGAGCGAAACAGCTATCGACGAAAACCGTCAGCCTCTCCAGTTCTGGCAATCAAGTAATGGGCGAAACGCAGAAAAGACCCTGCAAGAGAAGGTGCGCTCCCAGTCCACACCGGCCACGGCTCTCGCGCGGACCAAACCTTGAAGGCGAGATTGAAAAGAGCGCACGGAACGAGCTTTGACGACAAATTCTGGGAGCCAGTTAGAAACGTCAACCATCCCCAAAGCAGTCTGATGGAGGCAGTCTGGCGCAGTGACGGAGGGCCCCACTAAATGGCTAAAATGGGCGCGGAACCGACGAGAAGGACGGGGGGCAGGAGCGGGACGAAAGAAGCGAGAGAAGCAAGAGGGCCCAAGACCGAGGACGCTCCGGTGGAAAACACCAAGCACGCCAATGCCCCTGCGAGTACGAAGTGGGGCTAAACTAAAATATAGAAGCACCTCAACAGAACTGACATGTAATAAATTCAAAAAGCGAGTGGGAACGGCATCCAGCTGAGCGAGTGCAGACGAAGACGGGTGACTGATGGCGCAACTCCTGTATTCGATGTACGATGACACGTGTGCTTTTAAACAATTGATTAATTCAGCGTCAAAGTGAAAGCGCCTTGCGCGGATGAGACTGCACACTCTCCACGCTGCAGAAGCAACGCGTTGCTCAAGTGCCACGTGCATTAACAGCTTAGTGTCAAATAAAGCGCCCAACAACTTAAAACTGTGAATGGCGGGGCGAGAGCGCGATAGGACGCGGTGGCCCACCTTGCTCGGATCGAAGCGCACCGCGTTGGCCCGGCCCCATTCATGCAAGGATCGCCGGCAGTTAGCTGACTGACGAAGAGCTTCTTCGTCAGACACCTGGGCTGGGAGAGCTTTCCACGCTGCGAGGTCGTCAGCGAAGATGATTTCTTCGAACCCCTCAACACGCACAGCCATGCAAGAGTCAGAAAAAAAATACCCACAACACGGGACCAAGCACTGCACCTTGGTGCACCATGTCGCGCATGTGAATCGGTGCAGACTGCTGGCCGCCAACGACAACACGGGCCGTGCGCGGACGAAGCCAGCTTGCTAAAAGATCGACCAGCGGCTCCGGCACACTAAAAGACTGTAGCTTAGCGCATAGCCTGTTAGCGCCCACGCGATCGAAAGCACCCGATACAGCAGAGCAGTAGACTACAACCCGAAGACCGGAAGAAAAGGAGAGGAGGCAAGAGAGGACAAAATGGAGGAGGGCATCGCGTGCTCCACGGCGCTTGCGGCATGCCAATGGGCGCATGCCAAAGGCGCCAATCCTTCCAAGGCGCGGCGCGAACAAACTTGCAACAAGTCGCTCAACTACTTTGGAGAATTGGGGGGTCAACTGTAAGCCCCGCAAATTGTCAAGCTCGGACATACCGTTCTTCTTGTATAACGCAAATATCCAATGCTCGCACCAACATGCTGGCCAACGGGCGCGCGCCACAATCGACCGAGCAAGGAGACACACTGGCCGCGACAAGGCGCGAGAGCACATTTTCAACACGCGCGCTGGAAGCAAATCCGGTCCCGCGCCACTGTCGGCCCGGAAAGACGCCAGAGCACGCCTACCGCTCCGCGTACGAATTCGACGAAAACCGGCTCCATCGGGGGGCACAATCGCGCCAGACACATCCGAAAACAAATTTTGTTCGACATCAGGCAATGTCCACTTGCTGGAAAAACTGGAAGCTAAAAGTTGAGCTTTCGACGCGCTAGCGACTGCCCAAGAAGATAGCTGCCGCCGTCGTTAACTGCCGCGGCGAATCGATAGAAGCTTCAAACGTGCACGCTCGATAAACTCAGCGCTAGCTCGCAACAGCCCAGCGCTGCACAACTGACATGCCTCCGGAAAAAAGTCCGTACCAGCAGTTTCAACGCAACTAAGCGCACTGCTCAGTGAGCCAGGGGTGAGAAGGGCGGAACGGAAGATCAGACTGAGTGATAAAATCTTCCACATCTAAAAATGACGTCTGTGAGGGACCTGGCAGCGACGTCAGGACTGACTGAAGAGATCCAGCCCCAATTCTTCTGTACGCCGCTGCAGACGTCCAGTCAGCACGATTAAAAAGCCACACCCTCTGGGTAAGACGTTATGTGGAGATGGGAGGGGCAGAATAACGGTAAGACAGACCAGAATAGTCAGAGCAATTTCGCTCACAATCTCCCATACGAACGCTTTCAAACGGACGCCCTCTGGAGTCGTCGAAAGACTGTGTCAGAGCCAACACCAATGGTGACAATTGAAATCGCCGACCAAAATCATGGCAACAGACTGCCCCTGAAATTAATACTTCAGACTTAATGTCTTAAACGTCAATAGAAAGAATATCTCCATAGTGCGGTCGTCTATACATACACCCCACCAGAAGACGGCCAAAACAGCAATGAATTAAAATCCAAGCGACCTCAGCACGCGTGGATTCAAGCACGAGCGAACAAACAGATACAAACTCATCCAAGGCAAAAACTCCAACCACCCGCCTGAAGGACTGCCGACGTGCGATTAATCAATATCTGGCGCCAAACACGACAAACGCATCGAACCAAGTTTCAGTCAAAAAAATTCTCTATCGGACCCCTGCAGTTGACCACGGCACCATTCGGCAAATGAAACATTAAAATTCAGGGGACAAGACAGAAAAGATGGCGGAACGGCGGCCGCCGGAGACAGCGCAGCAGGCCGGCGGGCGGCGCACTGCCAGAGGGGGGGCGGGGAGAACGAAGAAGAGAACAGAGAA
This sequence comes from Prorocentrum cordatum, assembly GCA_963575745.1. Lineage (NCBI taxonomy): Eukaryota > Dinophyceae > Prorocentrales > Prorocentraceae > Prorocentrum > Prorocentrum cordatum. The sequence goes on from CAUYUJ010014143.1 coordinate 245,079, forward strand.
GGAGAGAGACGAAGGAGAAGGAAGAAAGAGGAGTGGGATAAACTCATTCATCGGGCTGCCAAGAAAAATAATTACGAAGGCTGTGCGAAGCCATCGGCACGCGCCAACTGAAAAGCTGTGGCCAAGACGACCTCACGGCAGAATCGACACGAAGCAATTCAGAGAGAAGGCGTTGAAACAATTTGACAATGTCAGCGGAGATGATTGAGTCTGGAAGTAGGTTGCACACACTCGTGCCACCCAGTGCGGAACGCACAAGGTAGTCTGGGGCACGGAGGGAACACGGGCCACGCAAGTGACGGAAGTGACACGATGGGAGCGGAAAGGAGGAGGGGAGGAGTCAACGGAGAAAACAGCTCCGAAGCACGGAGGGCTGAAACTGCGCGGTGAATAAAACCCAAATTGGCTATATCTCTGAAGGTAGTAAGGGGGGCAAGATTAAAGTTGTGCAGAGCTTCGTACTCAGTTATGCCCGGGGGACATAAAAAACGACTGGACACGGTCAAGCGGCAACAAAACAGAATTCGAAGCGCGTGAGAAAGCTGGCGCGCGATACTCTATGAGCGAAAGAATGCGTGCTTTATATAAGACGACAAGCTCGGCGACAGCGCGGCAAAGCCGCGAGCGAAGCAAGGCCTGAAGTCGCCAACCACATCGCGCACACTCTCAGGCACCGCAGCTGACATGACAAGCTTGAATCAAAAGATACACCGCGAGGTTGGGAACAAGAAGAGCAATATTTATTTTTGAGCCGACCCCACAGCAAGAAATCTTATGACCAGAAACTTGCCCGGATCGGCTCGGAGGGCTCGGCTGGTCGCGCCCCGGCCGAAAGGCTCATGAAATGCTGCGAAAAGACTGTTGCCGGGCCATGCCACACTGAAAAACGAGGAGAAGAAGAAAAAGAATAAGAAGAAGACAGGCACTACGCTCAATTTTAAAAACACCCAAAAAAACGAACATACACATCAAATTTCTAACATCAAATTTCCGGACAGACCTTCCAGGTCAGGCCGGGTGAACAGAGGACGACAAATGTGAGAAAATGCCCAGCGAAGCATCACGCCGCGGGCCTCCAGTCCCGGCAGCGCCGCGGGGGATGGTTTGCGAGAGCGCCGCGCGGGCTGAAGAGGGAACGCCAATCGGTTTCCCGAGCGGACTCAGCGAGGACGCAGCGCAAGAGGCTTTGGAGGAGGGACTGGAAAACCTTGACGCTATTCGCGCGCACAACAAAATCCGGAAGAATATTGCACATGCGAACAGAGCCGAGGGCGGAATGAACGAGATAATCGGGCGACCGCAAGCCACAAGGATCGACGAGGTGGCGGGAATGGCGGCGAGGGGGGCGGGGAGGGGGAGAAACAGGGTCCAACCGGAAGAATTGATGAAGGAGCGGCGGACCTCTTCCGAGAACGGACCTGTGGATGACGCCTAGAATGGCAATGTCGCGAGTCGGCACAAGGGAGCAAGAGAAATATACAAGAGCGCATCATGATCAGATATACTAATATATCTTAACAGACGGCCCTGCGCGGCATCGAGGGGGGAAGGAGCAGAAGACGAGGCGAAATGAAACGCCGATGTTCTATATTCAATGTACGATAAAACATGAGATTTGCACAGTAATATAACTCCAATGTCTGAGTAAAACCGGCGGTTGCGAAGAATACTGTGCATGCGCCAGCCACACTCGCGAACGCAATCCGAGATTCCGTCGTGCATGAGCAATCGAGTGTCAAAATTGATGCCCAAAAATCTTAAAAAAGGAGCCAGCCGGGCGAGAACGGGAAACGACATGGTTCCCAAGCTCGAGCAACACTCTGTTTGCGGCCCCCCACCTGTGTAAGCTGGTCTGACACTCGCGAAAATAACCAAACGCTTGAGGGTCAGTGACACCCACGACAAGAATTCTGAAAGCCTTCGGGTCATCAGCATAAATTACCTCCTCAAAATCACACGCACGAGTGGCCATGCAAGCATCACTACAATACACGCGACGACGCGGGCGCTCCGTGGCAGGAGCCAACTGTCCAAGACAATAGCAATGTCCGGTTGGACAGACAACGAACGGACCTTGTGCATCAGCCCGCCCTTGTCGACACTATCGAACGCAGCAGAGCCATCGGAACAATAAACAACCACGCGGCGGCCGCCTGCGAAAGCGACGAGCCTACGCAAAATGAAATAAAGCGCGGCATCTCTCGCCCCGCGCTCGCGGCAGCATGCGAATTGATTCGATCCGTAGACGCCGAAGCGCTCGAGCCGAGGGCCAAAAAGTTGGGCCGGAACACGCTCCACAACTTTGGACAATTGCGCGGTCAACTGGATGCCTCTGTAATTGTCCGGGTCACACAGGGCAGAGCGCTTGTGCAAAGGATACACCAATGCTCACACCAAGCACGAGGCCAGCATCCTGTCCGAATGATGACCCGAGCAAGCTTGGCGACAGGAGTGGCAAGTGAATTGGCGCATTATTTCAAGAACCTCGCTGGGATGAGGTCCGGGCTGGCCCCTGAGGCAGGGCGGAGAGCACGGAGGAAGGCCCGACAAACGCGAGTGCGAACGACGCAAGAAGAATTGTCTGGACCTGGTAAAAAGGACCAGCAATCCGAGAATTCATTACACTGCGCAGACGCTGTCTAGCTTGAAAAGAGCGCGAACACCTCGGCCTTGTCAGCCGCCTTGGTGGCCCAACTGCCGCTTGCCCGGCGCAGTGGAGACGAGGAAGGCTTGTGCGCGACCAGGACAGTCTTCGAAATCTTCCACCATTTCTTAGTCCCTCTGTGTATTTTTTCTCCACGCACCTCGCAGCGAATGAACCAAGCCACACTGAAGTCTCAACATTGTCAGAACGCACAAGAAAATGATTGTCTACAGCGTTGCGGGAGGGAGAAGAAGAAGAAGAAGACGACGAGGAGAGAGAGAGAGAGAGAGAGAGAGAGAGAGAGAGAGAGAGAGAGAGAGAGAGAGAGAGAGAGAGAGAGAGAGGGAGGGAGAAACAAAAAAAAAAAATGGAAGAGGAGGAGGCGAGCGGGGGGGACCAGGCCCCAAAAAGCGGCGACGCGCGACGCGCGCACCATGCTCTCCAAGCACGGCGGCCAGGGGGGGAGGAGAGAGGAGGGAGGGGGGAGACGAGAAGACGAAGCGACTAGGCGGGAGGCTGCCGGCCCCTGCAGCGGCGCAGAGGACGATGCGCGAACGGAAGGCGACAGCTGAGAAGGTCGGCCAAAGCAGTGCCTGAGTTAGCGATGTCTCGCAGTAAAGCCTGGAGACAAGATTGAAGTTCGTGCACAGATGGCGCGGCGACTACGCTGTCCGGCAGAAGGGTATAAACGTTGACTAAACCCAACGCAGAGTGTCGGGCAAAATCGCGAGCGCGAAGCGGGAGGGGGTCCGCCAGATGCCGGGCGCGGCGGCGAGGGGAACGAGGGGGGGGGAGGAGCAGGGCGGAAGAAGGAGGAGAAGTGGTCCGGGCTGCCAAGGACAGAACGATGGATAACGCCAAGCATGGCGATGTCTCGTCTGACAGGAAGCGGAGCCAAGGCAAAATGCAATGTTGCATCAAGGTCTGAAACTGCCAGGGGCTGGAGAAATCGGTGCTGAACGGCGCCCAGGGGGGCGAGAGCAGACGAGGAGGCGAAATGGAATGCACATGTCCTGTATTCGATGAAAGATAAAACTTGGGCCTTATATAATAAGATAATGTCAGCGGTATTATAAAATCTGCGGCTACGAAGAAGACTCCGGATTTTCCATCCACAATCGCTGACACAAGACAAAATTGCTTCGCGCATAAGAAGCCTGGAATCGAAGACGACGCCAAGAAGCTTAAAATAATATGCAAAAGGCCGGCTGCGCGAGATAACGTGCACGCTTTCCTTTCCAGGATAGAAAACAACACTGTTAGCTTCGCCCCAGCGGCGAAGGGAAGTTTGGCATTCAGCTAACATGCGATGCGCCTGGTCGTCTGCAACACTATCATCGATCGCACGGAAAGCATTAAGGTCGTCAGCATAAACCAATTATTCGAATCCTGTGGCGCGAACCGCCATGCAAGAATCAGGAAAACAAATGCGTTCCAAAGCCCCTCTCCAAGCACAGAGCCTAGGTAAATCATAGTTTCCATGCGGACCGGATCTGATTGCTTGCCCTGCACGATGACTCGCGCCGCGCGTCTCTCCAGCCAGCTAGCGAGAACACCAAGCACGCTTTCAGGGACAGAGAACCCGCGCAGCTTGGCGAGCAGACGGGGCACATCGACTCGATCGAAGGCACCACTGACGTCAGAGCAGCACAAGAGGACGCGGCGGCCAGAGGAAAGAGCACTGATGCATTGCAAAGCAAAATGTAAGATTGCATCGCGCGCCCCTCTGCCAGGAGTGTAGGCGAACTGACGCGCGCCATAAGCACCAAACTCGTCCAGCTGCGGACTGAAGAGTTGTAAAAACATTCGCTCCACGACCTTCGAAAGCTGAGCGGTCAACTGGATGCCCCGGTAGTTGTCCGGACAGCTAACTGCAAGCTTCTTGTGAAGAGGGTGGACTCAATGATCTCTCCAGGGCAACGGCCACTGACCAGTTCTTAAAATAAGACGGGCAAGCTTAGCGACAGGCACTGCCAAACTGGAGCTGCACTGCTTCAAAACCCTCGCAGGCAAGAGGTCGGGACCCGCGCCGCTGTCCTGTCGGAGGGACGACAGCGCGGCGCGAGCAGACCCAGTACGAAGAATGCAAGTTCCCCACTGCGTAGGCGAAATCATAATAGCAGAGCAATCAGAGAATTCGTTAGCTACAGGTGCTGGCAGACGCCACTTTTGACTGAAAGCTCCGGCAAAGAGGTCGGCCTTGGCACGCGCAGAAAGAGCCCACGTACCATCTGGACGCTTCAAAGGGGAAGAAGTAGGCTTATGGACGTGAGACAGCAGCTGATGTGAAACTTTCCACCATTTTTTGCGCCCCGGCCACAACCGCGCAACTGCTGACGCGTGCGGGTCGTGTAAGATTGAAAAGCAATCAACACTACTGCACTGCAATGAACGACCGCCGCGGGAAAAGCGGCCGTAAAAAAAAAAAAAAAAAAAAAAAAAAAAACAAAAAAAAAACGAAGCAATCGTAGCACTATGATCAGCTACTTCAGTTAAAACCTTCGTAGCGATTAGATCTGGAAAGTACGACAAGAAGAGATCAAGGAGGTAAGGACCAAGACTAGGAGCGCGAATGCACTCGCGAAAACCGCGCTCAAGACACCAATTCTTGGAATGGTGCCCTCAGGGGATACATGGCTGCTAAATCGCAACCAGTGTTTGTGATGAACATTCATATCTCCTGCGCATACAACCCACGCACTGCCCGGCAAGAGAATTCCATTCTTCACTAAGCGACTCAATCGAATTAGTCTCTTCGTGACACGGGCGACGATACCAACGACAAATTAAAACGGGCCCGTCTCAGCGTGCATTAAAATCCATACGCGCTCTGCAGACGGAGAACGACAAATCACAAAACAAGAATCAACCACGGAATCTTTTGCAAATATAGCAACGACTCCGCCTAATGTTCACTGGACTTTTGGCTGGGTTCACACGGACTGTGCCCTGGCTCAACTGAAACACTTTCCCTTACCTCCAACACGCGAGAAAAAATCGCGCATTTCCTGCTCGGAACGAAATTGAACAAAATAGGCGGGAGAGACAACACGAGCATTGCGCGAGCTTGAAAAAATGCACAATGTAGCACGGCTCGGCTCCATCAACCTGGCCCACAATCCACTGCACATCTCGCACACGGCCCTTTTTTTTAGCCGTGTGAAATCCAATAAAAAAAAAAACAATCTGCAAATTTGACATGTCTAAAAAATTCAGACATGCAAGCTGCTGTTTGGATGCTGAAGAAGCAGACCCACGAAACTCGAGAACAGCAAGGCGATCACGTACGTCCGCCATCTTGTCCTTCAAAGGATCAACTGCCGTGGCGACGGCACCGCGGCACGCGCGGCGCCTGCGGCACCTGCGGCAGAGCGCGGCAAGAAATCAGGACCGGTGAAAGACGGCTCAACTACGCGTCGCGCGCGCGCCGACGCGGCGCTCTCGGAGGAGGGGGGGGGGTCGGCACAGAAAAAGCGAGAATCAAGCAGGACCAGAGCCCAGAAGCGCACGCTGCATGACCCCAAAATGCTTATATCCCGGCAAGTGCTGAAAGGAGCCAGATTAAAGTGCAGCAATGCATCTTCTGGCGCCATTCCTAGAGAACGCAAGAAACGTAACTGGAGAGCGCCAACGGGGCAAAAAAGGACAATGAAGCGTGGTAAATGGCACAGTTGACCAGTTCTGCGTCGTTCAAAGAAACGTCGCGCGCGCGTCAAACTGCACATTCCCCTAAAGGCAGCAGCAACGCAATTTACAACCGCATCATCCGTGCACAATTTAGGATCAAATATAACGCCTAATATTAATCAAAATTCCCCCCCACGGGACGCGCCCGTGACGAGATGTGAAAAGGCTCTGTACTGGCGTCAAGTCGCACCCTACTTGCGCAGCCCCACTCGCGGAGTGAAGACTGGCACGCCCAGAGTTGCGCATTCGCCTCTTCGCGCGCCGTGTCTGCCTGGAGTGATCTCGAAGCGTTCAAATCATCAGCGAAGACAACTTCGTCGACGTCGGCAGCACGCGCGGCCATGCATTCGTATGCGTAATGACAGCTTCACGCAGGCGGCCCTAGCACATCCCCCTGATATGCCATGTCTTGCATTACTACTGGCTGCGATTGCTGCCGACCAACAACTACCCGCCGAACCCAGGGTCGAAGCCAGCCCTTCACCAGCTTTAAAAACCAATCTGGAAAGCGCGCAACTTCAACAAAAGTACGTCTGAGTCGACCTGGTCGCAAACTCTGGACAAATCAGAACAGTTCAACGCGGCGACCTTGCCAGTTGCCAACGCAAGAAGCCCGGACACTGGACACCATGAAATACAAGATGGCACCCCTGGCCCCGTGCCCCCGTCGACACGCACATTCGAAAGGACCGAGCGCTCCGACTCTCTCAAAGCGGGAAAGGAACAACGCCCCCAGCACGCGCTCCACAACTTTGGACACCTGGGACCTCAGCTGCAACCTCTGTAATACTCTTGGCTTGACGAAGACCCTTTTCTGAAACAATGGAAATCACATGATGGCACGCACACTCTCTGGCCATCTGCCGCGTCGAAGGATTGACCTCGCAATTAGAATCACTGGCACTGCCCGCGCACGAAACTTTAGAACTCGCGTCGGGACGAGATCTGGCCCGCCGCTACTCTGAGAGCAGCAAGAGCGGGGGGGGGGGGGGGGCAATATATATATATATATATATATACATATAAATACATATACATATATATACATACATATACACTGCATCATGTTCTTATACATATGGTATGATTTAATTTATATGTGTTTGTACAGCCTCGGGGCAATAAGGTGTCCTCACCTAAACTCACTTCTCAACAGCAGTTAAAAAGTTGCACGGCGAAAAGCAGAACACGCACGAGACGGACTGGGAAAACTGGATGTGGATTTTCACCCATAACTCCCGGAAGGCATCAAAAACGCCCCTGGCCGAGCGCGCGGCAGAAAGATGGTTCAAATCACTGCCAAACGCATAGCCAGACGCGAAGAGAGGAAGGAAAGAGAGAGGGGGGGGAGGAAGGAGAAGGAGGGAGGGAATGGGGGGGGGGGAAGGGAGGGCTGGGGGGAGGAGGAGCCGCAGGACACAACAACGGAGGGGAGCGAGGAGAACGAGAAGGAGCGGGAAGTGCCGAACGCGCGTAGCCTTAAAAAGTCCCCACTGCGCACCGCGCAGCGCACAGGACCGGGGGGGGGGGGAAGGCGAGAAGGAGCGGGCGCGACAGACGACAGCAGCAAGCAGCAGGACAACACGCGAAGGCGACGGCGGGACAAAACAGTTGCAGACAGGGAGAGAGGGGGAACGGGGGGGGGGGAGGGAGGGAGGAGAGGAAGGGAGAGGGAGGGAGGAGGGGAGAGGGGGGAGAAGAAGAAAGACCAAGAGAGCGAAATAGTTATCGACGAAAACGGTCAGCCTCTCCATCTCTGGCAATCAAGTATTGGGCGAAACGCAAAAAGGACCCTGCAAGAGAAGGTGCGCTCCCAGTCCACACCGGCCACGGCTCTCGCACGGACCAAACCTTGAAGGCGAGATTGAAAAAAACACACGGAACGAGCTTCAACGACAAATTCTGGGAGCCGGTTAGAAACGTTAACCATGCCCAAAGCAGTCTGATGGACGCAGTCTGGCGCAGTGACGGAGGGCCCCACTAAATGTCTAAAATGGGCGCGGAACCGACGAGAAGGACGGGGGGCAGGAGCGGGACGAAAGAAGCGAGAGAAGCAAGAAGGCCCAAGACCGAGGACGCTCCGGTGGATAACACCAAGCACGCCAATGCCCCTGCGAGTACGAAGTGGGGCTAAACTAAAATGTAGAAGCGCCTCAACAGAACTGACGTGAAATAAATTCAAAAAGCGAGTGGGAACGGCATCCAGCGGAGCGAGTGCAGACGAAGACGGGTGACTGATGGCGCAACTCCTGCACTCGATGTACGATAACACGTATGCTTTTAAAAAATTAACTAATTCAGCGTCAGAGTGAAAGCGCCTTGCGCGGATGAGACTGCACACTCCCCACGCTGCAGAGGCAACGCATTGCTTAAGTGCAGCGTGCATTAGCAGCTTAGTGTCAACTAAAGCGCCCAACAACTTAAAACTGTGGCTGGCGGGGCGAGAGCGCGATAGGACGCGGTGGCCCACCTTGCTCGGATCGAAGCGCACCCCGTTGGCCCGGCCCCATTCATGCAAGGATCGCCGGCAGTTAGCTGACTGACGAAGAGCTTCTTCGTCAGACACCTGGGCTGGGAGAGCTTTCCACGCTGTGAGGTCGTCAGCGAAGAAGATTTCTTCGAACTTCTCAACACGCACAGCCATGCAAAACTCAAAAAAAAATAATCCACAACACGGGGCCAAGCACTGCGCCTTGGTGCACCATGTCGCGCATGTGAATCGCTGCAGACTGCTGGCCGCCAACGACAACACGGGCCGTGCGCGGACGAAGCCAGCTTGCTAAAAGATCGACCAGCGGCTCCGGCACACTAGAAGACTGCAGCTTAGCGCATAGCCTGTTAGCGCCCACGCGATCGAAAGCACCCGATACATCAGAGCAGTAGACTACAACCCGAAGACCGGAAGAAAAGCAGAGGAGGCAAGAGAGGACAAAATGGAGGAGGGCATCGCGTGCTCCACGGCGCTTGTGGCATGCCAATGGGCGCATGCCAAAGGTGCCAATCCTTCCATGGCGCGGCACGAACAAACTTGCAACAAGTCGCTCAACTACTTTGGAGAATTGGGGGGTCAACTGCAAGCCCCGCTAATTGTCAAGCTCGGACATAGCGTTCTTCTTGTATAACGCAAATATCCGATGCTCGCACCGACATGCTGGCCAACGGGCGCGTGCCACAATCGACCGAGCAAGGAGACACACTGGCCGCGACAAAGCGCGAGAGCACATTTTCAACACGCGCGCTGGAAGCAAATCCGGTCCCGTGCCACTGTCGGCCCGGAAAGACGCCAGAGCACGCCTACCGCTCCGGGTACGAATTCGACGAAAACCGGCTCCATCGGGGGGTACAATCGCGCCAGACACATCAGAAAACTAATTTTGTTCGACATCAGGCAATGTCCACTTGCTGGAAAAACTGGAAGCTAAAAGTTGAGCTTTCGACGCGCTAGCGACTGCCCAAGAAGATAGCTGCCACCGTCGTTAACTGCCGCGGCGAAACGATAGAAGCTTCAAACGTGCACGCTCGATAAACTCAGCGTGAGCTCGCAACAGCCCAGCGCTGCACAACTGACATGCATGCGGAAAAAATGTCCGCACCAGCAGTTTCAACGCAACTAAGCGCACTGCTCAGCGAGCCAGGGGTGAGAAGGGCGGGACGGAAGATCAGACTGAGTGATAAAATCTTCCATACATCTAAAAATGACGTCTGTGAGGGACCTGGCAGCGACGTCAGGACTGACTGAAGAAATCCAGCCCCGATTCTCCTGTACGCCGCTGCAGACGTCCAGTCAGCACGATGACAGACCAGAATAGTCAGCCATTTCGCTTGCAATCTCCCATGCGAACGCTTTCAAACAGACGCCCTCTGGAGTCGTCGAAAGACTGTGTCCGAGCCAACACACATGGTGACAATTGAAATCGCCGACCAAAATCATGGCAACAGACTGCCCCTGAAATAAATACTTCAGACTTAATTTCTCAGACGTCAACAGAAAGAATATCTCCATAGTGCGGTCGTCTATACATACACCCCACCAGAAGACGGCCAAAACAGCAATGAATTAAAATCCAAGCAATCTCAGCACGCGTGGATTCAAGCACGAGCGAACAAACAAATACAAACTCATCCAGGGCAGAAATTCAGACCACCCGCCTGAAGGACTGCCGACGCGCGATTAAACAATATCTGGCGCCAAACACGACAGACGCATCGAACCAAGTTTCAGTCCAAAAAAATTCTCCATCGGACCTCTGCAGTTCACCTCGGCACCATTCGGCAAATGAAACATTAAAATTCAGGGGGCAAGACAAAAAAATGGCGGAACGGCGGCCGCCGGAGCCAGCGCAGCAGGCCGGCGGGCGGCGCACTGCCAGAGGGGGGACGGGGAGAACGGAGAAGAGAACAAAGAAGGAGAGAGACGAAGGAGAACGAAGAAAGAGGAGTGGGGTAAACTCATTCATCGGGCTGCCAAGAAAAATAATTACGAAGGCTGTGCGAAGCCATCGGCGCGCGCCAACTGAAAAGCTGTGGCCAAGACGACCTCACGGCAGAATCGACACGAAGCAACTCAGAGAGAAGGAGTTGAAACAATTTGACATTGTCAGCGGAGATGATTGAGTCTGGAAGTAGGTTGTACACTCTCGTGCCACCCAATGCGGAACGCACAAATTAGTCCGGGGCACGGAGAGAACACGGGTCACGCAAGTGACGGAAGTGGCGACGATGGGAGCGGGGAGGAGGAGGGGAGGAGTCAACGGAGATAAAAGCTCCGAAGCACGGAGGACTGAAACTGCGCGGTGAATAAAACCCAAATTGGCTATATCTCTGAAGGTAGTAAGGAGAGCAAGATTAAAGTTGCGCAGAGCTTCGTACTCAGTCATGCCCAAAGGACATGAAACAAAAACGCCTGGACACGGTCAAGCGGCAACAAAACAGAATTCGAAGCGCGTGAGAAAGCTGGCGCGCGATACTCTATGAGTGAAAGAATGTGTGCTTTATATAAGACGACAAGCTCGGCGACAGCGCGGTAACGCCGCGAGCGAAGCAAGGCCTGAAGTCGCCAACCACATTCGCGCACACTCTCAGGCACCGCAGCTGACATGACAAGCCTGCAATCAAAAGATACACCGCGAATTCTAAAATTGCCGCCAGAAATGCGGCCACGCGAAATAATGCGCCGGCTCTCCTTCGAAGCTTCAAACAAAACAGCGTCGGCGCGGCCCCATTCGCGCAAGCGCGACTGGCGCTGCCCAGTAATGGCAAAAATCTCGTCGTCAGAAAAGAAAAGCGGAAAGGACGGAAGGCGTTGGGATCGTCGGCATATACTACTTCTTGACTATGTAATCTAGCAATTGCTTCGCTGGCATCGCCGAAAAATATGCTTCAGAAAGGCGGGCCCAAAACAGCCCGTTGAAACACCGTGTTGGTCATGCTAATGAAACGCGAAAGGCTCCGCAAACGGTAATGCGGGCCTTCCGGGCCTCCAGCCAGCTAGAAAAGACTGCGCATTTGTTTTGCAACCCCGCGAATCAACAATCTCACCACTTCCAAGAAAGCACGCGCGCGCCAGACGCAAAGCAGCTACCTTCGGCAGCCGCTCTACTAGGAACACACAGCTTACGGTCGCAGACCAAAAGGAGAAAAGAAAGGAGGGGGGGGAAGGAGGAGGAGGCAGCAAGCGACGCAGACGACCAGAGAGAAGGAGGAGGAGGAGGGAGGAGAAGGGGAGGGCCGAGCCCAACGGAGGCACCGCGCGAAGCGCGCGCCCTGCGCTCCACGCAAGGCGGCCGGGGGAAGGAGGAAAGGGGAAGGCCGGGAGGAGACGACGCAGAACAACGACAGCAAACGAGCAAACGAAAACGAACGACAACGACGACGAGACACGACCAGAACAGCAAGCACGAGCAAAGCAAAAGGAGAACAGGAGAGGGGAGCGAAGGAGAGAGAAGGAGAGAGAGGTAGACAAGAAAAAAAAATATAATTACCCTGTGACGTACCCAACCCATTTGCATCATGGGAAACGACGAGTTGGCCGAAACTTGCATGGACAATCAAATTGCAGGATCCGCTGTTTGATATGTAAGCTACTTGGGACACGCGCCTATGGAATGATGCGCAGGAGAACCGTACAAGAACGAGGGGCGACAACTACAGGCTCGAAGAGGGCATGGGGAGTCGGGAACGAAGAGCAGGAAAGACGTGCGGGAAGCCCACTGTGCTGGGCCCCTCAGCAGCCCTCGAAAGTGGCGAGAGCTTCACAGATCGCAGCCCTCCAGGGATTGCGAGGTCTAATCTGAGTCTGCGGTAAGTACCCACTGAGCCGGGCCCCTCAGCAGCCCTCGACAGTAACGACAGTTTCACAGATCGCAGCCCCCCAGGGATGGCGATGTCTAATCTGAGTATGCGGTGAATACCTTCTGTGCTGTGCCCCTCAGCAGCCCTCGAAAGCGACGACAGTTTCACAGATCGCAGCCCCCCCCCCCAGGAATGGCGAGGTCTAATCTGAGTCTGCGGTGAGTACCCAATGTGCTGGGCCCCTCAGCAGCCCTCGAAAGTGGCGACAGTTTCACAGATCGCAGCCCCCCAGGGATGGCGATGTCTAATCTGAGTATGCGGTGAATACCTTCTGTGCTGTGCCCCTCAGCAGCCCTCGAAAGCGACGACAGTTTCACCGATCGCAGCCCCCCAGGGATGCGAGGTCTAATTTGAGTTTGCGGTGTACCCACTGTGCTGGGCCCCCCAGCAGGCCTCGAAAGTGGCGACAGTTTCACAGATCGCAGCCCCCCAGGGATGGCGAGGTCTAATTTGACTCTGCGGTGAATACCCACTGTGCTGGGCCCCCCAGCAGGCCTCGAAAGTGGCGACAGTTTCACAGATCGCAGCCCCCCAGGGATGGCGAGGTCTAATTTGAATCTGCGGTGGCGTCACTGTGCTGGGCCCCCCAGCAGGCCTCGAAAGTGGCGACAGTTTCACAGATCGCAGCCCCCCAGTGATGGCGAGGTCTAATTTCAATCCGCCGTGAGTACCACTGTGCTGGGCCCCCCAGCAGGCCTCGAAAGTGGCGACAGTTTCACAGATCGCAGCCCCCCAGGGATGGCGAGGTCTAATTTGAATCCGCGGTGAGTACCCACTGTGCTGGGCCCCCCAGCAGGCCTCGAAAGTGGCGACAGTTTCACAGATCGAAGCCCCCCAGGGATGGCGAGGTCTTATTCGAATCTGCGGTGAGTACCCACTGTGCTGGGCCACCCAGCAGGCCTCGAAAGCGGCGACAGTTTCACAGATCGCAGCCCCCCAGGGATGGCGAGGTCTAATTTGAATCTGCGGTGAGTACCCACTGTGCTGGGCCCCCCAGCAGGCCTCGAAAGTGGCGACAGTTTCACAGATCGCAGCCCCCCAGGGATGGCGAGGTCGAATCTGAATCTGCAGTGAGTACCCAGTGTGCTGGGCCCCCCAGCAGGCCTCGAAAGTGGCGACAGTTTCACAGATCGCAGCCCCCCAGGGATGGCGAGGTGCAATTTCAATCCGCCGTGTGTACCCACTGTGCTGGGGCCCCCAGCAGGCCCCGAAAGTAGCGACCGTTTCACAGATCGCAGCCCCCCAGGGATGGCGAGGTCTAATTTGAGTCTGCGGTGGGTACCCACTGTGCTGGGCCCCCCAGCAGGCCTCGAAAGTGGCGACAGGTTCACAGATCGCAGCCCCCCAGTGATGGCCAGGTCTAATTTGAATCCGCGGTGACTACCCACTGTGCTGGGCCCCCCAGCAGGCCTCGGAAACGGCGACAGTTTCACAGATCGCAGCCCCCCAAAGATGGCGAGGTGCAATTTCAATCCGCCGTGTGTACCCACTGTGCTGGGCCCCCCAGCAGGCCTCGAAAGTGGCGACAGTTTCACAGATCGCAGCCCCCCAGGGATGGCGAGGTGCAATTTCAATCCGCCGTGTGTACTGTGCTGGGCCCCCCAGCAGGCCTCGAAAGTGGCGACAGTTTCACAGATCGCAGCCCCCCAGGGATGGCGAGGTGCAATTTCAATCCGCCGTGTGTACCCACTGTGCTGGGCCCCCCAGCAGGCCTCGAAAGTGGCGACAGTTTCACAGATCGCAGCCCCCCAGGGATGGCGAGGTGCAATTTCAATCCGCCGTGTGTACCCACTGTGCTGGGCCCCCCAGCAGGCCTCGAAAGTGGCGACAGTTTCACAGATCGAAGCCCCCCAGGGATGGCGAGGTGCAATTTGAATCCGCCGTGTGTACCCACTGTGCTGGGCCCCCCAGCAGGCCTCGGAAGTGGCGACAGTTTCACAGATCGCAGCCCCCCAGGGATGGCGACGTGCAATGTCAATCCGCCGTGTGTACCCACTGTGCTGGGCCCCCCAGCAGGCCTCGAAAGTGGCGACAGTTCCACAGATCGCAGCCCCCCAGCTGGCACGCAGCGACGAGCAAGGCAAAAGGCAAGGGGGAAGCGAGGGGCGGGAAGGAGAAAGGAGACGCGCGAGCAGTGCTCTATTCAAAACGAGAACCCAACACAGGAGGGTTGGAAACAAGAAGAGCAATATTTATTTTTGAGCCGACCCCACAGCAAGAAATCTTCTGACCAGACACTTGCCCGGATCGGCTGGGAGGGCTCGGCTGGTCGCGCCCCGGCCGAAAGGCTCATGACATGCTGCGAAAAGACTGTTGCCGGGCCATGCCGCACTGAAAAACGAGAAGAAGAAGAAGAAGAAGAAGAAGAAGAAGGGCACTACGCTCGATTTTAAAAACACCCCCAAGAAAAACGAACATACACATCAAATTTTTAACATCAAATTTCCGGACAGACCTTCCAGGTCAGGCCGGGTGAACAGAGGACGACAAATGTGAGAAAATGCCCAGCAAAGCATCACGCCGCGGGCCTCCAGTCCCGGCAGCGCCGCGGGGGATGGCTTGCGAGAGTTCCGCGCGGGCTGAAGAGGGAACGCCAATCGGTTCCCCGAGCGGACTCAGTGAGGACGCAGCACAAGAGGCTTTGGAGGAGGGACTGGAAAACCTTGACGCTATTCGCGCGCACAACAAAAGCCGGAAGAATATTGTAAATGCGAACAGAGCCGAGGGCGGAATGAAGGAGATAATCGAGCGACCGCAAGCCAGAAGGATCGACGAGGCGGCGGGAACGGCGCGAGGGGAGCGGGGAGGGGGGGGAACAGGGTCCAACCGGAAGAATTGATGATGGAGCGGCGGACCTCTTCCGAGAACGGGCCTGCGGGCGACGCCTAGAATGGCAATGTCGCGGCGGGTGCGCAAGGGGGCAAGAAATATACAAGAGCGCATCATGATCAGATATATTAACAGATCTTACCAGACGGCCCTGCGCGGCATCGAGGGGGGAAGGAGCAGAAGACGAGGCGAAATGAAACGCTCATGTTCTATATTCAATGTACGATAAAACATGAAATTTGTACAGTAATATAACTCCACTGTCTGAGTAAAACCGGCGGTTGCGAAGAATACTGTGTATGCGCCAACCACACTCGCCAACGCAATCCGAGATTCCGTCGTGCACGAGCAGTCGAGTGTCAAAATTGATGCCCAAAATCTTAGACGAAGAACCAGCCGGGCGAGAACGGGAAACGACATGGTTCCCAAGCTCGAACAACACTCTGTTTGCGGCCCCCCACCTGTGTAAGCTGGTCTGACACTCGCGAAAATACCCAAACGCTTGAGGGTCAGTGACACCCGCGACAAGAATTCTGAAAGCCTTCGGGTCATCAGCATGAATTACCTCCTCAAAATCACACGCACGAGTGGCCATGCAAGCATCACTAAAATACACGCGACGACGCGGGCGCTCCGTGGCAGGAGCCAACTGTCCAAGACAATAGCAATGTCCGGTTGGACAGACAACGAACGGACCTCGTGCATCAGCCCGCCCTTGTCGACACTATCGAACGCAGCAGAGCCATCGGAACAATAAACAACCACGCGGCGGCCGCCTGCTAAAGCGACAAGCCAACGCAAAATGAAATAAAGCACGGCATCTCTCGCCCCGCGCTCGCGGCAGTATGCGACTTGATTCGATCCGTAGACGCCCAAGCGCTCGAGCCGAGGGACAAAAAGTTGGGCCGGAACACGCTCCAGAACTTTGGACAAGTGCGCGATCAACTGGATGCCTCTGTAATTGTCCGGGCCACACAGGGCAGAGCGCTCGTGCAAAGGATACACCAATGCTCACACCAAGCACGAGGCCAGCATCCTGTCCGAATGATGACCCGAGCAAGCTTGGCGACAGGAGTGGCAAGTGAAGCGGCGCATTATTTCAAGAACCTCGCTGGGATGAGGTCCGGGCTGGCCCCTGAGGCAGGGCGGAGAGCACGGTGGAAGGCCCGACAAACGCGAGTGCGAACGACGCAGGAAGAATTGTCTGGACCTAGTAAAAAGGACCAGCAATCCGAGTATTCATTACACTGCGCAGACGCTGTCTAGCTTGAAAAGAGCGCGAACACCTCGGCCTTGTCAGCCGCCTTGGTGGCCCAACTGCCGCTTGCCAGGCGTAGTCGAGACGAGGAAGGCTTGTGCGTGACCAAGAAAGTCTTCGAAATCTCCCACCATGTCTCAGCCCCTCTGTGCATTTGTTTCCACGCACCTCGCAGCGAATGAACCCAGCCACACTGAAGTCCCAACATTGTCAGAACGCACAAGAAACTTCTTGCTTAAAGTGTTGCGGGAGAGAGAAGAAGAAGAAGAAGAAGAAGAGGACGACGAGGAGAGAGGGAGAGAGAGAGAGAGAGAGAGAGAGAGAGAGAGAGAGAGAGAGAGAGAGAGAGAGAGAGAGAGAGAGAGAGAGAGAGAGAGAGGAGGAGGAGGAGGAGGAGGAGGAGGAGGAGGAGGAGGCGAGCGGGGGGGGCCAGGCCCCAAAAAGCGGCGACGCGCGACGCGCGCACCATGCTCTCCAAGCACGGCGGCCAGGGGGGGGAAGAGAATGGAGGGAGGGGGGAGACGAGAAGACGAAGCGACTAGGCGGGAGGCTGCCAGTCCCTGCAGCGGCGCAGAGGATGATGCGCGAACGGAAGGCGACAGCTGAGAAGGTCGGCCAAAGCAGTGCCTGAGTTAGCGATGTCTCGCAGTAAAGCCTGGAGACAAGATTGAAATTCGTGCACAGATGGCGCGGCGACTACGCTGTCCGGCAGAAGGTTGGAAACGCTGACTAAACCCAACGCAGAATGTCGGGCAAAATCGGGGGCGCGAAGCGGGAGGGGGTCCGCCAGATGCCGGGCGCGGCGGCGAGGGGAACGAGGGGGGGGGAGGAGCCGGGCGGAAGAAGGAGGAGAAGTGGCCCGGGCTGCCAAATACAGAACGATGGATAACGCCAAGCATGGCGATGTCTCGTCTGACAGGGAGCGGAGCCAAGGCAAAATGCAGTAATGCATCAAGGTCTGAAACTGCCAGAGACTGGAGAAATCGGTGCTGAACGGCGCCCAGAGGGGCGAGAGCAGAAGAGGAGGCGAAATGAAATGCACATGTCCTGTATTCGATAAAGGATAAAACTTGGGACTTATATAATAAGATAATGTCAACGGTATTATAAAATCTGCGGCTACGAAGAAGACTCCGGATTTTTCCATCCACAGTCGCTGACACAAGACAAAATTGCTTCGTGCATAAGAAGCCTGGAATCGAAGACGACGCCAAGAAGCTTAAAATAATATCCAAAAGGCCGGCTGCGCGAGATAATGTGCATGGTTTCCTTTCCAGGATCGACCACAACCCTGTTAGCTTCGCCCCAGCGGTGAAGGGAAGCTTGGCATTCAGCTAACATGCGATGCGCCTGGTCGTCTGTAACACTATTATCGACCGCGCGGAAAGCATTAAGGTCGTCAGCATAAACCAATTCTTCGAATCCTGCGGCGCGAACCGCCATGCAAGAATCAGAAAAAAATGCGTTCCAAAGCGGCGGTGCAAGCACAGAGCTTTGGTAAATCATATTTTCCATGCGGACCGGATCTGATTGCTTGCCCTGAGCGATGACTCGCGCCGTGCGTCTCTCCAGCCAGCTAGCGAGAACACCAAGCACGCTTTCAGGGACAGAGAACCCGCGCAGCTTGGCGAGCAGACGGGGCACATCGACTCGATCAAAGGCACCACTGACGTCAGAGCAGCACAAGAGGACGCGGCGGCCAGAGGAAAGAGCACTGATGCATTGCAAAGCAAAATATAAGATTGCATCGCGCGCCCCTCTGCCGGGAGCGTAGGCAAACTGACGCGCGCCATAAGCACCAAACCTGTCCAGCTGCGGACTGAAGAGTTCTAGAAACATTCGCTCCACGACCTTCGAAAGCTGAGCGGTCAACTGGATGCCCCGGTAGTTGTCCGGACAGCTAACTGCAAGCTTCTTGTGAAGAGGGTGGACCCAGTGCTCTCTCCAAGGCAACGGCCACTGACCAGTTCTTAAAATAAGACGGGCAAGCTTAGCGACAGGCACTGCCAAACTGGAGCTCCACTGCTTCAAAACCCTCGCAAGCAAGAGGTCGGGACCCGTGCCGCTGTCCTGTCGGAGGGACGACAGCGCGTCGCGAGCAGACCGAGTACGAAGAATGCAAGTTCCCCACTGCGAAGGCGAATCATAGCAGAGAAATCAAACAATTCGTTAGCTACAGGTGCTGGCAGACGCCACTTTTGACTGAAAGCTCTGGCAAAGAGGTCGGCCTTGGCACGTGCAGAAAGAGCCCACGTACCATCTGGACGCTTCAAAGGGGAAGAAGTAGGCTTATGGACGTGAGACAGCAGCTGATGTGAAACTTTCCACCATTTTTTGCGCCCCGGCCACAGCCGCGCAACTGCTGACGCGTGCGGGTCGTGTAAGATTGAAAAGCATTCAACACTACTGCACTGCAATGAACGACCGCCGCCGGAAAAGCGGCCGTACCAGCAGCATCGCGCTTAGCACGCACTGCCAATAAACATTCATCAGACAGCCAGGGATGTGATGTGAAACTTGCACGCTCTGCTCAGAATCGACGGAATATATAAATTCATAAGCATTTCAACATCTGGGTTAAACAAGAAACGACCATTTCAGGTGTGGAATTGTCTATCCAAGACCAATCCTGCGGCGCTTTGAAACAACCAAAAACGTCGCTCACCGTATTCAAAAGACAACGGCGGCATACAAACAGAAGCAAGCGTAGCACTATGATCAGCTACTTCAGTGAAAACCTTCGCAGCGATTAGATCTGGAACGTCCGACAAGAAGAGATCAAGGAGGTAAGGACCACTAGGAGCGCGAATGCACTCGCGAAAACCGCGCTCAAAACACCAATTCTTGAAATGGTGCCCTCAGGGGATACATGGCTGCTGAATCGCAACCAGTGTTTGTGATGAACATTCATATCTCCTGCGTATACAACCTATGCACTGCCCGGTAAGAGAATTCCATTCATCTCTAAGCGACTCAATCGAATGAGTCTCTCCATGACACGGGCGACGATACCAACAACAAATTAAAACGGGCCCGTCTCAGTGCGCATTAAACTCCATACGCGCTCTGCAGACGGAGAACGAAAAATAACGCACGAGCTATTGTGGCACGAGCTATTGTGGCACGAGCTATTCAATCGAAGCCTGTCGCTGGGGCGGTCTGTTGTGAAGCCTGTCGCTGGGGAGGTCATATCTTCATCCTTCCATTCAAGTTCTCGTCGCAATGCCCGGCGCTGCCGCCGCTGCTCTCCCAGGCGAGGCGACGGACTTCTCTGAGAGTTTCTTCCCGCAGGGTGGGAAAGGAGGATCCAAGGGTCCTCTGGGGTGCTTGTCCAGCACAGCTAATGCTGTGAAGGCAGCGCTCGCCCGTTCGCCCGGCGGCACTCCTGAGCCGAAGAAGTCGAGAACAGAGGACATCATGGACGTCGAGTTTCATCCCGCGCCAGCCTTTCCAGGCGCGGGCAGCGGGAACGCAGAGCCGAGCACTGCTGCCTCTGCAGCGGTCGCTCCCGGAGTGGGCCTTTCAAGTGGCCATTCCGGCGCATGCACAAAGGCTCTTTGGGCGGCATGCATGTGGCTCCCGGGATCAGCCCTGGTTGCGGCGGTCCCGGTGCTGAGCCGAGCGCCGCTGCCGTTGCGGCGGTTGCTCCCAGCGCTGGCCACGGGTGGCGGCCCTGGTGCATGCAACGGCCCTTCGGGTGGCATGCATGCGGCTCCCGGGACTGGCCCTGCGGGTGGCGGCCCCGGTGCGTCTTTCATGGCATCGAGCAGTGCTGCTGGCCAGATCGATCCGATCATGGCAAAGCTGGAGCAGATGACGATGAAAATGGAAGGCATGAGTTCTCAGATGTCGCACTTGCTGACCCAGGACAATCTGAAACAGGAGTTGAACGCTTTCCACACTGCCATTCGCCAGGAGACAAAGGTTGAAATTTCAGATGCAGTTGACCCGCTGAAAGACGAGATGAACACGTTCCGGGAGCGTTTGCAGGCAGTCGAGGCGCGTGGAGAATCCAGCAAGCTGTCTCCGAAATTCATGCAATTTCTCAATTCGATGGATGCATCCCATCGTCGAGTTGCCTATGTCGGTTTCTCGGACAGCACGAACGCCGCAGCGAGACTGCAGACGATTGAAGACTTTGTCAAGCAGCACGCAGGAGCGAATTCTTTGAGCACGGGCAATTTTTATAGAGCCCTGCGAATAATCAGACTTTGTCTCCGGCTGGATACACGGCGCGAAAGATTTCATTTTTGCGCGTTGGTCAGCCGTTTTCTGTCCGTTCTCCAGGCGGAGATAACCTGCACGTCAAGCCGGCCACGTCGCAGGCGAACCAGCACAGGAATTGGGCTTTGCGCAAAGCGAGCGATTTGATCACAACTCGTGTTCCTGCAGAGGCGAACGTTCGCATTGATTTTAAAGCTCGCACTGTCAGCGTCGACTCCTCGAATGCATTTGAGCAGGGGAAGTCTGATTTGACAGGCACGTTTCTAAGCCGTTTCTCCGATCTGAAGATCGAGTAGAGGTCTTGGGGGGTCGCTCCGGACGATTGCATTGCTGATCCTTCTCCTGCTTTCCGAACACTCGCCCACTCCGAAGGACTTAGCGCGCGGCCCCCGAGTTCACGAAGAATCCGTCGTCGCCGAGGCCCTCGTTCTGCTGAAGCCTCGGTACGACGGCTTAGTTCTCTTATTCATCCTTCTGCCTCGGCCCCTTCACTGCCTGCTCCTGTTCGCCCTGTAGCTACTATTGTTAATCGTCAAAGAACTCTATCTGAGTTTTTGTCGTTTCTGAGCCCGCTGGCTTCCAGTGTCCCCAGGACGGTCGTCGAGGAGAAGCCCCGCCGCAACTGTCCTCAAGTTTGCATCAACTCACCATTTTCAATTCGAACGTTCAGAGTTTTCTTGCGCGTCAGGCAGAAGTCGCAGCCTACCTTGGCATTATGTCTTCTCCTCCCTCCCTACTGTGTTTCACGGAAACGTGGCTTGATGCTTTTAGTAAGTTTCCTAGCGTGCCCAATTATGAGTTGGTCGCACGGAGGGGTCGCGACGGCCTTGGTGGAGGTGTTGTCATCTTCGCCCACGTGTCAATCGCCTCTGCTTGCTGTCTTCTGCTGACGTCCGCCGTCGCGGAAAGAGTGTGGCTGTTGGCTCACTCGGATTCTGGCCCAATTTTGATATGTTGCTGGTATAGGCGGCCTTGCTTCAATGAAATTCAGTCGATCAAATCGCTGTCCGATGACTGGTTGGGCTTGTGTTCCCAGAGCATAGGCCCTATCATTGTCGGAGATGCGAATGTTCATCACATCCGGTGGTTGCGCCATAGCAGAAATATTTCTCCAGAGGGCACTGCTCTTTTCCAGCGGTGCCGAACAAACAGGTTCACTGAGTGCACGAAGAAACCAACCCGAGGCAATTATTTATTAGATATAGTTCTCAGTGACACTCCCAATTTAACGCACGTCGCTGTTCTCACAGAAGTTGCCGACCACAGAGCTGCACTTGCCAGCGTTTCTCTCCCACCCTTGCAGTTTGAGGCTGTCACCCGTACACTTTGGCAATTCGGACGTGCCAATTGGAGACGTCTGAACAGAGTCATTTCTGAGCACAGTTGGGGTTGGATTGACAGATCTCATCCTGACATTCTCGCGCCGTGTCTCACGCAGATTTTAAAAGGCGTTATGCTCTTGCACGTGCCTCGGTCCCCTGCAGTTCATCAAGTGGCACACCCGTGGGTCAATGAACACTGTTTAGTACAGGTGCGGAAGAAAAGGGACGCGGCCGGCACTGATGGATTCCCACAGGCCGTTGCTGACTGTAGCGCTTATTTTTGCGTGCGTTTCGGTCTTACACTGCCCACACTCGTGATAAGCTCCGCCGCCTGCACAGAGGGACTAAGATACGGTGGAAGATTTCGAAGAACCTTTTTGTCTCACGTGCACAAGTCTTCCTCGTCTCCGCTGCGCCGGGCAAGCGGCAGTTGGGCCACCAGGGCGGCTGACAAGGCCGAGGTGTTCTCGCGCTTTTTTCAAGACAGACGGCGTCTGCCTGCCGCGCAGTCTAATGAATTCTCGGATTGCTGGTCCCTTTTACTTGGTCCAGACAATTCTTCTTGCGTCGTTCGCACTCGCGCTTGTCGGGCCTTCCTCCGCGCCCTCCGCCCTGCTTCAGGGACCGGCCCAGACCTCATCCCAGCGAGGTTTTTGAAAGAATGCGCCAATTCACTTGCCACTCCTGTCGCCAAGCTGGCTCGGCTCATCATTCGGACAGGAAGCTGGCCTCGTGCTTGGTGGGAGCATTGGGTGCATCCATTGCACAAGCGCTCTGCCCTGTGTGACCCGGACAATTACAGAGGCATCCAGTTGACCGCGCAATTGTCCAAAACTGTGGAGCGTGTTCTGGCCCAACTTTTTGCCCCTCGGCTCGAGCGCTTGGGCGCCTACGCATCGAATCAATTCGCATACTGCTGCGAGCGCGGGGCGAGAGACGCCGTGCTTTATTTCATTTTGCGTTGGCTTGTCGCTTTCGCAGGCGGCCGCCGCGCGGTTGTTTACTGCTCCGACGTCTCTGCTGCGTTCGATAGAGTCGACAAGGGCAGGCTGACGCACAAGATCCGCTCGCTGTCTGTCCAACCGGACATTGTTACTGTCTTGAACAACTGGCTCCTGCCACGGAGCGCCCGCGTCATCGCCCAGGGATCTTTGTCGGACCCAGCGCGCATGGAAAAACATGGTATACCAGGGTACCGTGTTAGGTCCTATGTTGTGGAACGTGTATTTTGGTGATGCTTGCATGGCCACTCGTGCGTGTGATTTTGAGGAGGTAATTTATGCTGGCGACATGAGCGCTTTCAAAATTCTTGACGCGGGTGTCACTGACACTCAAGCGTTCGCTTATTCTCGCGAGTGTCAGACCAGCCCACACAGGCGGGGGGCCGCAAACAGAGCGTTGTTCGACCCTGGAAAGAAAACTACCATATCGTTTCCCGTTTTCGCCCGGCTGGTTCTTCGTTTAAGATTTTGGGCATAAATTTTGACACTCGACTGCTCATGCACGACGGAATCTCGGATTGCGTTCGCGAGTGCGCCTGGCGCATACACAATATTCTTCGCAACTGCCGGTTTTACTCAGACAGGGAAGTTATATTACTGTACAAATCTCATGTTTTATCGTACAATGAATATAGAACATCAGCGTTTCATTTCGCCTGGTCTTCTGCTCTCTCCCCCCTCGATGCCGTGCAGGGCCGTCTGTCTGTTCAGATCTATCAATATATATGATTATGATGCGCCCTTGCATTTCTCTCTTGCTCCCTTGAGCACCCGGCGCGACATTGCCATTCTAGGCATCTTCCACAAGTCCGTTCGGAAGAAGTCCGCCACTCCTTCATCAATTCTTCCGGTTGGACCTTGTTCCCCCCCCTCCCCGCCCCCCTCGCCGCCATTCCCGCCACCTCGTCGATCCTTGTGGCTTGCGCCGGATTATCTCCTTCCGCCCTCGGCTCCGTTCGCACTTACAATGTTCTTCCGGATTTTGTTGTGCGCGCGAATAGCGCCAAGGTTTTCCAGTCCCACCTCCAAAGCCTCTTGTGCTGCGTCCTCACTGAGTCCGCTCGGGAAACCGATTGGCGTTTCCTTTCAGCCCGCGCGGAGCTCTCGCAAACCATCCTGCGGCGCTGCCGGGACTGGTGGCCGGCGGCGCGATGCTTCGTTGGGCATGCTCTCAAATTTGTCGTCCTCTGTTCACCCTGGCTGACCTGGACGGTCTGTCCGGAAATTTGATGTGGAAACTTTGATGTGCATGTTCGCTTCTTTTTTATCGAGCGCAGTGTCCTGCTTCTCGTTTTTCAGTGGCATGGCCCGGCAGCAGCACAGCATTTCATGAGCCTTTCGGCCAGGGCGCGACCAGCCGAGCCCTCACAGCCGATCCGGGCAAGTTTCTGGTCATAAGATTTCTTGCTGCGTCGGCTCAAAAAATTGTATCGCTGTTGTTGTTTTCTCTCTTTTTTATATGCCTCTCTCCTTCTCTCTCTTTCCCTTCCCTCTCCTGTTCTCCTTTTGCTTTGTTCGTGCTTGCTGTTCTGGTCGTGTCTCGTCGTCGTTGTCGTTCGTTTTCGTTTGCTCGTTTGTTGTCGTTGTTCTGCGTCGTCTCCTCCTGGTCCCCTTTCCTCCTTCCCCCAGCCGCCTTGCGTGGAACGCAGGGCGCGCGCTTCGCGTGGGCTCGGCCCTCCCCTTCTCCTCCTCTCCTCCTTCCCTCTGGTCGTCTGCGTCGCTCGCTGCCCCCTCCTTCTTTCCCCTTTTTTTTCTACGCACCCCGCAGAGAATGACCAAGCCACACTGAAGTCTCAACATAATCTCAATGCACAAGACAATTACAGCTTAAAGAGATGCGGGGGGAAGAAGGAGGGAGACCAACAAAAACAAGCCTCATCTTCACGCTGTAAACTTCCGGATCGCTCGGAAGCAGCACGGCTGGCCGAACGCCGGTTGGAGAAGCTATCAAAATGCCGCAAAACGCCTAGGGAAAGCGGAAGGGAGGAGCAAGAAGAAGGAGAGGGAAGGGGGGGGGGGAGAGGGAGGCGGAGGGAGCAGCAGCAGACGACAAACGACGAGGAGAGAGAAAGGAAGAGGAGGCGAGCGGGGGGGGGGCAAGCCCCAGAAAGGCGGCGACGCGCGACGCGCGCACCATGCTCTCCAAGCACGGCGGCCGGGGGGCGGAGGAGAAAGGAGGGAGGAGGAAGGGACACGGCGGACGACAGCGAGGACGACAGCGGCACGCAGAAGGAGAAAGAGAGGGGGAGGCAGGGGGAGGGAGGGGAAGGGAGGGAAGAAGGGGCGACAAAGAAAGACGGAGATTACACGGGGGGAAGCCAATCCCTGCAGCCGCGCAGGCGGCGATGTGCGAGATGACGCGGCAGCTGAAGAGATGCGCCCAGTCAGGGCTGGAATTCGCCACATCACGCATTAGAGCTTGCAAACGACACTGAAATTCGTGCACTGACGGAGCAGCGACCACGCTGTCTGGGAGGAGGTTTTGCGAGGCCGCTCCCCCCCAAGGGGCCGCAACAATTTTGAAACTGAGAATTTTTCATCATGTCGACGTCCTGAAGCTTGGCATTGGGATGGCATCGCGGGCCGCCCGAGCGTTATCGCATTGTCGCGCGCCGCCTCTTCCTGCTGCCGAGACGC
Source organism: Prorocentrum cordatum (assembly GCA_963575745.1). Classification (NCBI taxonomy): domain Eukaryota; class Dinophyceae; order Prorocentrales; family Prorocentraceae; genus Prorocentrum; species Prorocentrum cordatum. The sequence continues at coordinate 271,032 of CAUYUJ010014143.1, forward strand.
GCCGCGCAGGCTGCGAAGGCGCGACCAAGGCGGGCCCGAATCCAAGACGCCATGTGGCCGCCGTGGATCTCTCCGCCGCGGCGACACTTCACCTTGCGGTCGTTGGGCGACGCGCGCGTCCAGCGCTCCCACGCGCACTCCCGCGCGCACTCGTGGCCCCCGATGCGCCCCCCATCCGTTCGACGGCTCGAGCGTGACCGACGGGGGCCCTGCGCGCTTTCTCAAGGGGGGCTAATCCACAATGGCCCCCTCGCGGGCAGGCGAGCGCTGCCCCTCTGACTCAACTACGAAATTACCTAACCGCGAGGACTGATAGGTTTTCAATGGGATCAAAAAAAATATCATGACTCCCCAGGGGGGTCTGGGCAGATGCCGGACCGGTTCCGCGGGAATCCGGAGGCTCCCCACTTTCACTACCAGGGGCCACATTTTGACTGCCCGGAGCCAACAGAACAGCATTCCCAGGCCACATTTTGAATGCCCGGACCCAACTGTAAGCCACTTCGTGTTCTTCGTGCTCCCAGAACACCATTCCCACGTTAATTTTGAATGCCCAGAGCCAACTGTAGGCCACTTCGTATTCTTCGTCTTCCCAGAACACCACTCCTGCACCATATTTTGATTGCCCGGAGCCAACTGTAGACCACTTCGTGTTCTTCGTGCTCCCAGAACACCATTCCCACGTTAATTTTGAATGCCCAGAGCCAACTGTAGGCCACTTCGTGTTCTTTGTGCTCCCAGAACACCACTCCTGCACCATATTTTGATTGCCCGGAGCCAACTGCGGGCCACTTCGTGATCTTCGCGTTTCCAGAACACCAGTCCTGTGCCATATTTCGAGTGCCCGAGCTGAGGCAATCTGAGGCCGAGGCAGGCTGAGGCCGAGGCAAGCTGAGGCTGAGGCTGAGGGACGCCGAGGCAGGATGAGGCTGAGGCTGAGGCTGAGGCAGGCTGAGGCTGAGGCAGGCTGGGGCTGAGGCTGACGCAAGCTGAGGCTGAGGCAGGCTGAGGCTGAGGCTGAGGCAGGATGAGGCTGAGGCAGGCTGAGGATGAGGCTGAGGCAGGCTGAGGCTGAGGCTGAGGCCGAGGCAAGGCGAGGCAGGCTGAGGCTGAGGCTGCGGCTGATGCTGAGGCAGGCTGAGGCTGAGGCTGAGGCTGAGGCTGAGGCTGAGGCTGAGGCTGAGGCAGGCTGAGGCTGAGGCCGAGGCAGGTTCAGGCCGAGACAGGCTGAGGCTGAGACTGAGGCTGAGGACGAGGCCGAGGCAGGCCGAAGCTAAGACAAGGTGAAGCTGAATGGGGGGGGGGATGGGAGGGGGAGGGGAGGCTGAGGCAGGCTGAAGCCGAGGCAGGCTGAGGCCGAGGCAGGCTGAGGCTGAGGCGGAGGCGCGCCGAGGCAGGCTGAGGCTGAGGCTGAGGCTGAGGCTGAGGCTGAGGCCGAGGCCGAGGATGAGGCTGAGACTGAGGCAGGCTGAGGCCGAGGCTGACGCAGGCTGAGGACGAGGCAGGCTGAGGCTGAGGCCGAGGCAGGCTGAGGCTGCGGCCGAGGCAGGTTGAGGCTGAGGCTGCGGCAAGCCGAGGCAGGCTGAGGCTGAAGCTGAAACTGAGGCAGGCGGAGGCATCCGTAGGAATCCGTAGGAATCCATCAGAATCCTTAGGAATCCTCAGGATTCCGCCGGCATCCTTAGGAATCCGTAGGCATAGTTAAACATCCTCAGGAATCCTCTTAGGAATCCTTAGGAGCCCATTGGATCCTAAGGCCGTTGCCGCTGCGACTGTCATTGCGAATGCGACTGCGACTGCGAGACCAGCAGAATTCTACAACTGGATCACCTGAATCTTAAGGGAGACGTTTCCAGATATGCTTAGACACATCGCTGTTAGGTTGCTTTGCTGGGATAATTAAGTTTGACAAGCCAATATGCCGCTCGAGTGAAGGCGGTCGTTTCTGGGAGGCCCGCAGCAGCCCGGGGCTTTCATTCTATCGCTGCTCGAGAGGGCGCGTGTCTCGCGGCGGCTTCTAGAGGGGCGCGATAAGCGCTTTTTCACCCTTGCTTGCGCCGCGCCCCGCGCGCCCCGGAATAACTCGTAGAGCTTCCCTGAGCAAGTTATTGCTGGAAGCTTCAGAGTAATTCCGGGGAGCTGGAGAGCTAGTTGGCAAGAAAAATCTCGACTGACCTTTTGCTGACTTTTGGTCGGTTGAAAATTTTGTTCTCAAAATTTGACTATTCGTTAGAGCTATAGTATTTTTTCCCATGATATTCGATCTTATTCCCGCTCGCCATCTTGATCTCAGCTCGATCGGGTAACTTTGAAGGCCAAAAAGCAGGCAGGCGGGAACGGCCGTTTCGAGTCATCTTGATACGCGCTGTCGGTTTTCTCAAGATAACTCGAGCTTCAGGACAACTACAGAGCTGGTCAGCACAGCTAATGCATTCAGAATGATCAGCGCGTTCGCCTGTTGAATCCAGAGGTCTGAACTCGGTCTGCTAGCCGAGCTAGGGTCGCAAACCTATTCGTATTATTCGAGTCATTGTAGCAGACGCTCTCGGTTTTTCGTACTTAACTCGATCTGTAGGGCAGCCACAGAGCTGATAATCACAGAAATCGATTGAGAATTATCAGGCGCGTTCGTCTGTTGAATCAAGAGCTCTGAACTCGGCCTGCTCCCCGAGCTAGGTTCGCGAACCTATTGGTATTGTTCGAGTCATCTTGAGAAGTGCTCTCGGTTTTCTGTACTTAAATCGTGCTGGGGGAGGGCTACAGTGCTGCTGGTCACAGGAATCGATTTCGAGACATCAGGCGCGTCCGTTCGTCGAACCGAGAGCTCGGAACTCGGTCTGCTGCTCGAACGAGATCCGCGAAACTGTTGTATTATTCGAATCATCCTGAGAGGTACTCTCGGTTTTCTGCACTTAACTCAGGCTGTATGGGGGGCTGCAGAGCTGGTAATCACAGGAATCGATCCGCAGACATCAGACGCGTCCGCCTGTCGCATTCAGAAGTCTGAACTCGGTTTCGTAAGAAAAATTGCCGCTTTACCGCCGGCCGCCCAGCGGCTCGCGCGCCGCGCGCGGCCTCAGGACGCGAAGCGGCGCGCGCGGGCGGTGGGGGCCTGCACTCGCCACCCCTCGTCGCGCACACGGTCAATATCCTGACGTTCCTCAAATTGCGTTTCCTGCTTTAACTCCGGCTGCTGCCCCCTGCCGCAACACGGCGGAAAGGGGCGAACGCCTCGCGCCGAGCCCTAACCAGGACCACGCGCTGCTCCAGTAAGCCCCGCTTGGCGGGAGCATCCGCGGCCGCTGGAGCCGCGGCAAAATCGTGAGCGAAATCGTTCGCAAAATCGTGGGCGAAATCTTGGGCAAAATCGTGGCCCCGGAAGCCGTTCCGGGAGCGCCTCGTTCCGGGGGAACGAAGTGGGGGCTGAAAACAGAGAGGGAAAAAAGAAGGGGACAGAGGAAAGCAAAGCACCTGACCGGGAGGGCGGGAGGGGAAAAAATGGAGGGCAACAGAAAAAAAAAAACGCCAACTATTTCCTTGCAGCGAAGACTGATAGGTTCTATAAAGCTCAAAAAAGAACATCCTCACTCCCGAAAAGTCTGGGCAAATGCCAAACGGGTGCCGCGGGAATCTTAGGGCCCTTCATTTCGACTTCAAGGAACAACATTTTGTCTGCTCGGATCCAACTAAACACACTCCAGGCCACATTTTAATGCCCGGACCACCTCTTTTTTTTATTTTGCTTCCCCTAACCACCACTCCCCAGCGACATTTTAAATGCACACTTCGTGTTCTTCATAGAATACAATTCCGAAGCTAATCTAACATGCCCGGAGCCAACTCTAGGCCACTTATGTCGGTCGAATTCGAATAGTGTTGTAAACCTACCTCAAAAAGCAAACCGAGATGAAACCTCTCGAAAAACGCGCTGTCTGCATTAATTTTTGGTCGTACCAACTCTGTACCTCTCCTACAATCCGGAATCAATACAATAAATTAACAACATCTGTCACGATGACCAATAGAAATACTTTTTTGACCTTACCCGAAAACCTCTAAATAAACAAACTAACGGAAAACGCTAAATTACGTTGCGTCGATTTCTGTAATATTACCTCTACGGCTTCTCGAAACTCGAATTGAACACCAAAAAAAGACAATTCCTGTCGAAACCCAAACAATATAAATAATATGCCTACCTTATCAAATTGAAATCTCTGCATGCACACACGCGCCTGATACTTCGAATCGGGTCCTCCAATTACAATATAGCCCCTAAAATTCGAATGAAAATGGAAAACAAAACGAAAACATCTCAAAATGACCCGAAAAATGCGAATAAAATCGCGAACCTAACTCGCGCAGAACCGAATTCAAACCTCTGGATGCAACGAACAAACACGCCTTATGATTTTGGATCATTTTCGAACTCTACTACTTAATTATAACAAACCGACAACGCAAATCAAATCACTACAAACGACCGATCTCGTCTGCGCATGTTTTGACAATAACATCTACCCTATCTCAAATCAAAAGGGCTAACACGAATAAATTAAATTTATCAAAAAATACATGATATTAACGATTATATATATTCGAAAACAAAATCGCCAGAAAAAATCAAAAAACAATCTGTCGAAATGTTTCCTACCAACTAGTTCTCTTACACCCGCAACGCGACGCAAAACACTCAAAAGAAACTGCGCATGCACACGAAATATCGAATATGACTCACATAACATAGATTTCTTCTAATAAAAAACATTAATAAAAACTGCAAAGGTTTTGGGTTTCTCGTGGTGCTTGTCTGGGATCATCTTCACGGTAGGGTTTGAGATGTGGGGTCGGTTTTGGGTTTCGGTTTTCTGGCAAATGGTTTTAAATTAAGCGCTTAGATTGCGGTTTGAGTTCACAACTGGCAACAACGGGACTGACAACTGGCACCAACAAAACTCGCAACTGGAAAAAAATCCTCGCAATACACGCGCATCCCCCAAACAAATCGAACAACCAAAAAATAAAAAAAACGCGAAACATAAAAAAAAAAAAAAAAAAAAAAAAAAAAAAAAAAAAAAAAAAAAAAAAAAAAAAAAAAAAAAAAAAAAAAAAAAAAAAAAAAAAAAAAAAAACGATCTAACAAAAAAAAACGAAAACTGCGGAGGGGAGAATTTCGTTATCGCTTCGCCGAATAAACAAGGACTGCTCTTTACAACTGCCGGGCAGAAACAAAAACGGGATCGTCGCCCCGTTCTGACTAAGCGGCCGTTGCGGGTTCAGCACGGCCGTTTGCGGTGATCTTATTGCTCTGTGAAGTACGAATAAACTAAGGAGTGAAAAGAATGAAGATCACATGCAAGATTCGGCCACAAAAAAATCGTTATCATCGAGCAACTTATCGCCTTGAAATTGTCGAGGGATTTTGTTGTCCGCAAGTCGTCGTCGAAATGAAAAACCGTTCTATTGGCTGCAAAAAATCCGCGAATAACAAACATAATAATCATTATGATCGCGAATTATGTCTTAAAACAATGCATAAACAAATTCATCACATATTTCAGCATTCTGTATGTTCCGGTAAGGTCGACTGAACCGGCTTTCTCAAAGAAAAAGAACTCTATACTTGAAAACAATTTCGTCTTCAAGCCTTTTTTTCGTTTGCGACTAATTTCCGGTTAAAAGAACTTCTCCCATTAAATCTAGTTTCTTTTTCAACGAAGCTCTTCCAACTCTGCTGCTTATCCGGCTATGACGCTTAAAATCTTTCCCCGCACACGCCGGATCTCTCGTTGAATTGGCAGGCCGGTTCCGCAGGCTAACCCAAACTCTCTTCTTTCTACCGACTTCCCCGCTTAAACGATCTCTTCTGCAAACCGCACGTCTTCACAATTCCTTCGTTTGCCGTTGCTGCCAATTCCAGGTCTCTCTGCTCTCAATTCCGAGCCTGTCAATTGCAAATCCGCTGCTGCCAATTACGAATGCCGTTCTTTGCGAGCCTGTTGTTGCCAGTTGACAATCTCGTTTTGGGCAATTGCGAGTCCAGTTGCTGCCAGTGGCGGGTCGCGTTGTTGCCACGAGTCCCTGTTGTTGCCAGTTGCGGGTCTCGGTGTTGAGTTCCGTTGTTGAGTTACCAGTTCCGTTGTTCCAGTTACGAGTCCCGTTGTTCAATTGCGAGTACGTTGGTGCCGCTCAGAAATCTATGCATTATCCTCGCATGATATCCAAATCACACACATGCCGGCATTACAATTCTGTGCTATATGTATATGTGTATGTATATGTGTATGTATATACATGTATATATATGTATATATATATATATATATATATATATATATATATATATATATGTGTGTGTGTGTGTGTGTGCGTTATATATGTATCATGCGCACGCATCTTGTGTATTTGTATATTTTGCATGCGTATGTAATTATACATTTGTACATGTGTACATTAGACATATGTCTGTGTATGTGTGTAGATGTGTATGTAAATGTGTGTGTGTGTGTCTATATGTATGTATGTATGTATGTATATATATATATATATAACACTTTATCTCTCTCGCTCTCTCTCTCTTTCTCTTCTCTCTCTCTCTGTATGTATGTATGTGTGTATGTATGTGAATATATATATATATATATATATATATATATATATATACATATATATATATATATAATATATATATATATGTGTGGTGTGTGTGTGTGTGTGTGTGTGTGTGTGTGTGTGTGTGAAATCTCACCAGCCCTTTTGGCGTGAGTGGTTTAGCGAGTCCTCTCTGTTCTCAACCCTCCTTCTTCCCCTTCGGGGAGGGGTTTACCACTGCCCCTACCCCCTCCCCCTGGGCCTGGAGAGGGCGCTCTGCGGGTCGTCAGAGGGGTCAATTTCGACTCCTGCGGGGGCTAAAAAACGACACACCTCACGAGGATTCTGGCTCCGAGGGGGGGGGGGAGAAACAATGCTCTCCTCTTCTTTGAAGCCAAAACCATTGATTTTACGACGGTATTGGCCCCATTTTGGCCTTCTGAAGGGGGCAGCGCTCATTAAAGCTCACCTCTTCTTTCAAGGCAGAATCATCGATTTTACGAAAGTTTTGGGCCCATTTTGTCCTTCTGGGGGGGGCAGCGCTAATTGAAGCTCATCTCTTCTTTGATCGACAAGCGCCCAGGAGGCACCACGAGGCCCCAAGATGGCCCCAAGAGGCCCCCAGGAGGCCCCCAAGAGGCCTCCAAGACGCCCCGAAGATGCCCCCAAGAGGCCCCCAAGAGGCCCGAAGGGCATGCACATGGGGCCACAACGGGCGCGAACGATCGGGGGCCACGAAGGGCATACGTATACTGGGCCGCGGAGGGCAAGGACGGGGCCACTGAAGGCAGCAACGGGGCCACGAAGGGCAGCGAGGGGGCCACGAACGGCGACAGCGGGGCCACGAAGCGCATGCATACGGGGCCACCACGGGCGCGAACGAAAACGGGGCCACAAAGGGCATGCATGTATGGGGCCACGAAGGGCTGCATACGGGGCAGCGAAGGGCAGCGAGGGGGCCACGAAGGGCAGCGAAGGGGCCACGAAGGGATGCAACGGGGCCACAAAACAAAGCGAGGGGGCCACGAAGGGCAGCGAGGGGGCCATGGAAGGATGCAACGGGGCCACGAAACAAAGCGAGGGGGCAACGAAGGGCAGCGAGGGGGCCACGAAGGGCAGCCAGGAGGCCACGAGGGACAGCAACGGGGCCACGAATGGCAGCGAAGGGGCCACGAAGGGCTGCAACGGGACCACGGAACAAAGCGGGGGTGCCACGAAGGGCTGCAACGGGGCCACGAAAGGCAGCGAGATCCCGAGTCGTAGGAAATCTGCGAGGGAGTTCTAAGCGTGAGCGTGACTCCTGGGCGCCTGGGTGTCGGGAGCGCGGCGCTTGAGCAAATTGCCGGAAATTCTAGCGCAAGGGCGCTATTCTTCAGTAAATTGAAAGCGGAGCAAGTCTCCAGCGAGAGCGCAACTCCAGACCGCCGGGACAACGATTCCCGAATTAATTGCAAGGAAATCCCAAGCGAGAGCGCGATTCCTGAATAAAAAAAGGAAGTCTCGGGCGGGAGCGGGGGTCCTGGCTAAATTGTGAGGGTGTCTCAGGCGGGAGCCGTTATTGTGGTAGCCCCTCTCTCCAAGGGCACAGGAGTCCGGTCACTCTATTCGCATGACCAGACTCCTGTGCCCCTCCCCACCCACGGGGGGGTGGGGCAGCAGCCAACAGGCAGCATCCACAGCTCATACAAACAACGAACCACAAAATCCATCGGGACCCATATAGGGGTCAACTCAGCCCTGCCTTCGCCAAGCGATCGCGCGCTGGCGAAGCAACGCCTCTGGTGGCCTCCTCCAAAGGGAACCTGTGAGGGATGGACGGAGCCCTGATAGCATCCTACTTGGGAGGGGTGGAACTCTAGGGGGTCCTGTTAGGAGTGGATGGATCTCTTCTAATCTTGCGAAAGATGGAGGGAGCTCTAATAGGATCCTGTTAGGGATAGATGGAGTCCTACTTGGATCATGGATGGAGCTCTGATAGGATCCTGTTAGAGATGGATGGAACTCAACTAGAATCCTGTTAGGAATGAATGCCCTGAAAGGCCTCCAGAAGCCACCTGAGAGGCCAAAAACGGTAATTAGCCGGGCGAAAGACCAAACCATATGCAGTTGTGAACGGCGAGGTTGTAGGTCCCGTCTTCGGTGGAGCCCGCTTGTAACTCCACGAAGCGCTGTACTGGCTGGGGGACACGCGTGCGGACTGTGCTACTGGAGCCTTAGGTGGAGCTCCCTGTGGGGCCACGAAGCGCTGTACTGGATGTGGGAGACGCATGCAGGCTGCGCCACTGGGGCCTTCGGTGGAGCTATAGGGCAACGAAGCGCTGTACCGCGTGGGGGAGATGGGCTGCGCCGCTGGGACCCCCGAGGCACCCAAGACGCTCCTGGAAGCCCCTGGGGCCGCCAAGAAGCACCCAAGACGCCCGAAACGGCCTCCAAGAGGCTCCCAAGAGGCCCGAAGAGGCTCCCCCAAGGCACCCAATGCGCTCCTAGAAGCCCCTGGGGCCGCCAAGAGGCCCCCAAGACGCCCCAAAAGGGTACGAGGTGCCCGAACGCCTCACGTCACGAGGAGCCTGAACGACTCACACCAGGACGAGGGGCCCGAACGACTCACACCACGAAAAGCTCGAACGACTCACACCAGAAGGAGGGGCCCGAACGACTCACACCAGGACGAAGCGCCCGAACGACTCACATCACGAGGAGCCCGAACGACTCACACCACGACGAGGGCCCCGAACGACTCACACCACGAGGAGCCCGAATGAGTCACACCAGGAGGAGGGGCCCGAACGACTCACACCAGGACGAGGGGCCCGAACAACTCACACCACGAGAAGCCCGAACGACTCACACCAGGACGAAGAGCCCGAACGACTCACACCACGAAGAGCCCGAACGACTCACACCAGGAAGAAGGGCCCGAACGACTCACACCAGGACGAGAAACCCCAAACGACTCAAACCACGAGGAGCGCTTTCTCTCCCTCCTCCTCCGCCTCGTCCTTCTCCCGCTCCCACCACAAGGAGGATGTACAAGGAGGCGGGAGGAAGGAGGAACAGGGGAAATATACGGGGGCAAGCGGAAACACGCCTGAAAAACACGACTGTCGGCATGCTTCGCAAGAGTTGCTGTTTTGAGATGGGCTGGTGGGGATACGCGAAGCGTGAAGAATTATACAAATGTGTGAGAACTCAGTAAACTATACATGACGACATCTATTGTTACCCTGTAAACTATACATGAACTCTGTAAACTATACATGCTTGTAAATCGTCGAGCAATCCAGCCGCGCAATCTGCGATGCAAATTCCTCTGACACTGCGTCGTACACATTTATCTCGACCAAAAACCCTTCGTTTTGGCCACTTCCACAAATTTGGACAATGGCTCTCAAATTTGGTTTTCGTTTTTTTGTGGGTTGTTTCTTTCTCTCTCTCTCTCTCTCTTTCTTTTCATATCTCTCTCTATATATATGTGTGTGTGTGTGAAAGTATATAGGGGCGTGACAACTCAGTAAACTATACATGACGATATCTATTGTACGCACCCTTGTCTGGATGCGCACATGCGTTCGGAATGTATGATCGTGTTTGCGCCTGTGCCAACTTTTACATTGCTTCCATCTCGCGCGGGTTTTCAAAAGCACGGTTGAGTTTGTACTTCGGCATTGCGTACATATGCTCTCTGTTTCTCAATCCCACCAGCCCTCTGGGCGTCGGTGGTTTAACACATTTCCTTTTCCACCCTCCTTCTCCCCCTTCGGGGAAGGGTTACCCCTCCCCCTACCCACTCCCCTGGACCTCCTGGACAAAGGGTTCCGCGAAGTGTCGGGACGTCCAAAACGGCCTCGGCGACGAAGCCACCATCATTGGTTTTATTCGGGTTTTGGCACCATTTTGGCCTCCTGTAGAATGGGGGGCGGGGGCCCTAATTAAAGCTCACCTCTTGTTTGATCGACCTCCTCCAAAATGGCCCCAAGAAGCGCCCAGAAGGCCCCAAAAGATCCCAAGATGGCGCCACGAGGCACCCAAAAGGCACTCAGGAGGCCCCCGAAAAAGGATCCCAAGCGGCCCCAAGATGCTCCCCCGAGGCACCCAAGACGCCGAAAAACCCCCCACGACCGCCAAGAAATCCCCAAAACGCCACAAGAGGCCACCAACAATCGCCCAAGAGATACCCCAAGAAGCTCCAAGAGGCATCCACGAGACCTCTGGCCCTTGTGCTTGCCCTCTTCCTCCTCCTATTCCTCCTTCCTCCTCCTACTCCTTCTCCTCCTCCTCCTCCTCCTCCGCCTCCTCCTCAAGGGCGGAGGGAGGGAGCGAGGGAGGGAGGGAGGGTCATCCTCCTTCTTCCCACTCCCTCATCCATCCATCCATCCACCTCCTCCTTCTCCTCCTCACTCCTTTGCGCGGTTCGGCCGTCCCCCTCTTTGCTGCCGCACTTCCTTGATCACCTCAACTCGTCTGGACGTCGTTTCTGGATGAGCTGGGCGAAGCGTCTAGAGTTTTACCGCTGATAGTTGCATCATATATGTGTTCTTTGGTGCATGCTCGCGGTAATGTTTGTAAATCGTCGAGCAATCCAGCCGCGCAATCTGCGATGCAAATTCCTCTGAAACGGCGCCGTACACTTCATTTATCTCGACCAAACACCCTTCGTTTTGGCCACTTCCACAAATTCGGACCATGGCTCTCAGATTGTGTTTTCGTTTTTTTTTTGTGTTGTTTCTCTCTCTCTCTCTCTCTCTTTCTTTTCATATCTCTCTCTCTATATAGATGTGTGTGTGTGTGTGAAAATCTATAAGGGCGTGATAACTCAGTAAACTATACATGACGATATCTATTGTACGCGCCCTTGTCTGGATGCGCACATGCGTTCGGAATGTATGATCGTGTTTGCGCCTGTGCCAACTTTTACATTGCTTCCATCTCGCGCGGGTTTTCAAAAGCACGGTTGAGTTTGTACTTCGGCATTGCGTACACGTGCTCCCTGTTTCTCAATCCCACCAGCCCTCTGGGCGTCGGTGGTTTAACACATTTCCTTTTCCACCCTCCTTCTTCCCCTTCGGGGAGGGGTTACCCCTCCCCCTACCCACTCCCCTGGACCTCCTGGACAAAAGGTTCCGCGAAGTGTCGGAACGTCCAACACGGCCTCGGCGACGAAGCCACCATCATTGGTTTTATTCGGGTTTTGGCACCATTTTGGCCTCCTGTAGGATGGGGGGCGGGGGTCCTAATTAAAGCTCCCCTCTTGTTTGATCGACCTCCTCCAAAATGGCCCCAAGAAGCGCCCAGAAGGCCCCAACAGATCCCAAGATGGCGCCATGAGGCACCCAAAAGGCACTCAGGAGGCACCCGAAAAAGGATCCCAAGCTGCCCCAATATGCTCCCCCGAGGCACCCAAGACGCCGAAGAACCCCCCACGACCGCCAAGAGATCCCCAAAACGCCACAAGAGGCCACCAACACTCGCCCAACAGATACCCCAAGAAGCTCCAAGAGGCATCCACGAGACCTCTGGCCCTTGTGCTTGCCCTCTTCCTCCTCCTATTCCTCCTTCCTCCTCCTTCTCCTCCTCCTCCTCCTCCGCCTCAGGGACGGAGGGAGGGAGCGAGGGAGGGAGGGAGGGTCATCCTCCTTCTTCCCACTCCCTCATCCATCCATCCATCCACCTCCTCCTTCTCCTCCTCACTCCTTTGCGCGGTTCGGCCGTCCCCCTCTTTGCTGCCGCACTTCCTTGATCACCTCAACTCGTCTGGACGTCGTTTCTGGATGGGCTGGGCGAAGCGTCTAGAGTTTTACCGCTGATAGTTGCATCACATATGTGTTCTTTGGTGCATGCTCGCGGTAATGTTTGTAAACCGTCGAGCAATCCAGCCGCGCAATCTGCGATGTAAATTCCTCTGAAACGGCGTCGTACACTTCATTTATCTCGACCACAAGCCCTTCGTTTTGGCCACTTCCACAAATTCGGACCATGGCTCTCAGATTTTTTTTTGTTCTCTCTCTCTCTGCTTTTCATATCTCTCTCTATATATAGATGTGTGTGAAACTATATGAGGGCGTGATAACTCAGTAAACTATACATGACGACATCTATTGTACGCGCCCTTGTCTGGATGTGCACATGCGTTCGGAATGTATGATCGTGTTTGCGCCTGTGCCAACTTTTACATTGCTTCCATCTCGCGCGGGTTTTCAAAACCACGATGGAGTTTGTACTTCGGTGTTGCGTACACGTGCTCCCTGTTGCACAATCCCACCAGCCCTCTGGGCGTCGGTGGTTTGAGGAATTTCCTCTTCCACCCCTCCTTCTTTCCCTTCGGGGAGGGGTTTACCCCTCCCCCTACCCTCTCCCCGGGACCTCCTGGACAAAGGGTTCCGCGAAGTGTCGGAGCGTCCAAAACGGCATCGGCGAGGAAGCCAACATCATTGGTCTTATTCGGGTTTTGGCCCCATTTTGGCCTCCTGAATGGGGGAGCCCTAATTAAAGCTCCCCTCTTGTTTGATCGACCTCCTCCAAAATGGCCCCAAGAAGCGCCCAGGAGGCCCCAAAAGATCCCAAGATGGCCCCAAGAGGCCCTCCGAACAGGATCCCAAACGGCCCAAAGATGCCTTCCCGAGGCACCCAGGACGCCGAAGAACCCCCCACGACCGCCAAGAGATCCCTAAGACGCCACAAGAAGCCACCAATAATCGCCCAAGGAATACCCCAAGAGGCTCCGAGAGGCATCCAAGAGACCTCTGGCCCTTGTGCTCGCCCTCCTCCTCCTCCTCCTCCTCCTCCTCCTCCTCCTATTCCTCCTTCCTCCTCCTACTCCTTGTTTTCCTCCTCCTCCTCCTCCTCCTCCGCCTCCTCCTCAGGGTCGGAGGGAGGGAGCGAGGGGGGGAGCGAGGGAGGGAGGGAGGGTCATCCTCCTTCTTCCCACTCCCTCATCCATCCATCCATCCACCTCCCCCTTCTCCTCCTCACTCCTTTGCGCGGTTCGGCCGTCCCCCTCTTTGCTGCCGCACTTCCCCGACCACCTCAACTCGCCTGGACATCGTTTCTGGATGGGCTGGGCGACGGGTCTAGAATTTTACCGCTGGTAGTTGCGTCACATATGTTTTCTTTGGTGCATGTTCGCGGTAATGTTTATACATCGTCGAGCAATCCAGCCGTGCAATAATCTGCGATGCAAGCTCCTTTGACACGGCGTCGTATATTTCATTTGTCTCGACCAGAAGCCCTTTGTTTTGGCCACTTCCACAAACCAGACCATGGCTCTACGATTTCGTTTGCTAAATTGTCGTGCAGACACTTGACAATGCGGGCATACACAGTCTCGCATATTTTACCATGCGCTCTGATGCATTAGATCGCTCGTTTCCGACATACGAATTCTTCAGTGCACGGTGTAGGCAATCAGTCGTATTTGCCGCAAGTGTTGTAACACCGTGCGGTGCCATTCCAAGACCAGGCGCCCATGTGCCACGAATGGAATCTTCCTTGCAGGCAAATATCTTGTTTAGCAGTATTACGCGAATTAGGGTTGATCCCATTTTGATAATGTTTCGTTCGTGAACCACTGTTCGTGCTAATTTATCATCCCATCATGTATCACACTCTAAGTCGTTTGCCACACATGCAAACGATAAAACACATGATTCGAATTATGGCAATCATTCTTGGCGTGCTAAACGTAAGTTTAGCTATCGGCTTTCAGATTTGTGTGCACATGCTGTAAACGTCGATGAATATATAGATTTTCCCCAAATTCCTTCTCCGCATCGTTGGAACATGCGCAATCCAAATGCGCGACCCGAACCTGCATTTTTACATATATCGCAGTAGCGATCGTAATATATTCGCAATCTGCTTGCGTTCGCATGGGGCAAATTGCATACGGGCTTCTCTAGACGTTTGATTATGCCAGCTGGGCCTGCAGCTCCCAAAACTAAATCGTGGTAGTTAGTCTTGGCGCTGAAATCCAAGAGAAAACCCGACACATTCTTCAGATTCTTTAACTTTTCAACGCTCCGAACTGAACAAAAATTGCAATTTGGTCGATGTCTGCATCTCTCTATCATGATATACTCTTATCTCCTGAGGTGGACTTTAGAAATACATATTGAATATACAAAGGAATCCGGCTGCGTAGTGATTGAGGAGCGCATTATTTTTGGCCCGTTGGTTTGAACCTTGTTTTTCTGTTGGCCATTCATCAGCATCGACTCCATCGCGTGGTGAGAACCGGTCTGCTCTCTTTTTGGTTGCTATCTGGGCGTGCTACTTCGCGTTCCTCGATTGCTCGTCTTGTATATGAAAATTTCCAGTGCCATGCCCGCATTGCTCGATGACCATCGTGTCGTGCTTCCATGAGAAGCAGTGCGTCTTTGCACAATTACTGCGTTTCTTTCAATCCGCTTGAAAATTCTTAACTCCATTGCAAAATGATGGCTTAAGAGAATGCGCCGTCCATCCATTGTCTCGGATTACATTTTCATCATATGACGCGGACTTACATTCGCAGACGTGAAAGGGGCAGTTTCTCCGTAAAGCTGGAATGGACGACGTTTTGCGCCTCCCTGCCCTCTTGCCTTCTCCTTGGCTGGCTCTTCTGGAACAGGAGGTTCCGGATCTGGGAGAGGAAGGGGGGAGCCTGTAAATTCTGACCCACCAAACTGCTCGAGCTGTCTTCGGGCCGACATGAAGCATCTAAAACTCCTATTTGAATGAAGACGCCGCCTGGACCTGAACTCTCGCGCCCTGTGCTGGCGGGCGACGCCGGGAGAAGACGCCGCGCGCCGGGCAGAAGAATGCCAGGATCAACGTCATCTCCGAGGGTGCACCCTCGCCAACGGAGCGGGCCGAAGGTGCGATTGGAATTGCGAATAAACGCAACTGATTGCAGCAGAAAGCTTTGATCCTTAAATGCCGCGGATGAGTATAAAAAAGCTCTACCGCAGACGACCGTGTCGAACTGGTATCATTCATCTTCTCATGTGGAGGAAACGAGGGATGGATTATTGATGATAGGCATCCTTTTCTTGGCCCGTGCCCTGCCAGCGTGCCGCCGCGGAACTCATACCTTGGATTCAAAAGTCCCCTCAGGGGGCACTGAGTCCGCTCGGGAAACCGATTGGCGTTTCCTTTCAGCCCGCGCGGAGCTCTCGCAAACCATCCTGCGGCGCTGCCGGGACTGGTGGCCGGCGGCGCGATGCTTCGTTGGGCATGCTCTCAAATTTGTCGTCCTCTGTTCACCCTGGCTGACCTGGACGGTCTGTCCGGAAATTTGATGTGGAAACTTTGATGTGCATGTTCGCTTCTTTTTTATCGAGCGCAGTGTCCTGCTTCTCGTTTTTCAGTGGCATGGCCCGGCAGCAGCACAGCATTTCATGAGCCTTTCGGCCAGGGCGCGACCAGCCGAGCCCTCACAGCCGATCCGGGCAAGTTTCTGGTCATAAGATTTCTTGCTGCGTCGGCTCAAAAAATTGTATCGCTGTTGTTGTTTTCTCTCTTTTTTATATGCCTCTCTCCTTCTCTCTCTTTCCCTTCCCTCTCCTGTTCTCCTTTTGCTTTGTTCGTGCTTGCTGTTCTGGTCGTGTCTCGTCGTCGTTGTCGTTCGTTTTCGTTTGCTCGTTTGTTGTCGTTGTTCTGCGTCGTCTCCTCCTGGTCCCCTTTCCTCCTTCCCCCAGCCGCCTTGCGTGGAACGCAGGGCGCGCGCTTCGCGTGGGCTCGGCCCTCCCCTTCTCCTCCTCTCCTCCTTCCCTCTGGTCGTCTGCGTCGCTCGCTGCCCCCTCCTTCTTTCCCCTTTTTTTTTCTACGCACCCCGCAGAGAATGACCAAGCCACACTGAAGTCTCAACATAATCTCAATGCACAAGACAATTACAGCTTAAAGAGATGCGGGGGGAAGAAGGAGGGAGACCAACAAAAACAAGCCTCATCTTCACGCTGTAAACTTCCGGATCGCTCGGAAGCAGCACGGCTGGCCGAACGCCGGTTGGAGAAGCTATCAAAATGCCGCAAAACGCCTAGGGAAAGCGGAAGGGAGGAGCAAGAAGAAGGAGAGGGAAGGGGGGGGGGGAGAGGGAGGCGGAGGGAGCAGCAGCAGACGACAAACGACGAGGAGAGAGAAAGGAAGAGGAGGCGAGCGGGGGGGGGGCAAGCCCCAGAAAGGCGGCGACGCGCGACGCGCGCACCATGCTCTCCAAGCACGGCGGCCGGGGGGCGGAGGAGAAAGGAGGGAGGAGGAAGGGACACGGCGGACGACAGCGAGGACGACAGCGGCACGCAGAAGGAGAAAGAGAGGGGGAGGCAGGGGGAGGGAGGGGAAGGGAGGGAAGAAGGGGCGACAAAGAAAGACGGAGATTACACGGGGGGAAGCCAATCCCTGCAGCCGCGCAGGCGGCGATGTGCGAGATGACGCGGCAGCTGAAGAGATGCGCCCAGTCAGGGCTGGAATTCGCCACATCACGCATTAGAGCTTGCAAACGACACTGAAATTCGTGCACTGACGGAGCAGCGACCACGCTGTCTGGGAGGAGGTTTTGCGAGGCCGCTCCCCCCCAAGGGGCCGCAACAATTTTGAAACTGAGAATTTTTCATCATGTCGACGTCCTGAAGCTTGGCATTGGGATGGCATCGCGGGCCGCCCGAGCGTTATCGCATTGTCGCGCGCCGCCTCTTCCTGCTGCCGAGACGCGCCGCGCAGGCTGCGAAGGCGCGACCAAGGCGGGCCCGAATCCAAGACGCCATGTGGCCGCCGTGGATCTCTCCGCCGCGGCGACACTTCACCTTGCGGTCGTTGGGCGACGCGCGCGTCCAGCGCTCCCACGCGCACTCCCGCGCGCACTCGTGGCCCCCGATGCGCCCCCCATCCGTTCGACGGCTCGAGCGTGGCCGAAGGGGGCCCTGCGCGCTTTCTCAAGGGGGGCTGAATCCACAATGGCCCCCTCGCGGGCAGGCGAGCGCTGCCCCTCTGACTCAACTACGAAATTACCTAACCGCGAAGACTGATAGGTTTCTAATGGGCTCAAAAAAAATAATCATGACTCCCCAGGGGGGTCTGGGCAGATGCCGGACCGGTGCCGCGGGAATCCGGGGACTCCCCATTTTCACTGCCAGGGGCCACATTTTGACTGCCCGGAGCCAACAGAACAGCATTCCCAGGCCACATTTTGAATGCCCGGACCCAACTGTAAGCCACTTCGTGTTCTTCGTGCTCCCAGAACACCATTCCCACGTTAATTTTGAATGCCCAGAGCCACTGTAGGCCACTTCGTATTCTTCGTCTTCCCAGAACACCACTCGCTGCACCATATTTTTGAGTGCCCGGAGCCAACTGTAGACCACTTCGTGTTCTTCGTGCTCCCAGAACACCATTCCCACGTTAATTTTGAATGCCCAGAGCCAACTGTAGGCCACTTCGTGTTCTTTGTGCTCCCAGAACACCACTCCTGCACCATATTTTGATTGCCCGGAGCCAACTGTGGGCCACTTCGTGATCTTCGCGTTTCCAGAACACCAGTCCTGTGCCATATTTCGAGTGCCCGAGCTGAGGCAATCTGAGGCCGAGGCAGGCTGAGGCCGAGGCAAGCTGAGGCTGAGGCTGAGGCACGCCGAGGCAGGCTGAGGCTGAGGCTGAGGCAGGCTGAGGCTGAGGCAGGCTGGGGCTGAGGCTGACGCAAGCTGAGGCCGAGGCAGGCTGAGGCTGAGGCTGAGGCAGGCTGAGGCTGAGGCTGAGGCAGGCTGAGGCTGAGGCCGGCTGAGGCTGAGGCTGAGGCAAGGCTGAGGCAGGCTGAGGCTGAGGCTGAGGCTGATGCTGAGGCAGGCTGAGGCTGAGGCTGAGGCTGAGGCTGAGGCAGGCTGAGGCTGAGGCAGGCTGAGGCTGAGGCCGAGGCAGGTTCAGGCCGAGACAGGCTGAGGCTGAGACTGAGGCTGAGGCTGAGGATGAGGCCGAGGCAGGCCGAAGCTGAGACAAGGTGAAGCTGAATGGGGGGGGGAAGGGGAGGGGGAGGGGAGGCTGAGGCAGGCTGAGGCCGAGGCAGGCTGAGGCCGCGGCAGGCTGAGGCTGAGGCGGAGGCACGCCGAGGCAGGCTGAGGCTGAGGCTGAGGCTGAGGCTGAGGCTGAGGCTGGGGCTGAGGCAGGCTGAGGCTGAAGCTGAGGCTGACGCAGGCTGAGGCCGAGACAGGCTGAGGCTGAGGCTGAGGCAGGCTGAGGCGAGGCCGAGGCAGGCTGAGGCTGAGGCTGAGGCGAGCCGAGGCAGGCTGAGGCTGAAGCTGAAACTGAGGCAGGCGGAGGCATCCGTAGGAATCCGTAGGAATCCATCAGAATCCTTAGGAATCCTCAGGATTCCGCCGGCATCCTTAGGAATCCGTAGGCATAGTTAAACATCCTCAGGAATCCTCTTAGGAATCCTTAGGAGCCCATTGGATCCTAAGGCCGTTGCCGCTGCGACTGTCATTGCGAATGCGACTGCGACTGCGAGACCAGCAGAATTCTACAACTGGATCACCTGAATCTTAAGGGAGACGTTTCCAGATATGCTTAGACACATCGCTGTTAGGTTGCTTTGCTGGGATAATTAAGTTTGACAAGCCAATATGCCGCTCGAGTGAAGGCGGTCGTTTCTGGGAGGCCCGCAGCAGCCCGGGGCTTTCATTCTATCGCTGCTCGAGAGGGCGCGTGTCTCGCGGCGGCTTCTAGAGGGGCGCGATAAGCGCTTTTTCACCCTTGCTTGCGCCGCGCCCCGCGCGCCCCGGAATAACTCGTAGAGCTTCCCTGAGCAAGTTATTGCTGGAAGCTTCAGAGTAATTCCGGGGAGCTGGAGAGCTAGTTGGCAAGAAAAATCTCGACTGACCTTTTGCTGACTTTTGGTCGGTTGAAAATTTTGTTCTCAAAATTTGACTATTCGTTAGAAAAAATAAAAAAAAAAAAAGCTATAGTCTTTTTTTTCAGAAAGGTCTGAGGGGCAGGAGGGGGGGGGGGGGGGCGTCCCGATTGATATTCGATCTTTTCCCCTCGCCATCTCATCTCAACAAATACGTCAACAACAGTTGAGCTCGATCGGGTAACTTTGAAGGCAAAAAAGCACACGGGCGGGAACGGCCGTTTCGAGTCATCTTGATACGCGCTGTCGGTTTTCTCAAGATAACTCGAGCTTCAGGACAACTACAGAGCTGGTCAGCACAGCTAATGCATTCAGAATGATCAGGCGCGTTCGCCTGTTGAATCCAGAGGTCTGAACTCGGTCTGCTAGCCGAGCTCGGGTCGCAAACCTATTCGTATTATTCGAGTCATTGTAGCAGACGCTCTCGGTTTTTCGTACTTAACTCGATTTGTAGGGCAACGAGAAAGATGCATTGTACGAAATCAGCAAAAAAGCCACAGAGCTGATAATCACAAGAAATCGATTGAGAATTTAATCAGGCGCGTTCGTCTGTTGAATCAGAGAAAAAAAAAAAAAAAAAGAAAAAAATCTACAAAAAAAAAAAAAAAACAGAGCTCTGACTCGGCTGCCTCCCCGGCTAGGTTCGCGACCTATTGTATTGTTCAGAGTCCATCTTGAGAAGTGCCTCGGTTTTCTTACTTAAATCGTGCTGGGGGGAGGGCTACAGTGCTGCTGGTCACAGAGGGAAAAGGAAAACAAGGAATTCGATTTTCGGAGACATCAGCCGTCCGTTCGTCGACGAAGAGCTCGGAAACTCGGTCTGCTGCCGAACGAGATCCGCGAAACTGTTGTAATTCGAGTCATCCATCTGAACACAGGTACTCTCGGTTTTCTGCACTTAACTCAGGCTGTATGGGGGGCTGCAGAGCTGGTAATCACAGGAATCGATCCGCAGACATCAGACGCGTCCGCCTGTCGCATTCAGAAGTCTGAACTCGGTTTCGTAAGAAAAGTTGCCGCTTTACCGCCGGCCGCCCAGCGGCTCGCGCGCCGCGCGCGGCCTCAGGACGCGAAGCGGCGCGCGCGGGCGGTGGGGGCCTGCACTCGCCACCCCTCGTCGCGCACACGGTCAATATCCTGACGTTCCTCAAATTGCTTCCGGCTATAAACTCCGGCTGCTGCCCCTGCCGCAACACGGCGGAAAGGGGCGAACCCTCGCGCCGAACCCTAACCAGACCACGCGCTGCTCCAGTAGTAGAAATATAAAGCTACAGGTAACTTCACGAAAGCAAATAACGGAATTTAAAAGGGAAATCAATATAGAGTGAAGCCCCGCTTGGCGGGAGCATCCGCGGCCGCTGGAGCCGCGGCAAAATCGTGAGCGAAATCGTTCGCAAAATCGTGGGCGAAATCTTGGGCAAAATCGTGGCCCCGGAAGCCGTTCCGGGAGCGCCTCGTTCCGGGGGAACGAAGTGGGGGCTGAAAACAGAGAGGGAAAAAAGAAGGGGACAGAGGAAAGCAAAGCACCTGACCGGGAGGGCGGGAGGGGAAAAAATGGAGGGCAACAGAAAAAAAAAAAACGCCAACTATTTCCTTGCAGCGAAAACTGATAGGTTCTATAAAGCTCAAAAAAGAACATCCTCACTCCCGAAAAGTCTGGGCAAATGCCAAACGGGTGCCGCGGGAATCTTAGGGCCCTTCATTTCGACTTCAAGGAACAACATTTTGTCTGCTCGGATCCAACTAAACACACTCCAGGCCACATTTTAATGCCCGGACCACCTCTTTTTTTTATTTTGCTTCCCCTAACCACCACTCCCCAGCGACATTTTAAATGCACACTTCGTGTTCTTCATAGAATACAATTCCGAAGCTAATCTAACATGCCCGGAGCCAACTCTAGGCCACTTATGTCGGTCGAATTCGAATAGTGTTGTAAACCTACCTCAAAAAGCAAACCGAGATGAAACCTCTCGAAAAACGCGCTGTCTGCATTAATTTTTGGTCGTACCAACTCTGTACCTCTCCTACAATCCGGAATCAATACAATAAATTAACAACATCTGTCACGATGACCAATAGAAATACTTTTTTGACCTTACCCGAAAACCTCTAAATAAACAAACTAACGGAAAACGCTAAATTACGTTGCGTCGATTTCTGTAATATTACCTCTACGGCTTCTCGAAACTCGAATTGAACACCAAAAAAAGACAATTCCTGTCGAAACCCAAACCATATAAATAATATGCCTACCTTATCAAATTGAAATCTCTGCATGCACACACGCGCCTGATACTTCGAATCGGGTTCTCCAATTACAATATAGCCCCTAAAATTCGAATGAAAATGGAAAACAAAAACGAAAACATCTCAAAATGACCCGAAAAATGCGAATAAAGTCGCGAACCTAACTCGCGTAAAACCGAATTGAAACCTCTGGATGCAACGAACAAACACGCCTTATGATTTTGGATCATTTTCGAACTCTACTACTTAATTATAACAAACCGACAACGCAAATCAAATCACTACAAACGACCGATCTCGTCTGCGCATGTCTTCACAATAACATCTACCCTATCTCAAATCAAAAGGGCTAACGCGAATAAATTAAATTTATCGAAAATACATGATATTAACGATTATATATATTCGAAAACAAAATCGCCAGAAAAAATCAAAAAACAATCTGTCGAAATGTTTCCTACCAACTAGTTCTCTTACACCCGCAACGCGACGCAAAACACTCAAAAGAAACTGCGCATGCACACGAAATATCGAATATGACTCACATAACATAGATTTTGTCTAATAAAAAACATTAATAAAAACTGCAAAGGTTTTGGGCTTCTCGTGGTGCTTGTCTGGGATCATCTTCACGGTAGGGTTTGAGATGTGGGGTCGGTTTTGGGTTTCGGTTTTCTGGCAAATGGTTTTAAATTAAGCGCTTAGATTGCGGTTTGAGTTCACAACTGGCAACAACGGGACTGACAACTGGCACCAACAAAACTCGCAACTGGAAAACAAATCCTCGCAATACACGCGCATCCCCCAAACAAATCGAACAACCAAAAAATAAAAAAAAAACGCGAAACATATAAAAAAACAAAGACAAAAAAAAAAAACAACAAACAATCTAACAAAAAAAAAAACGAAAACTGCGGAGGGGAGAATTTCGTTATCGCTTCGCCGAATAAACAAGGACTGCTCTTTACAACTGCCGGGCAGAAACAAAAACGGAATCGTCGCCCCGTTCTGACTAAGGCGGCCGTTGCGGGTTCAGCACGGCCGTTTGCGGTGATCTTATTGCTCTGTGAAGTACGAATAAACTAAGGAGTGAAAAGAATGAAGATCACATGCAAGATTCGGCCACAAAAAAATCGTTATCATCCAGCAACTTATCGCCTTGAAATTTTCGAGGGATTTTGTTGTCCGCAAGTCGTCGTCGAAATGAAAAACCGTTCTATTGGCTGCAAAAAATCCGCGAATAACAAACATAATAATCATTATGATCGCGAATTATGTCTTAAAACAATGCATAAACAAATTCATCACATATTTCAGCATTCTGTATGTTCCGGTAAGGCCGACGGAACCGGCTTTCTCAAAGAAAAAGAACTCTATACTTGAAAACAATTTCGTTTTCAAGCCTTTTTTTCGTTTGCGACTAATTTCCGGTTAAAAGAACCTCTCCCATTAAATCTAGTTTCTTTTTCAACGAAGCTCTTCCAACTCTGCTGCTTATCCGGCTATGACGCTTAAAACCTTTCCCCGCACACGCCGGATCGCTCGTTGAATTGGCAGGCCGGTTCCGCAGGCTAACCCAAACTCTCTTCTTTCTACCGACTTCCCCGCTTAAACGATCTCTTCTGCAAACCGCACGTCTTCACTTCCTTTGTTTGCCGTTGCTGCCAATTCCAGGTCTCTCTGCTCTCAATTCCGAGCCTGCCAATTGCAAATCCGCTGCTGCCAATTACGAATGCCGTTCTTTACGAGCCTGTTGTTGCCAGTTGACAATCTCGTTTTGGGCAATTGCGAGTCCAGTTGCTGCCAGTGGCGGGTCGCGTTGTTGCCACGAGTCCTGTTGTTGCCAGTTGCGGGTCTCGGTGTTGAGTTCCGTTGTTGAGTTACCAGTTCCGTTGTTCCAGTTACGAGTCCCGTTGTTCAATTGCGAGTACCGTTGGTGCCGCTCAGAAATCTATGCATTATCCTCGCATGATATCCAAATCACACACATGCCGGCATTACAATTCTGTGCTATATGTATATGTGTATGTATATGTGTATGTATATACATGTATATATATGTATATATATATATATATTATATATATCTAATTATATATATATGATATATAATATAATATATATTATATATATATTATATATATATGTGTGTTTGTGTGTGTGTGTGTGTGTGTGTTGTGTGTGTGTGTGTGTGTGTGTGGCGTTTAATATATGTATCATGCGCCGCATCTTGTTGTTGGTGTATATTTCATGCGTATGTAATTATACATTTGTACATGTGTAACATTAACCAATGTCTGTGTATGTGTGTAGATGTTATGTAAATGTTGTGGTTGTGTTTGTGTGTGTGTGTGTCTATATGTATGTATTTGTAATATATATAATATAAATATATATATATATAATTATATGTATACACCTAGAATCTCTCCTCGCTCTCTCTCTCTCTCTTTCTCTCCCTCTCACTCTCTGTAATGTATGTATGGTGTGGTATGTATGTGAATATATATATATATATATCTATATATTTATATATATATATTATATAGATATATATATATATGTTTGTGTGTTGGTGTGTGTGTGTGTGTGGTGTGTGTGTGTGTGTGTGTGTGTGTGTGTTTGTGTGTGTGTGTGTGTGTGTGTGAAATCTCACCAGCCCTTTTGGCGTGAGTGGTTTAGCGAGTCCTCTCTGTTCTCAACCCTCCTTCTTCCCCTTCGGGGAGGGGTTTACCACTGCCCCTACCCCCTCCCCCTGGGCCTGGAGAGGGCGCTCTGCGGGTCGTCAGAGGGGTCAATTTCGACTCCTGCGGGGGCTAAAAAACGACACACCTCACGAGGATTCTGGCTCCGAGGGGGGGGGGGAGAAACAATGCTCTCCTCTTCTTTGAAGCCAAAACCATTGATTTTACGACGGTATTGGCCCCATTTTGGCCTTCTGAAGGGGGCAGCGCTCATTAAAGCTCACCTCTTCTTTCAAGGCAGAATCATCGATTTTACGAAAGTTTTGGGCCCATTTTGTCCTTCTGGGGGGGGCAGCGCTAATTGAAGCTCATCTCTTCTTTGATCGACAAGCGCCCAGGAGGCACCACGAGGCCCCAAGATGGCCCCAAGAGGCCCCCAGGAGGCCCCCAAGAGGCCTCCAAGACGCCCCGAAGATGCCCCCAAGAGGCCCCCAAGAGGCCCGAAGGGCATGCACATGGGGCCACAACGGGCGCGAACGATCGGGGGCCACGAAGGGCATACGTATACTGGGCCGCGGAGGGCAAGGACGGGGCCACTGAAGGCAGCAACGGGGCCACGAAGGGCAGCGAGGGGGCCACGAACGGCGACAGCGGGGCCACGAAGCGCATGCATACGGGGCCACCACGGGCGCGAACGAAAACGGGGCCACAAAGGGCATGCATGTATGGGGCCACGAAGGGCTGCATACGGGGCAGCGAAGGGCAGCGAGGGGGCCACGAAGGGCAGCGAAGGGGCCACGAAGGGATGCAACGGGGCCACAAAACAAAGCGAGGGGGCCACGAAGGGCAGCGAGGGGGCCATGGAAGGATGCAACGGGGCCACGAAACAAAGCGAGGGGGCAACGAAGGGCAGCGAGGGGGCCACGAAGGGCAGCCAGGAGGCCACGAGGGACAGCAACGGGGCCACGAATGGCAGCGAAGGGGCCACGAAGGGCTGCAACGGGACCACGGAACAAAGCGGGGGTGCCACGAAGGGCTGCAACGGGGCCACGAAAGGCAGCGAGATCCCGAGTCGTAGGAAATCTGCGAGGGAGTTCTAAGCGTGAGCGTGACTCCTGGGCGCCTGGGTGTCGGGAGCGCGGCGCTTGAGCAAATTGCCGGAAATTCTAGCGCAAGGGCGCTATTCTTCAGTAAATTGAAAGCAGAGCAAGTCTCCAGCGAGAGCGCAACTCCAGACCGCCGGGACAACGATTCCCGAATTAATTGCAAGGAAATCCCAAGCGAGAGCGCGATTCCTGAATAAAAAAAGGAGGTCTCGGGCGGGAGCGGGGGTCCTGGCTAAATTGTGAGGATGTCTCAGGCGGGAACCGTTATTGTGGTAGCCCCTCTCTCCAAGGGCACAGGAGTCCGGTCACTCTATTCGCATGACCAGACTCCTGTGCCCCTCCCCACCCACGGGGGGGTGGGGCAGCAGCCAACAGGCAGCATCCACAGCTCATACAAACAACGAACCACAAAATCCATCGGGACCCATATAGGGGTCAACTCAGCCCTGCCTTCGCCAAGCGATCGCGCGCTGGCGAAGCAACGCCTCTGGTGGCCTCCTCCAAAGGGAACCTGTGAGGGATGGACGGAGCCCTGATAGCATCCTACTTGGGAGGGGTGGAACTCTAGGGGGTCCTGTTAGGAGTGGATGGATCTCTTCTAATCTTGCGAAAGATGGAGGGAGCTCTAATAGGATCCTGTTAGGGATAGATGGAGTCCTACTTGGATCATGGATGGAGCTCTGATAGGATCCTGTTAGAGATGGATGGAACTCAACTAGAATCCTGTTAGGAATGAATGCCCTGAAAGGCC
The DNA here is from genome assembly GCA_963575745.1 of Prorocentrum cordatum. NCBI lineage: Eukaryota > Dinophyceae > Prorocentrales > Prorocentraceae > Prorocentrum > Prorocentrum cordatum. The sequence goes on from CAUYUJ010014143.1 coordinate 297,285, forward strand.
TCCAGAAGCCACCTGAGAGGCCAAAAACGGTAATTAGCCTGGCGAAAGACCAAACCATATGCAGTTGTGAACGGCGAGGTTGTAGGTCCCGTCTTCGGTGGAGCCCGCTTGTAACTCCACGAAGCGCTGTACTGGCTGGGGGACACGCGTGCGGACTGTGCTACTGGAGCCTTAGGTGGAGCTCCCTGTGGGGCCACGAAGCGCTGTACTGGATGTGGGAGACGCATGCAGGCTGCGCCACTGGGGCCTTCGGTGGAGCTATAGGGCAACGAAGCGCTGTACCGCGTGGGGGAGATGGGCTGCGCCGCTGGGACCCCCGAGGCACCCAAGACGCTCCTGGAAGCCCCTGGGGCCGCCAAGAAGCACCCAAGACGCCCGAAACGGCCTCCAAGAGGCTCCCAAGAGGCCCGAAGAGGCTCCCCCAAGGCACCCAATGCGCTCCTAGAAGCCCCTGGGGCCGCCAAGAGGCCCCCAAGACGCCCCAAAAGGGTACGAGGTGCCCGAACGCCTCACGTCACGAGGAGCCTGAACGACTCACACCAGGACGAGGGGCCCGAACGACTCACACCACGAAAAGCTCGAACGACTCACACCAGAAGGAGGGGCCCGAACGACTCACACCAGGACGAAGCGCCCGAACGACTCACATCACGAGGAGCCCGAACGACTCACACCACGACGAGGGCCCCGAACGACTCACACCACGAGGAGCCCGAATGAGTCACACCAGGAGGAGGGGCCCGAACGACTCACACCAGGACGAGGGGCCCGAACAACTCACACCACGAGAAGCCCGAACGACTCACACCAGGACGAAGAGCCCGAACGACTCACACCACGAAAAGCCCGAACGACTCACACCAGGAAGAAGGGCCCGAACGACTCACACCAGGACGAGAAACCCCAAACGACTCAAACCACGAGGAGCGCTTTCTCTCCCTCCTCCTCCGCCTCGTCCTTCTCCCGCTCCCACCACAAGGAGGATGTACAAGGAGGCGGGAGGAAGGAGGAACAGGGGAGATATGCGGGGGCAGGCGGAAACACGCCTGAAAAACACGACTGTCGGCATGCTTCGCAAGAGTTGCTGTTTTGAGATGGGCTGGTGGGGATACGCGAAGCGTGAAGAATTATACAAATGTGTGAGAACTCAGTAAACTATACATGACGACATCTATTGTTACCCTGTAAACTATACATGAACTCTGTAAACTATACATGCTTGTAAATCGTCGAGCAATCCAGCCGCGCAATCTGCGATGCAAATTCCTCTGACACTGCGTCGTACACATTTATCTCGACCAAAAACCCTTCGTTTTGGCCACTTCCACAAATTTGGACAATGGCTCTCAAATTTGGTTTTCGTTTTTTTGTGGGTTGTTTCTTTCTCTCTCTCTCTCTCTCTTTCTTTTCATATCTCTCTCTCTATATATGTGTGTGTGTGAAAGTATATAGGGGCGTGACAACTCAGTAAACTATACATGACGATATCTATTGTACGCACCCTTGTCTGGATGCGCACATGCGTTCGGAATGTATGATCGTGTTTGCGCCTGTGCCAACTTTTACATTGCTTCCATCTCGCGCGGGTTTTCAAAAGCACGGTTGAGTTTGTACTTCGGCATTGCGTACATATGCTCTCTGTTTCTCAATCCCACCAGCCCTCTGGGCGTCGGTGGTTTAACACATTTCCTTTTCCACCCTCCTTCTCCCCCTTCGGGGAAGGGTTACCCCTCCCCCTACCCACTCCCCTGGACCTCCTGGACAAAGGGTTCCGCGAAGTGTCGGGACGTCCAAAACGGCCTCGGCGACGAAGCCACCATCATTGGTTTTATTCGGGTTTTGGCACCATTTTGGCCTCCTGTAGAATGGGGGGCGGGGGCCCTAATTAAAGCTCACCTCTTGTTTGATCGACCTCCTCCAAAATGGCCCCAAGAAGCGCCCAGAAGGCCCCAAAAGATCCCAAGATGGCGCCACGAGGCACCCAAAAGGCACTCAGGAGGCCCCCGAAAAAGGATCCCAAGCGGCCCCAAGATGCTCCCCCGAGGCACCCAAGACGCCGAAAAACCCCCCACGACCGCCAAGAAATCCCCAAAACGCCACAAGAGGCCACCAACAATCGCCCAAGAGATACCCCAAGAAGCTCCAAGAGGCATCCACGAGACCTCTGGCCCTTGTGCTTGCCCTCTTCCTCCTCCTATTCCTCCTTCCTCCTCCTACTCCTTCTCCTCCTCCTCCTCCTCCTCCGCCTCCTCCTCAAGGGCGGAGGGAGGGAGCGAGGGAGGGAGGGAGGGTCATCCTCCTTCTTCCCACTCCCTCATCCATCCATCCATCCACCTCCTCCTTCTCCTCCTCACTCCTTTGCGCGGTTCGGCCGTCCCCCTCTTTGCTGCCGCACTTCCTTGATCACCTCAACTCGTCTGGACGTCGTTTCTGGATGAGCTGGGCGAAGCGTCTAGAGTTTTACCGCTGATAGTTGCATCACATATGTGTTCTTTGGTGCATGCTCGCGGTAATGTTTGTAAATCGTCGAGCAATCCAGCCGCGCAATCTGCGATGCAAATTCCTCTGAAACGGCGCCGTACACTTCATTTATCTCGACCAAACACCCTTCGTTTTGGCCACTTCCACAAATTCGGACCATGGCTCTCAGATTGTGTTTTCGTTTTTTTTTGTGTTGTTTCTCTCTCTCTCTCTCTCTTTCTTTTCATATCTCTCTCTCTGTATAGATGTGTGTGTGTGTGTGAAAATCTATAAGGGCGTGATAACTCAGTAAACTATACATGACGATATCTATTGTACGCGCCCTTGTCTGGATGCGCACATGCGTTCGGAATGTATGATCGTGTTTGCGCCTGTGCCAACTTTTACATTGCTTCCATCTCGCGCGGGTTTTCAAAAGCACGGTTGAGTTTGTACTTCGGCATTGCGTACACGTGCTCCCTGTTTCTCAATCCCACCAGCCCTCTGGGCGTCGGTGGTTTAACACATTTCCTTTTCCACCCTCCTTCTTCCCCTTCGGGGAGGGGTTACCCCTCCCCCTACCCACTCCCCTGGACCTCCTGGACAAAAGGTTCCGCGAAGTGTCGGAACGTCCAACACGGCCTCGGCGACGAAGCCACCATCATTGGTTTTATTCGGGTTTTGGCACCATTTTGGCCTCCTGTAGGATGGGGGGCGGGGGTCCTAATTAAAGCTCCCCTCTTGTTTGATCGACCTCCTCCAAAATGGCCCCAAGAAGCGCCCAGAAGGCCCCAACAGATCCCAAGATGGCGCCACGAGGCACCCAAAAGGCACTCAGGAGGCACCCGAAAAAGGATCCCAAGCTGCCCCAATATGCTCCCCCGAGGCACCCAAGACGCCGAAGAACCCCCCACGACCGCCAAGAGATCCCCAAAACGCCACAAGAGGCCACCAACACTCGCCCAACAGATACCCCAAGAAGCTCCAAGAGGCATCCACGAGACCTCTGGCCCTTGTGCTTGCCCTCTTCCTCCTCCTATTCCTCCTTCCTCCTCCTTCTCCTCCTCCTCCTCCTCCGCCTCAGGGACGGAGGGAGGGAGCGAGGGAGGGAGGGAGGGTCATCCTCCTTCTTCCCACTCCCTCATCCATCCATCCATCCACCTCCTCCTTCTCCTCCTCACTCCTTTGCGCGGTTCGGCCGTCCCCCTCTTTGCTGCCGCACTTCCTTGATCACCTCAACTCGTCTGGACGTCGTTTCTGGATGGGCTGGGCGAAGCGTCTAGAGTTTTACCGCTGATAGTTGCATCACATATGTGTTCTTTGGTGCATGCTCGCGGTAATGTTTGTAAACCGTCGAGCAATCCAGCCGCGCAATCTGCGATGCAAATTCCTCTGAAACGGCGTCGTACACTTCATTTATCTCGACCACAAGCCCTTCGTTTTGGCCACTTCCACAAATTCGGACCATGGCTCTCAGATTTTTTTTTGTTCTCTCTCTCTCTGCTTTTCATATCTCTCTCTATATATAGATGTGTGTGAAACTATATGAGGGCGTGATAACTCAGTAAACTATACATGACGACATCTATTGTACGCGCCCTTGTCTGGATGTGCACATGCGTTCGGAATGTATGATCGTGTTTGCGCCTGTGCCAACTTTTACATTGCTTCCATCTCGCGCGGGTTTTCAAAACCACGATGGAGTTTGTACTTCGGTGTTGCGTACACGTGCTCCCTGTTGCACAATCCCACCAGCCCTCTGGGCGTCGGTGGTTTGAGGAATTTCCTCTTCCACCCCTCCTTCTTTCCCTTCGGGGAGGGGTTTACCCCTCCCCCTACCCTCTCCCCGGGACCTCCTGGACAAAGGGTTCCGCGAAGTGTCGGAGCGTCCAAAACGGCATCGGCGAGGAAGCCAACATCATTGGTCTTATTCGGGTTTTGGCCCCATTTTGGCCTCCTGAATGGGGGAGCCCTAATTAAAGCTCCCCTCTTGTTTGATCGACCTCCTCCAAAATGGCCCCAAGAAGCGCCCAGGAGGCCCCAAAAGATCCCAAGATGGCCCCAAGAGGCCCTCCGAACAGGATCCCAAACGGCCCAAAGATGCCTTCCCGAGGCACCCAGGACGCCGAAGAACCCCCCACGACCGCCAAGAGATCCCTAAGACGCCACAAGAAGCCACCAATAATCGCCCAAGGAATACCCCAAGAGGCTCCGAGAGGCATCCAAGAGACCTCTGGCCCTTGTGCTCGCCCTCCTCCTCCTCCTCCTCCTCCTCCTCCTCCTCCTATTCCTCCTTCCTCCTCCTACTCCTTGTCTTCCTCCTCCTCCTCCTCCTCCTCCGCCTCCTCCTCAGGGTCGGAGGGAGGGAGCGAGGGGGGGAGCGAGGGAGGGAGGGAGGGTCATCCTCCTTCTTCCCACTCCCTCATCCATCCATCCATCCACCTCCCCCTTCTCCTCCTCACTCCTTTGCGCGGTTCGGCCGTCCCCCTCTTTGCTGCCGCACTTCCCCGACCACCTCAACTCGCCTGGACATCGTTTCTGGATGGGCTGGGCGACGGGTCTAGAATTTTACCGCTGGTAGTTGCGTCACATATGTTTTCTTTGGTGCATGTTCGCGGTAATGTTTATACATCGTCGAGCAATCCAGCCGTGCAATAATCTGCGATGCAAGCTCCTTTGACACGGCGTCGTATATTTCATTTGTCTCGACCAGAAGCCCTTTGTTTTGGCCACTTCCACAAACCAGACCATGGCTCTACGATTTCGTTTGCTAAATTGTCGTGCAGACACTTGACAATGCGGGCATACACAGTCTCGCATATTTTACCATGCGCTCTGATGCATTAGATCGCTCGTTTCCGACATACGAATTCTTCAGTGCACGGTGTAGGCAATCAGTCGTATTTGCCGCAAGTGTTGTAACACCGTGCGGTGCCATTCCAAGACCAGGCGCCCATGTGCCACGAATGGAATCTTCCTTGCAGGCAAATATCTTGTTTAGCAGTATTACGCGAATTAGGGTTGATCCCATTTTGATAATGTTTCGTTCGTGAACCACTGTTCGTGCTAATTTATCATCCCATCATGTATCACACTCTAAGTCGTTTGCCACACATGCAAACGATAAAACACATGATTCGAATTATGGCAATCATTCTTGGCGTGCTAAACGTAAGTTTAGCTATCGGCTTTCAGATTTGTGTGCACATGCTGTAAACGTCGATGAATATATAGATTTTCCCCAAATTCCTTCTCCGCATCGTTGGAACATGCGCAATCCAAATGCGCGACCCGAACCTGCATTTTTACATATATCGCAGTAGCGATCGTAATATATTCGCAATCTGCTTGCGTTCGCATGGGGCAAATTGCATACGGGCTTCTCTAGACGTTTGATTATGCCAGCTGGGCCTGCAGCTCCCAAAACTAAATCGTGGTAGTTAGTCTTGGCGCTGAAATCCAAGAGAAAACCCGACACATTCTTCAGATTCTTTAACTTTTCAACGCTCCGAACTGAACAAAAATTGCAATTTGGTCGATGTCTGCATCTCTCTATCATGATATACTCTTATCTCCTGAGGTGGACTTTAGAAATACATATAGAATATACAAAGGAATCCGGCTGCGTAGTGATTGAGGAGCGCATTATTTTTGGCCCGTTGGTTTGAACCTTGTTTTTCTGTTGGCCATTCATCAACATCGACTCCATCGTGTGGTGAGAACCGGTCTGCTCTCTTTTTGGTTGCTATCTGGGCGTGCTACTTCGCGTTCCTCGATTGCTCGTCTTGTATATGAAAATTTCCAGTGCCATGCCCGCATTGCTCGATGACCATCGTGTCGTGCTTCCATGAGAAGCAGTGCGTCTTTGCACAATTACTGCGTTTCTTTCAATCCGCTTGAAAATTCTTAACTCCATTGCAAAATGATGGCTTAAGAGAATGCGCCGTCCATCCATTGTCTCGGATTACATTTTCATCATATGACGCGGACTTACATTCGCAGACGTGAAAGGGGCAGTTTCTCCGTAAAGCTGGAATGGACGACGTTTTGCGCCTCCCTGCCCTCTTGCCTTCTCCTTGGCTGGCTCTTCTGGAACAGGAGGTTCCGGATCTGGGAGAGGAAGGGGGGAGCCTGTAAATTCTGACCCACCAAACTGCTCGAGCTGTCTTCGGGCCGACATGAAGCATCTAAAACTCCTATTTGAATGAAGACGCCGCCTGGACCTGAACTCTCGCGCCCTGTGCTGGCGGGCGACGCCGGGAGAAGACGCCGCGCGCCGGGCAGAAGAATGCCAGGATCAACGTCATCTCCGAGGGTGCACCCTCGCCAACGGAGCGGGCCGAAGGTGCGATTGGAATTGCGAATAAACGCAACTGATTGCAGCAGAAAGCTTTGATCCTTAAATGCCGCGGATGAGTATAAAAAAGCTCTACCGCAGACGACCGTGTCGAACTGGTATCATTCATCTTCTCATGTGGAGGAAACGAGGGATGGATTATTGATGATAGGCATCCTTTTCTTGGCCCGTGCCCTGCCAGCGTGCCGCCGCGGAACTCATACCTTGGATTCAAAAGTCCCCTCAGAGGTTTACTGATTTAGAGGGGACTCAATCAGAAAACTTAGCAACCATTGATCCCTTGCTGCCGCAATTCTGCCCCAGTGCCGCTGCGAATCTTCTGTGGGGCACGGGCGGGTGAGCTCTGGGAGACCAATCGCTCCCGGAAATTTCCAATTACCTGTGCTTCGAAGAACCTCATCTGGTAATTCGATGCTCTCGAATGCTAGTCCTGGGACCTGGAAACCAAATCCTCGAGGGAGAAGGTCGGAATATTATATTGGCTTATCGATATCAATGCTTCGTTGTGCTGGGTGCGGATTCGGGATGCGTTTGCTTCTGTTTCGGATCGATCGCGATCCCGGAATGCAATTGCTCAATTTTTGTTTTCAACTAGTGTATTTCAGTACTTACATTTATATGCATTATACATTAATATATATATGTATATATATGTACCTATTATATATAGAACATGTAATTCGCGAGGTAATATTTTTGTATGGGTGGCACATGTTTACCCAGCAAAACATATTGACTCGCGAGTAATTTCTTTCTAGATTTTGATTTCAATCCCTTCCACATATGTATGTATCGTCCGTGCACTCCACGACGTATAAAACGTGCAAGCGCTGCAAACGCACTCGTCCACTCATGCACGCGCACGCCGATGTTTGTCGAACCGCGCAATCAAGGACGCGTCCACCATAGCAGTACAGGAGGGATGGTGAGAAGAAAAAGGGAGGTACAAAACATAGCAGAGACAAACACGCACACGCACGCGGGCGCTTTCTGCGTCGGCGGCAGGGCAGAGGGTGACTGCTCAGGCGGAATGGCAACAGGGGGCACGCTATATGCAAATTAAAGCCGCAATGCACGGTGGAGGAGGAGGAGGAGGAAAAGCCCCAGCGCGACACGGGGAGAGGGGGCCGGGCCACTCAGAACTGCCGACTGCGGCGGGTGGGGCGCCGAGGTGGGGGTCCAGCGCCGGCGCCGAGCTGCACTGAGCTGCGCTTTGCTGAAACTGGGGGGGAACCAGCACTGAGCTGCAACTGGTAATGGAGAAACAGAACGTAGCGATATCCCGACGCAGTGAACCAAGGCGCGGTCCAAGGATGGGCCAGCGCGCCGAGGCCCGCGGGCCTGCGAGGCGCGGGCAGGGAGGGGGGGAAGGCGAGCAAACAGGACAAAACGAAGCGAAGCCCAACCCGGAAGACCGAGCACAGTCCAGGGATGAGCCAACGCGCCGAGACCGGCGGGCCTGCGATGCGCGTGCGAGGCAATGGGGAAGGCCGGGACGGACCAGCCCCAGCTGCAGGCGCTGCGCTGCGGGCAGATGCGGCTGAAGCAGGTGCCGACCAGCACGGAGAAGTAGCAGAGGAAAGGCAACCATGGGGGCGGTGCCCGACTCAGTGGACCAAGGCGCGGTCCAAGGATGAGTCAAAGCGCCGAGGCCTGTGGGGCTGTGAGGCGCGGGCGTGAGGGGCGGAAAGCCGGGGTGGCGCCGCCCTGGCAAAGCAGGGCGGGAGCGGCCAAGGAAAGGCGGCGGAAGGGCGGGAGAGATGACGCCCAGAACCTCGACCCGCGCCGACGGAAAGGAACCCCGACGACGGCGGCGGTGGGGGGCGCCGAGACCAGGCAGAGCAAGGACACCGCGGGGTGAGGGTCGGCCCAGCGGGGCGCGGCGCGGCACCCAGGGCGCCGCCAAGTGGGGGGGCGGCGCGCCCGAGGCAGGCAAAACGAGGGGGGAGGGGCGGAAACCCGAGAAGGCCAGCCAGTGGCGGGGAAAAATGCCGCGCCCAGCGGAGGGCGCAGCCAGGTGGGCGAGCGGGTGAACCCAGAAGCAGGGAGCCAGCTGAACAGCAACCGACATGAGCGAGGTGCCGAAAGAGCGACAGCGGCCAGACACCGGTAGCCAGTGCTGGGGAGGTGGCCAGAAAACCAAGCAGAAAGCCAGCGAAGCACGGCGTGGCCAGGGGGGCGCCGCAGGCAGGGCTCGGGCTAAACCTGCAGGAGGCCGGCGCCCCAAGAGGCAGGGGGCAGCAGCGGATGAGGGCGGCCCAAGGCGGGCGGGAGGGGCGGCCCGAAGGCCGCGAGCGGGCGGCACGACAAGCCTGCCGTGACAAGGGCAACCCGGAAACGGCGGCAACGACGGGGCCCGGCCAAGCGCCGGCTCAGGCGTTGGGGGGCCCCGCGCATGGGCGTGAGAAGAAGGCGAGCCTCGAGCGGCTGGTGGCTTGCGGGTGGAGCGCCGAACAGGTGCGCGATGAAAAGCAACCGCGAGGGCGGGGAGGAGAGGGCGGCGGGCAGGCCCCGTGCGAGGGCTGGGGGCCTGCGGGGGGGCACCGAATAGGCGCGCGACGTGAGAAAGCCACGACAATAAAGACGGGAGGGCAGCGGCCGCAGAGGCCGCTGCCAGGGCGGGGATGCCATGCTCAGTGCAGGACGAGGCTGGCTGGCTGAAAGCTACCAGCGGTGGCAGCTGGAAGCTGACCCGCGCTGGCGGGAAGGGTCGTTGCTAGGCCAAGAGGGGTCCGCTGGCCGTTTCAATTTCCCGTGCGGCGGGGCACCCTTCACTTTGCCGTTCGCGAGCTGAGAGCTTTGCCTCCGCCTGTCAAATTCGCGATGCAACTCAGCGTGCAAATCGACTTGTATGCCTTTCTTCCAGCAAGGTCTGCGCACGTCGTAATTGACCTCGCTGAAATCATGTACGAAACCTTGGCAGAATTCACGGTTGTGGCGCTGTAGGTCTATGGCGGAGTGGGGTTCAACCTCCTGGTCACAGATGGCGTTCCACCCGATGGTGAGCATGGGGCCACATTTTTCCTTGAGGCGGTTGATCACCGCTCTCCAGTCTTCCCTTGGATTGTCTCGGTGGTTCCAGGTAGGGTGCACGCTACCCGCTCCTCAACTCCCCCCCTGCACACAAACACGCACACACGCGCACGCACGCGCACGCACGCACACACACAACACACACACGCACGACACACGCACAACACACACACAACACACACAACACACAACACACGCAACGCACGCACATACAACACACACAAAACACACAACACAGACGCAACACACACAACACACACCGCACACAACACACAACACACACACACACACGCCAAGCGGCGTGTACTGTGATGCGCTGTGAGGTGATGTGATGTGTTGTGCGGTGTTGTGCTGTGTCGTCATGTGCTGTGTGTTGCTGTGATGTGCTGCCGCACACACGCACACACGCGGCCGTGCTGCGCTGTGCTGCGCTGTGATGTGTGGCGGTGTGGCATCCAGAGCTGGTGTTCCGTGCCCTGAGCGCTGGCCCTGGCTCCCGATTAGTCGTTCTCGTCGTCCTCTCCCTCCCCTCCCCGTCCCCTGTCCTCCGCCTCCTGCCTGGCCTTCTGCCTCCTCGCTCCGTTCCCTCCTTCTGGTCTGTCCCCCTCCTCTCCTCCCTCCCCCTTCCTCCCCTCCTTCTACCTTCCTCCCTTTCAGGTGTGATGGCATGGCCGTGGCCAGCGGGATGAACATTTTCGTGGCCTTTGTCCCCTTCCTCCCCTTTTGCGCACGCACGCACGTGTGGCGCAAACACGCTCTCTCACCCACACGCGTTCCCACAAACTACCGTGACCCTTGTGCGGAGTCGCGCGGTGCAAGTGCAACCCCATCACGCCACCCGGAACGGGCTGGTCCGTCCACCAAAAACCGACAGCGGCAACTACCAAGGTGGCGTGTGTTGCTCGCAAGTCGCGTGAGTGTCGGTGTGCCCAACGCCGGGAAGGGGCCCGTCCAAGCGGATGGGTGCGACGAGAGCAGCGAGC
>CAUYUJ010014143.1:315617-320617 GCA_963575745.1 Prorocentrum cordatum
GGGCCACGATCCTCGCGAGGGGTGTGCCGACATGGCCCGAGGCCGCCATGCGAACACTGCCGCTGGCGCCTTCGGAGGAGCTCCCTATGGGGCCACGATCCTCGTGAGGGGTGTGCCGAAATGGCCCGAGGCCGCCATGTGAACCCTGCTACTGGAGCCTTCAGTGGAGCTCCCCATGGGGCCACGATCCTCGTGAGGGGTGTGCCGAAATTGCCGGAGGCCGCCATGCGAACCCTGCCACTGGCGCCTTCGGTGGAGCTCCCTATGGGGCCACGATCCTCGTGAGGGGTGTGCCGACATGGCCCGAAGCCGCCATGCGGACCCTGCCACTGGGGCATTCGGTGGAGCTCCCCATGGGGCCACGAAGCGCAGGGAGAAGGAGGAGTAGGAGGAGTAGGAGGAGGAGGAGGAGGAGGAGGAGGAGGAGGAGGAGGAGGAGGAGGAGGAGGAGAAGGAGGAGGAGGAGGAGGAGGAGGAGGATGAGGAGGAGGGGGAGGAGGAGGAGGAGGAGGAGGAGGAGGAGGAGGAGGATTTTTACACCGACGCACAGCTACCCCCACATACCCACAAGTGGTGGGGTGAGGCCACCTGTAGCGTGAATGCACCTGCCGTGAAGCCCACCACCCGAAGAAGACCTCAACGAACAGGAGCACGCACGGCATCATGAAGAGCTGCCAGAGTCGTCGCACTCCTCGTCGAACAAACGGCTGAGACACGAACTGTGCCACGTTGCACGGCAGCGCGGACAGGCTGTCACATCCGCTCCACGAGGAATGGCAATTCCCCATGCCCTGCATGAGCACCTCCCTGGCCCGCGTCGCCGACGAACGAGGGTGCTATCGCAACGGGCGCAACCAGGATCTGAATCACAGACCTCGAGCAACCACGGCGGTACATCAGGCTGCCGCCGCAGGAGGCCCGCCTCACGGATCGCCTCGTCTCTACCGTCGAAGGGGGAGGATGAGGATACAGCCGAAACCTGCGCGCAACCGAGCTCCACGTCCACACCCCCACAGGCGACCTGAGCGGCAGGCTGACCCAGAGGAGAGACGCCTTGAGAATGAACAGGTACTTCACCTGACCCGACAGAGCGGCCAAGAGGAAGACCATGAGCAACCAGTGACGGAGAGACGCCTACACCAAACTCCTGCTGCGTGCCATCTTCCACCAAGCGCGCAACGACGACAGCGGCGTTGGAGTTGCAACTGGGCACCGCAAAGGGTCCTCCAGGTGCGACGGGTACGGCTTCCGCAGCGTTCGACTCCTCAACGGCCGCCTCAGACACAGCTGTACCAAGGCACCTGTCCCCGATGGAACTGCCGTCGACAACCTCCGACTCAGACAGACGGGGCTGCAGCTGCAGCTCGGTCATCAGACGACGTTGCACGACCAGCAGGCGAGGAAATGTTGACCCGCACCTGGCAAGAAACATGAAGCATCCGCGTTCCACTCCGTCGGGCCAACGACCAACGGCTCGAGCACGGGCAGCAAACGCGAAGGCACGGCGCAGCAGACCTCGATATCCTTCTGAACTGGCTGTGCGACCAGAACATGCTCACGAAGACACTCCTGGGCGACCTGCCGAGGGTCGAGGCGCGGGCGCGCAGCTGGCGCGGACTGGCGCGCGCCACGTCCACCCCAGAGACCTCGGCGTGGAGGGCCACGTCCCTGCGCAGCTTGTCCGCGGGCACGGGGTGCTGCCCCCGCAGCAGCGAGGCGAGAGCAGGTGCCACGGCGACCAGCCGCTGGACCACTTCCTCGTCACTGGACGTTTGCAGGAGCGCCGCGTCCTCCGCGCGGGCCGAGGCAAGCTCCCGCGTGAGCCGCTGGATCAGCGCGTCGGCAGACGCCCGAGCACCAGCAGCGCCGCGAAGGCGCCGTCGCCCCCCTCCGTCTCCAATCGCTGCGCACGCCGCGGACGAGGCGGCGGCAGCGTCCCGCGCCAACACGGGCCCCGCGCGCCGAAAACGGGCGGAACACCTGGCCTTGAACCAAAATGGCTTGAGCCAAAATGGTTACGGCCAGGAGGAGGAGGAGGAGGAGGAGGAGGAGGAGGAGGAGGAGGAGGAGGAGGAGGAGGAGGAGGAGGAGGAGGAGGAGGAGGAGAGGAAAGGAGAGCAGACGCGCGGTACAATCTTTTTAAAACGAAGACCCAACACCACAAACTGGTTGGGAATTATGATTGGTTTTTCTCCGGTATCCTATATCTAGGCAAGCAGTGCCGCCGTTTCCCGCGTGCCCGGGTGCCCAGGTGCCTGGGTGCCCGGGTGCCCAAATGCCCCGTTGCCCGGTTGCCCGGGTGCCCAAATGCCCGGGTGCCCAAGTGCCTGGGTGCCCGGGTGCCGTATAACCCTATAGCCCAATAGCCATATAGCCCTACATCCATGACATCTTATAGCCTTACACCCCTATAGACCTACAGCCATACAGCCGTCTAGCCCTAAATGCCTATAGCCCTATAGCCCCGAAGCCCTACATCCCTATACTTTTATGGTCCTATATCCTTGTAGCCCCATAGCCTCATAGCCCTATAGACCTATAGCCCCAGAGCCCTGCAGCCCTACAGCCCTATAGCCCTATGGTGCTATAGCCATATGTACCTGTATTCCTGTAGATTTATAGCCCTATATCCTTATAGCCCCATAGCCCAAGAGCCCACAGCCCTGTAGCCTTATAGCCTTATAGCGACATAGCCCTATAACCTTATAGCCTTATATCGCCCTAGAGCCCTATAGCTCCATAGCCCTCTAGCCCAAAAACCCTCGAACCCTGTAGCCCAACATCCCGATAACCCCATAGCCCTTCAGCCCTATAGCCCACTAGGCCTATAACCCTATAGCCGTATAACCTTATAGCCTTATAACTCTACATTCCTATAGCCCAGTAGCCCTATAGCCCTACATCCCTAAAGCACTATGGTCCTATAGCCTCATATCCCTACATATTCATAGCCCAATGGTCCTATAGCCCCACAGCCCTACAACCTCATACCCTTTCGCCAGCCGAATTGCCCTATGGACCAATAGCCCTATGGCCCTACATCGGCGCTCCGAAAGTTTATTCCGATTTGAAAGGCACGGCGCCGCGCGAATGCAGCGCGAACGCTATGCTGGAAGGGCGCGGCAACGCATGCCCCTGGACAGGCGAGAGCAGCCGCGCCCCCGGGCGAACCCCGATCCCGCGCGGGGCGCGCTCCCGTTGACAATGGCTCACCGGAGAAACCGCTTCTTGTGCAGGAAGCTGAGCGGTCTGCCCATCGGCGGCTCCTTCGGACGAGGCCCGGAACCACCGAGAAACCGTTTTTGATAGGAAATTCTGAGCGGTTTGCCCCTGTTCGGCTTCTTCGGAGCGAGCCCGAGGACCTCGAGAATGATGTTTTTGCAAGGGGTCCTAAGCGGTTTGCACATTTTCGTGTCGTTCGAACCGGGCCCGAGACTTTTTTGGGCACATGTCATATGGGATTTGTCCATTTTCGGGTCGGCCGGTAAACTTTTCGGGTGCAATCCTATGCCGTTTGCTCATTTTCGGGTCAGTACACCGTTTGGGATTTAAGCTTACATATTGGGAAGTGGAACCCGATCCCGCGACCCCGGGCGGGGGTTAGGCTCTGCTCTTGCATTGTACTGGGCCCCTCGAGCCAAACGAGGTGCTGGGCTGCCCATCGGCGCGCCGAAACTGCCCTTACGACATCGTCCCCGTCCGCCCTCGGGCCCCGCGAGTCTTGGCCTGCGCGCGCCATCGATGGCCGCGGCGAGCACGGTGGCAAAATTGGGGGAACTTTCGGATCAGCGCAGTATAGCCCTATAGTTCCATAGCACTATAGCCCCATAGCCCAGGCCTACAACCCAATAGCCACATAGTTCTATGGCGCTAACAAGACCTATAGTCCTATACTCCTTTAACCCCACAGCCTATGATCCTATAGCCCTACAGCCCCGTACTCCTATCTAACGCCATAGTCCTATAGTCCAATAGGTGATCCCCGTTATCATATTATTCGAAACCGTAGTGATAGTAGTACAGATCAACGTAATCACAAGAATGCTGGAACATTGCAGTCGTGGGATCAATAGTAGTAGTAGTAGTAGTAGTAGTAGTAGTAGTAGTAGTAGTGGTAGTAGTAGTAGTAGTAGTAGTAGTAGTAGTAGTAGTAGTAGTACTAGTAGGCGTAGAAGAAGTAGAAGTAGTAGTAGTGGCCGTAGTTGTAGCAGTCGAGTCAATTGCTGTAGTGAAGTAGTAGTAGTAGTAGTAGTAGTAGTAGTAGTAGTAGTAGTAATAGCAGTAGTAGTAGTAACAGTCATAATAGTAATAGTCGTAGTAGTAACACTAGTAATGGTAGTCGTACTAGTAAACGTAGTAGTACTAGTACTAGTAGTAGTAGTAGTAGTAGTAGTAGTAGTAGTAGTAGTAGTAGTAATAGTAGTAGTAATAGTAGTAGTAGTAGTCGTAAGTAGTAGTAGTAGTAGTAGTAGTAGTAGTAGTAGTAGTAGTAATATTAGTGGTAGTAGTAATAGTAGTAGCACTAGTAGAAAAGGTAGTGGTTGTCGTCGTAAAAGTCGTAGTAGTAGTGGTAGTAGTAGTAGTAGTAGTAGTAGTAGTCGTCATAGTAGTAGTAGTAGTCGTAGTAGTCGTAGTAGTAGTAGTAATAGTAGTAGTAGTAGTCGTACTGGTAGTAATGATGGTAAGGGTCGTGGTTGTAGTAAGAGTAGCCGTAGTTTTACTGGACATAAAAATAGTAATAATAATAGGCGTAGTAGTAGTAGTAGTAGTAGTAGTAGTAGTAGTAGTAGTAGCCGTAGTAGCCGTAGTAGTAGTAGTAGTAGTAGTAGTAGTAGTAGTAGTAGTAGTCGCAGCAGCAGAAGAGGTAATACGTATCATGGTAGTAGTAGTAGTAGTAGCAGTAGTAGTAGTAGTAGTAGTAGTAGTACAAGTAGTAGTAGTAGTAATAGCAGTAGTAGTAGTAGTAGTAGTAGTAGTAGTAGTAGTAGTAGTGGTAGTAG
>CAUYUJ010014143.1:330617-405365 GCA_963575745.1 Prorocentrum cordatum
AAGGAAGAGGAAGCCTTGTGCTAGAAAGCGGCGGGACTTTTCAAAGCCCTCGCGCCTTCTGAAGAGTGTTCTGTTTCGGAGAAAGCCCAGAAAACTTCTCTGAAGGCCAGGGGACTCCCAAGCCTTCTGGGAAGGCCTTTTCCTTCTCACATTCCCCCCCTCACTCGAAGCCGATCCATGCCCACAAGTCCTCCAACCTGTCTTCGGTCGTTGCTTGGCTCCAGAGGTCCCGCCCTCTCCCAAGATACACAAGAGCATCCAACAAACACGGAGAACATCAGTAGAGGCCTCCTAGACAGGGTCGGAGAAGATAGGGTCGGAGGATCGCGCCGCATCGCCGATGCATCGGCGATGCATTGGCGATGCATCGGGGATGCACAGGCGACGCATCGTCGACGTCGGCGACGTATCGGCACCGTGAACGTGACCTCCGACACCATCTACTCGGACCCCACTTGGGAGGCCTAGACAAGATCACTCGAGGAGTACCCTCCCCCGGGATGCACAAGAGCATCCAACAAGCACGGAGAACACCGAGGAGTACCCCCCCCGAACCGACCTCGAGCTTACACATCGATCCGACCGAAGGGGGGGCCTCGGGCTCGGGGCAGGCGAGCCCAGAATCGAATCGACAAGTCGGATCGGCGATCGAAATGAACCGGATCGGCGGAGAGCGGCAGCCGAGTCGGGAGAAGTCGAATCGGCAGAGATCGGCAGGCTCGTAGGCCTCCAGTGAGAGATCGGAGCCCAAATCAAAATCCGACATCAAACCGAATCGGAATCGGAGGCCATCGAAATCGAATCGAACCGAATCGGCGGCGTCGAAGTGAGCCCTGTTGGGGGGGACCCGGCGTCGACCCCCCCGGGGCGCCCCTCCTGGGGCGCGTGCCGGGCCACTGGGGCCTTGTGAGGAGCTCCTATGGGGCCGCGAAACGTGTGAGAGGTGTGCCAGCGTGGGGGAAGGGCGGCATGTGAACGCAACCACTGGGGCCTTAGGTAAGACTCCCTATGGGGCCACGAAACGTGTGAGGGGTGTGCCAAAGTGGAGGGGGGCGGCATGTGAACTCGGTGGAGCTCCATATGGAGCCACGAAACGTGTGAAAGGTGTGACAACGTCGAGGGGGGCGGCATGCGAACGCAGCCACTGGGGCCTTTGGTGGAGCTCCTTGGGGACCACGAAGCGTGTGAGAGGTGTGCCACAGTAGACGGGGGGGGGCATGTGAACTCAGCCACTGGGGCCTTGGGTGGAGCTCCCTATGGGGCCACGAAGCGTGTGAGGGGTGCGCCAAAGTAGAGGGGGGGCGGCATGCGAACGCATCCACTGGGGCCTTGGGTGGAGCTCACTATTGGGCCACGAAGCGTGTGAATGGTGTGCCAAGGTGAGGGGGTGACGGCAGGAGGGAGGAGCGGGAGGAGGAGGAGGAGGAGGAGGAGGAGGAGGAGGAGGAGGAGGAGGAGGAGGACACAGGATGGTTGGGAATGATACAAAATGCGCCTCGCTGCCAAATCTGGATCATGCGCGGCCACCCCCTGATCATTGCCAAGCGGTTTTTGGCAGGGACGGCGGGGGTGGTGGCGCATGGCCTGCTGTGCGCAGGCCCATCAGACGCAATGATGGGCCTTGGTTTTCCACAAGGGTGGTGGGGGCCGACATGCTTCCCGATGTGTGCTGTTATGTGCGCGCGCGCACCTGGCTGGAATATACGGCACACCTGGCGCACGCGGAGCACGTGGCGCATCTGGCGCACCAAGCGTGCTTGGCACGCTGGGGCCCCGGGGGTGCCTGGAACGCGTGGCGCGCCTGGCACGCGTGGCGCACCTCGCCCCAGCGTCGCGCGCATGGGGTCGACTTTGGTTCCCAGTAGCTGCCAATCCGACGACGACCGCTGAACATGCTGAGGCTCGGGTGTCACTTATGTGTTGGGAGGGCAGGTGGGGATGAGCCAGACGGCTTGCTATCCAAGAAAGTGTCTTGATCACTGTTCCCTATTCATATACACCTCCTCCCCCACTCGGCCGGCGGCAAGCCCAGAACCATGCCAACCTCATGAAGGTCATCCCCCCACCATCCCGCCCATGATGGTCACCCCCCACCATCCCGCCCGAAGGTTGCT
This sequence comes from Prorocentrum cordatum, assembly GCA_963575745.1. Lineage (NCBI taxonomy): Eukaryota > Dinophyceae > Prorocentrales > Prorocentraceae > Prorocentrum > Prorocentrum cordatum. The sequence goes on from CAUYUJ010014143.1 coordinate 332,732, forward strand.
CCCGCTCGAGACTTTCTCGCGATTCACTCACAGAGGAGGCCCCTCTTGGTCGATGATCATGATGGGACGGTGCTAGTGTTGACGATGGTGGTGTGTGCGGGTGATGATGGTGACGATGATGCTGATGCCCGATGATCATGCGGGGATCATGACACGATGATGAGTGAGTAATGGGGGAACGTGTATGAATGAAAGGGTGATTGGATGATGCTGAGTGAGGATGTAGTAGGATGACAGATGATTTTGATTGTGATGATTGTGATGAGGTTGATGATGATGATGATGACGATGACGATGACGATGATGATGATGATGATGATGATGATGATGATGATGATGGTGTGTGAGTGTGTGAAGAAGAGAGGGGGTGATGAGGAGGAGGACTGCGCGGGGTGTTCAGAGATAACAGGGACACCACTTAGGATGTGGGGAGCTACAACAAATCTTAATATCCATACGCACGTGCAACATTATGTAGGCTTGTACTACGTATACAAATCTGTGCACATCTGTATACATTATATGAACACACATATCGGTTCACATACACACATGTGCACATACACACTGGTCTTTCCCGGGGGCTGTCCTCAGGCCCCCCCCTGGTTCCTGGGGGCGTTGTTAACGCCGCGGCTCCACGTGGAACCCGCGACAAGCTAGTTGAGGAATTTAGAAGCGGAGGGATACTTCTACATTCGTGTTTGCTAAAACGTCGATCAATGATCTCATGCATACAAATTTCGTAGGTGTATGCGTACATACAGACACATATCTGCGTGTAGATATAAAAGTGTGTATTTACCAATCGATATGTTTTCACACATAAAGGTGCCTACTAATCACCCTCATATGTCTTCTTGGCTGCCCCAAAATTCGAACCGTCTTGGTCCCCTTCTCTGGCCATCTGGGGGTTCCGTTGGGCAGTCGGGGGCGTTTGGGGGCCGTGTTGGGCGTCTCTTGGAGGTGTCTAAGCTCCTGCGAATGCTTCGTGCGCCCCAGCGCCACGGCAATCCCACGGCAAACTCGCCGAAGCAGTTGCCCTCTTGGAACTATCTTAGCGTTCGTTTTTGCGTCCTCCTGGCTTCCTGGAGCCCTGTTGGGCCGTCGTGGGGCAATTTTGCGCCACCAGACCCTGGTGGCTCAAGAACGGGGATCAACATTGCATAATTTTTTGGTCGGCGGGTCGGGAGCGGGCCCCTTCCGGTTAAGAGCTAGGCGGGGCGCGCGAAGCCCTAATTGGGGAGACAAGGCGCGGGCGGGCGGGGCCTCAGGCGGCCGGAGGGTGCAGAGTACAGGCGGTGCCGAAGACCTTGCACATCAAGACTGCACAGACGGCCCCCGATAATGACAGATACTGTCTTTCCCAAATCCCCCAATACAGCCCCAAGACGGCCCAAGAGGACGTCCTTGCGCTGAGGCCCGCGGCAAAACAACAGCCCCTCCGAGACAACCAACAAGCGCCCAAGAAATCTCCCAGAGGATCCAGGAGGCCCCCCGGGGGCCACAACTCAAGCTCCCAGAAACCTCCAAGAGGCCTCAAAGCCACCCAACAACCGCTTCCAAAAGGCTTAGGCAACCTAGGAGATCCCCACAACCATCCAGGAGGCCTGTGACCATCAACGGAGGCACGGAGGTGGAGTGAGCCGAAGGGCACTAGACAGAGTTGAGCTTAACAAGCGCCTCGCTCGAGACATCACAGCAATCTGGGCGTGAACAGAGACATGTCCTACAGCTTTGCGCCCCCCTGGGATGCCCAAGTCCAGTGCCTGTTGCATTGATCTTGTATCCCTACGCTGTGGGCACGAGAGGAGGCTGAGAGAGACGACGAGAAATACGATATTTCCATGTTTTCTTGCGACTACTTTGCCGTGGCCGTGCCGTGAAAACCGCTCTATTTGGGTTGTCTTGGGGCTCATGCGGGCCTTTTTCGGCCTTTTTGACCTCCTCTTGCAACATTTTTGGTCCGTTTCGGCGCCCGTTTGGGCCGTGGGCGCTCGTGGGCCGACAAGGGCCGTCTTGGGAACCGTTTTTGCGGGGTATTGGGGCTCTCTTGCAAAAACGCCACACGCCCTGGCACATGGCAAACCCACGGCAAACTAGTCGAATAAGAAAGAGGGGATGATAGTAATAATAATCTCTCATCGCGATCGTGGGTTCGACCTAGCATGAAATATCACGGGCGCGCGATTTGCATCGAGCGCAATTTCGTTTTTTTTTTTTTTTTTTTTTTTTTTTTTTTTTTGTATGACCAATCGGCTCGGCGATAATACGTACGTGTGCGTATCATGCGTGTCGCTGCCATGGTGTTGGGCGCCTGTCTTGAATGAAACCGCCGTAGGTGTTTTTCCCCACGCAAGGACATCCGCATGTATTCCATCATATGCTACTTCATGGGCCCCTTTCAATGCAGAATTACGAGAGCTCCTTCAAACCAATCACACGAATCGACCATCAATGCACGTACAATGATCGCTTCTAACCGCCGAATCCGGATACGCACCGACATCCAAATCTTTTCACTTCCCAACATCACAATGCAAATTTCGGATGCCAAACAAGCACTGGCCACTTCGAGCTGCACATGAACCTGCGACGCCCGCAAATTAAACACGCGCTGGCCGATTCGAGAATGTGCCCAGCAATCGCTTACAACAATGAAACACTCAATTGCGCGTTATGATGGTAGATCGTCTGGGCCATGTTGACAGCCATGGTTGCTGACGCCGTGCAGGACATGCGGCAAGCGAGAGGGCGTCCTCCTCCTCCGCCTCCTCTCGCCCTTCTCCAGAGAGATGCGGCTCGAACATCCGTCGACGTTGCCAGAAACGTTTTGTGTCAAGCCCGAAGCAAAACAAATAATGGCTTCCGAAAGAATTTACTACACCTGCGCACCACGGCAAGCCCACGACGAACTGGTAGGAAACAGAAATAAGAAGATCTCCTCCCCCTCTTCCTCCCCCCCTCCTCCTCCGTCCTGCTTTCTTCTACGCAACTTATCCCTGTCGCGCTCCCAACACTGGGAACACACTGGTCTTCGACATGAACCCCCCGGTTTGTGCGCTTTCCCGGGACACCGATTCTCCGCCCGGGAAGGGCACGTTGGCCCGGCGTTCCAAACTTCCCGTATCGAAAAACTGCTGGTGGCTCTATTCGATGAGGTTCGTGGCGAATCAAAAACATTAAACCCTCTGGAGCTGGAAAGCCCGGCCCTGGGGGCCTTACTGGAATGTCCCCTCTCGCTATTCAAGGTAGGCCTGTGTCGTTCTCTTGTCCTCACACCCCTCTTGGAGGTATCCACATCCATTTTTCTTGCTAAATCATCTCGCTCATCCTTGGCAACAAGCTCATCACGTTCTGGCACTCTATCTCTGCTTGTTCTTGGCAATGAGAAGTCCGGCCTGTAAAAGCCTTGTGGTAAAGGCGAAACGTTCAAGACGTCATTCTCACTCTTTGGTTTCTACGTCAACGGATGAGGAGTCGCCCCTGTGACCTCTCGCGTACTCTTCACCACGCGTACAGCGTCGGGGGAGTTCATTATCGGGTGTGCCGATGAGCACCCATCCCGGATGAGCCTTTCTTCGTCATTACATTCATCGTCCGAATCAAGAATGGCTTTCTGACTAACTTCGACCATTCTATGGCCAGAAACAAGATCGGCACACAAATCGAGAAGAGGTTCAAGATGACGTGACGGGCCAGGCGAAGTGTGAAATCGAGCATATTCCTCATTCTTTGCTATCGTGTGGGAACTGTCTCCTTCAGACTGTATGTCGCTCACATCCTCACTCTGTTCATGCCACGTATATCCAACCGCACTCCCGGTGCCCAGACGTTCAACACCTGATGCCTCGAAGGGAGCGTGATCCAACAACTTTTCCATCTCAAGATCTATGTCTAACATCGATTTCTGAAAGCCAGAGTGTGCCAACACCACTTCAGAGGGTCCATCGTTAGAAGTTCTGGCTGTGCCATTCCTTCCGCCCGAGAGTAATTCCTTGGGTCTTCTCTCTGAATCCACAGATGAATCTCCTTCTGTTAAATCGAACATCGTCTCTGATGCTTTCTTACAGTCTTTTGCCTGGATATTCATAACCCCTGCAATCTGTCCCGATGATGTCTCATAGCTAATGGGCTTCACAGAAGACATGGGCAAGAAAGGATAATGCCGTGAAGCATGCACTGAGATAACACTGAAGGGAGGAGGCGGCCGCGCGCGGGCGCGCTCCTTCTCCGCTGCCTCAGAGCCACAGAGGGTAGCTGCGGAAGCAGAGCGTCCAAGACAAAAAGAGACGCAGACTGTGCAAGAAGAGAAGCAGACAGTGAGGTGCAATCAGGACGGGTGAGACGGGCAGGAACCTGGCGGTGCGGATGGGGTGCATTGACTGAAGGCGCATCGCCGAGAACGTCACAAGGAATGGCGTCGACAGGCCGCCAGCGGACCTCGGCAGAGTGGTCAGTGGGGGCGGGCGCGGCGCCGCTGCCTGGCGGTCCGCCGCGCTTGCGCATCGATGACTTCCGCTCCGTGCGACTGAAAGACGCACCCGGCCACTCCTCGCCGAGCCGCGCGGAGGCCCGAGCAGCCGAGCGGAAAGCTGCGTCGGCCCGGGCTCGCACGGGCCCGCGGCTGCGGAGGGCAGCGACCTCTGCGGGCCTCCCGGGGGGGTGGCGGAGGCCCGTCGCTGAGGCCTGCCCCGGCGGCCTCGCGAACGGCAGCGGGAGCCGGGGCTGTCGGCGGCGGCGCGGGGCAGGGGCTGGGCGCGGCGACGCGCGAGGCCGCCCCGCTGCTGCTGCTGCTGCTGCTGCTGCTCACGGCGGGCTTGGTCGTGGACCTGAGGCCGTCCTCCGCCCCGCGGGCCACCGCCGGCTGGGCGCCGATGGCCAGGGGCCTGTGGTCAGAGGCCGAGTCGTCGCTGCAGGGCTGGCCACTGACTGGCGGCGGCGGCAGGTGAGCGCTCCTCGGGTCCGCCGCGGCGGGCGCGGGGGGCGGCGGCTGCGTTTGCCGCCGAGGCGCCGCCGCGGGGCCGCGGCGTCCATCCCGAAGAAGGCGCGCGGGCGCTGGCCCATCCAGGGACCGCGGGCCGGCCCCTGGAGTTAGGTCGGGCGTGTCCTTCTACAAGCTGATTTTGGACGACAAATAAGAAGTGAGCGGGACTACTCAAAAATCAACAGCATTTTTCTAAAAATCGCCCTCTCATTTTTTGGGGACTATTTTGGAATATTCCTCCTGTAGAGGGACATGCCCGACTTAGCACTGGGCTGACCTTGGCGCTTGAGGGGGAGTGGTCGCGGCAGCCCTTGGCGAGTTCGCGGGGCCCGGGAGCGCCTCGCGGATCAGCTGGCGCGTGCGCGTTGGCGCCGCCCTCGTGGAGGCTGGCGGGGCGGTGATATGGCTTCTGGAACGAGATGGTCTCGTCGGAGGAGGTGGCTGCGGACTTCCCGCGCCGAATGGCCGCCTTGAAATTGAGCCGGGCGGCGCCCGCGGGGCGGGGGTGGCCGCCGGGCGTCGGTCGCTTGTGATCGCCCAAATCACGCTCTGCCAAGCCGCCTCGAGGCGGCTTGGCAGAGCGTGATTTGGGTGCAGGGGGCTGCTCACCACCGCGCCAGACCTGCCCGGTCCGCCGCCCTGAAGTCAGGATTCGGGCGCGGGGGGGCTGCCCGCCACCGCGGCCGCGCGCCCACGGGGGGGTACTTTGCTCGCAGGACGCTCCGCGCCCCAGAGGGGGGCGCGGGGATGGGCGCCGCGGCGTCTCATGTAGCTGCAGGCGATATCCCGCTAGGTGTCGCGGTCTAGTTGGCGCCGACCGTGCAGGCGGTCGTCGCCCCGTGCGGCGCGTAATCCGTTGAGTGACCTGGGTTGGAAAAGGCGCGGGTCAGCGCGGAAGAACGGCTTACCTGGACAGGAGGCGAAGTGGATAACATCTCCCCATGTATCCAACGCTCCATGGCGCGGCGCATCTCTTCGGCGCGCTTCAGCAGTGCAGGGGGATGGGCGTTGGCCGCCGCGCATCCGCGGGGCTGCCCCGAAGCAGGCGCGTGGGCAGCCGGTTTGTTGGCGCCCTGCTTGGGCTTGTAGCCGCGGGCGCGGGTGAGGAACTGCCGTGGGGAGTGGGCGTCGCACTTGGCGGCGGCCTGCGTGGCTGGGGCGCGCCCTCTTAGATCCCCCCCATCTTGGGCCGAGGGCGCGTTCTCTGGCCTCGTCGGCGGCTGCGCGCGGGCGGGCGACGCGCCCCGCGGCGTTCGCTGGCCCCGCGAGATGTGGAAGGCGAAGTTGCGTCCGAGCGCCGAGCTCGACTCGCCGATGGTGCAAGCCTCGCCGCTTCGCCCTCCGCGCCAGGGCCGGGTCTGGCGGAAGCTGGCCAACGGGCGTCCTCGAGATGTGTGCGATTGGCTCAGGGGCGGGGTGCGGACGGGCCAGGGGTAGCGTCGACGTTGTCCTCGGACGCTGCGTCGCTGGGAGCGTCGCTGGCGGGCCAGCGCGGACGCCCCCTATCCCGCCTCATGGGGGGGCGGCTAGGGCGCAAGGCTTGCGTCCAAGACCCTGGGCGCCTCGGCCGGGAGCTCTTCGAGGTCCAGGTCCAGGGGCTCCCAGTGGGCTCAGGCCTCGAGTGGCTCGATGGCGACTAGCGGTGCGACGGCGGCCACCCAGCGCAGGGTCTGAAGCTGGCCCCCAGACCCGCGCCCAAGGCCGTCCTCCACTCGCTATCGCTCGGGCGTCCTTCCCCCGTGCATTTTTTGATTTCTTACGTGCATTTTTTGATTTCGCGCGTGTTTTCTCCAAGGTGCCCTTCGATTGCCCTCGCCGAGAAGAAGTGCGCGCGTCCGAGCGATGCTGGGTGCCCAGTGGCAACGGGGGGCAGTTGCTGACCCTGCTTGTCAGCCAGAACCCGCGGCAAGAGCCGATCTGGGGCAGAGGCTCTGGCGCCAGAGACGGCGGCCAGATGCGTCGCGCCCCCTCGCCTGCCATTGGCAGCGTGTAGACGAGCGAGTTTCCGCTGCTCGCTACTCGCAAGGTAACTACTCGCAAATGGCCTGAATCTGCCGCGGATTTGTTTCAACGATCCTTTATATTAAGGCAAACGTGTGTTTTCCATGCGTTTGCGGGTGGGCGCTTTGGGAAGGCGGGGCGCGCTCGGTGAGCGCGGGGCAGTCGCTGGCCCTGCCTGTCGGGCGGGGCCCTCTGGCCGATCCGGGGCGGGCGCTTCATGGCAGGGGCCGGTGCCCAGATCTAGCTCGCTATCCCGCCGAGCGGCCCCCCCGCAGGGCGCATCATAACGCGCCCGGTGGACGTCCCCGGGGGCGCCTGGGCCCCGATTTCGGGCGCGCCCCGCAGAGCCGCGAGCCAGGCGGACCCCCCCCATCGCCTGTCCTGGACTGCTCTCTCCGTCTCCCTCATTAGAAAACCTCGCCGCGGGCGTCGGTGACGACGAGGCGGCGGGCCGATCCGACGATCTCAGTCCGAGTTCTCGGCGCTCTTGGAAATCGCGTGGCTGCCCGCCTTGGCGCTCTCCGACAGGGCCCGGTTCTTCTCGGGCCTGCCCTTCAGCCAGCGCTTCCCGCAGAAATCTGTGTGCGAGCGGGCCGGCGGCGGGCCCTCGAACGTGAACTCGTGCGACTTGAATGCCGCGCCGCTGGCCCGGCAACAACGCCGCGCCAGATGGATCCGCGCAGTCTGCCACGACTGGTTCTGCGATGACGTAGACTGCCGTCGTCTCCTCCTTCGCGCCCGCGCCCTCCGCGGCATCTTCTTCGAAATCGACCGCCGCCGCGACCGCTTCGGTGGCCTCTTTCCGTTCTCTCGCGCGTTGCCGCGCCGCCCCCTTCGCGCGGGGCGCTTTGTGTGTGATCTCTGCCGTGTCCTTGGCTGCTGTGGCGATCTGGCCCTCCGCCTCAGAGTCCCAGGCCGTCCTTCGCGGCCATGTCGCCGACGGCCTCGAACGCCTCGCCGCGGTCGACAAGCGCGATGGCGTCGTTCTTGCCGGCGGCCGCCAACGCCGAGGGGGGCATCCGTCGCGCCGTGGCCCTGTGTGTCCTGATGCGCAGTTAAGCAGCCCCGAGCGCCGACCATCGCCCCAAGTGCCCCCGCTCGGCGCGCGGGGCGCCCAAGGCCGCCGGGGCCTTTCGGAGTGCCCCGTGGGGGGCGCAGCCGGCGCCCGCGACAACGCGCGCCCCCTGCGGGAAACTCAATAACAGAAGCGCTTGCGCGAAGATGCCGGCCAGGTCCGCGGTGGTGGCTGTCCTCGTGGTGGGCCCACTGCAGTCCGCCCTTTGGCGGGGTAAAGAGAAATTCGCTTTCCGTATCACGGCCCGCCGCCGGAAATCGAAACTCACCTAGGCCCTTCCGGGGTGCAGCGCGCAGGCGCCGATCGGGATGTAGAGGGGGACTTCCCGCGCGCGACTTCCCGGGCCCGAGACTTTCGTCCCGGGCAGAATGCCCGTGGGCCCAGCCTGCCCTGGTGCTGCGTGGTCTGGGCGAAGCCTCTGGATGTCGTCCGTGCGGAGCGCGTGCCAAATTTTCAGCGGGCGCATCCACCGCGCGATCCGCAACGCCACGGGCGCCTGGGAGTCGTGCGCGGCGGCCTAGATCATCGCCGCGACCACTGCCGCCGGTGATCTGGTAGCACCCGATGTCGGCTGCCGCCTTATCCAAGTACAGGCGCAGCTGGTCGGAGCTAGAGAGCCGCGCGTCCACTGGGATCCCCGAGCGGCCCTCGAACCAGGCGGGCGAGCTGTTGAACGTCGTCGGGAAGGTGCCGGTTGGTGCGTTCTGCATCCGCTCGCGCATGTAGTGGATCGCGTTGACGATGTCCTGAGGCCGCGCGCTGGCGCGGTGCCACTGGAGCCAGCGAGCGCAGCCCTCCCAAGGCCTCGAACGAGCGCGTCGTGTGCCTGTCCTCGCACCCCTGAGCAGCCCCAGCATGGCCTCCTGCGGGTCACTCGCGCGGCGCGCTTCCGCAAGCGCCGACGCGCCCCCGAGCTCCAGGACAGCGATCGCACGGCGAGTCCACAGGGCCCTCTCCTTGGCGTCCTTCTCATGTTTGCTTGCTACATCAGGCCCGGTTGCCCAGGAGTGTCGCACTTTGTCCACCGCGCGATGCAAGCTGGGCCCGCCCCCCGATCCCCTCTCCTCCTCGACTTCCCTGGCCCTCCGAACAGCGACAACCGGGCCGGACGCGACCGGCGCGTCCCCCAGCCGCTTGCGCGAGACGATATCCGGTGTGCGATCTTCTTGGGCCGCGGCCCTGTCGATGTGCATCGCGACCTTCGCCGCCGCCTGCACGAGGCCGACGGCGTGGGCCGCCTCCTCCTGGAAGACCGCGTACAGTGCGCGCTCGGGGCCCTCATCCATGAAGACTCTCAATGCGCGGGCCGAGCAGGAACCAGCTTTGCATAGCTGTACGCCCATCTCTTCCAACCTGTCGTGCAGGAGACCGTCAGGGTCCGAGTCGCGGACCTCCTCTGGTGCATGGGCCTGCGCCGCGGAGATGACAGCCGTTAACAAAACTTGCCTCGCGCACGCCCCACCTGGCAGCGCACTGGACGCCGCAACGTCAACAGCGAAGCGCCCGATTACGCAGAAAGAGCCTCACACCGGCTCCCGAGTTGAGCCCAACAGGGGGGGGGGGGCTATCACGGGTGCACTAACGCACCGCGCTGCGCTCCTTGCGATCGCAACCCGCCTGAAGTTTTTTTGTTGGCAGGGTTCGGGAAAGAAGCCTTCTGAAGCCTTCCAAGAACCTGCCGAAGGAGGTTTTTGTTGGGGGTTCGGGAGGGAAAACACCACAAAGAACCCCCTGAGAAAGGGCCCAGGTTTTGATTCCAAGGGCGGCTTTGGGAACTGCCACTCCCTATTGCCCAAGAGGGTCCCAAGAGGCACCCTCCTCGTCCTCCTTCTTCCTTCTTTTCTCCTCCTCCTCGTCCTTCCTGCTTTATCTTTTCCCAATAGACCCCTCACCGTCGCGCTCCGAAACGTGTCGGTATCGCGGGCTGGGCGTTTCGCCTGAGACGTCCCCGCCAGCTCTCATCCTGAAATTTAAAAACTGCAAACGCTTCGCGGATGGAGCGTGGGCCGTCTTCAAAATGTGGCGCTACCCTGGGCGTGCGCGCACATTCGGTTTGAAAACTTGCAGAATCACGGATGGAAAACTATTTCTTTTCAAAATGTGGCTCTGGCTTCAGCGCCGCGCAAATTCGTTTCGAAGCTTTGCGAAAACGTCACAAATGGAGGGCGGTTCCTTCGAAACTGTGGCTTTCGCCTCAGCGCCGCGCGCGTTCGTTTCAAGAGTCTGCAAGAGTTTCACGGATGTAGGGCGGTTCCTTTTTCAAAATGTGGCCCTCGCCTTAACGCAGCGCGCATTCGTCTTACAAGATTACAACAATGTCAAGGATTCTTTGGTTGACGTCCCAAGAACGGTGTTCTGGTACGAACCAGGATTGTCAAGCCGCGACAATCACGTTGACTCGCGGTGCTGCAGTCCCAGGAACCGTGTTTATGGTGCGGTTAAAATCGTCAGGACGCAGCGGGACAGTAACGTCGACCCGCGGCGTTGGAGCCCCGGGCACCGTGTTTGGCTCGATGGAGGATTTTCAAACGGTTGTCTTCCAACGGGGCACTACCCGCAGTGAAAGCACATCCCCGTAGGGACGTGTGAAAAAGGGAACTTGGCGGGTGATTTGATTGCAGCATCGTCGGTGCGTATTGGGTTTACACTGGTCCTCCTCCTCCTCCGTCTTTCTCCCCCGCATGTGGCTCCAAGGGATGTTCCACACAGAAGAGGAGGAGGAGGAGGAGGAGGAGGAGGAGGAGGAGGAGGAGGAGGAGGAGGAGGAGGAGGGGGAGGAGGAGGAGGAGGAGGAGGAGGAGGAGGGGGAACACATGTGGTCAGACTTTGGCGCAGCGGCTGGTCACAAAAGGCGTTTCCAAAAGGCGGGGTGCTGCGGTGATTCGCCGCAGAAGTCTTCGATGCCCAAGGTTCAGTCAAGACTGTGCGGACGCGGGTGGGTCGCGGGTGGATCGGGTCGCGGGTCATGGGGGAACCCCCTCTCCTCGCTCGCTCGCTCGCGATTCAGGACGAACGTGCAAAAATGTGCAAATGCTTGTGGGATGAAGGAGCGCGGACGTCAGGGTCCCCAGACTCCTGATGGCGCCACGTATTCTGAAGCGACGGGGCCCTCAAACTCCAGACTAAGACCTGCTTTGTCTTCTCGTTCTCCTCCTCCCCCTCATCCTCCTCATCCGCGTCCTCCCTCACCTTGTCTAAACTACTTCCCCTTCTCATCCTTCTACATCTTGTTTCAACCACGGAAGATGGCTTGACTCCTCCTCCTCCTCTTTCTCCTCCTCCTCCTCCTCCTCCTCTTCTTCAACTCTGGCAAGCCAGCCTGCTAGATGTGCCTGGGGATCCTCTGGCTTCGGTGACGCGCCAACCACTCCTGATGATTCCAGCTTGCGAGCTGGAGAATCGGGTGAGGGCCAGAAGATTCATGAACAAATTGTTTACGTTGGTTGTGACGCATCGCGTGACACATCTTGCACAACAGCCTCATGTCCCCAAGCGGAGTCGGCCGAGACCCGATGCCCATCGGCCCTGCCTAACCCCACAGAGCCCCTTCCAAGCCCACTCGGCTGCTCAACGGGCCCGATCCTGGACCCATTCGGCAGCCGAGTGGGCCAAGAGGGGGCCCTGGAGGCAGCGCTACCTCCCCCCCGCAGCTGTCACAGAAAGAACTTCGGCGGCCGTAATCGTCCGCGTCGGAGTCGATGGTCACCTTTGCCGCGGCGCTTGCAGAAGGCTGCGGTGCCCCTTTTCGCGCTGGTGGACCGTGCCCCAGCAAAGACGGCTCTGGGGTACCCGTGGGCGGCAAGCAGTCTGCGTGCCGGTGCTCGTCTAAGACTACCTGCTCCAACCTCCTTCTTCCGCTTCGGGGAAATGTTTCTCACTGTTCCCTATTAGTATACACCCCCTCCCCCAGGCGACTAGCAGACAACCAGGAACCATGAGGATTCCATGCTCCCCCCCACCATTCATTTCAAAAACGATGCAAAACGCACTCTGCCTCCACATTCGGAGCATGCTCGGCCAACCCGATGCGCCCCCCCCCCCCCCACTAGCCATTTCATAACATAATACAAGAGCAACTTGGGGGAAAGCCTTGAGTCATCTTCGTGAGGCCCGCGAACACTTTGTATTGCTTTTAGACAGGGAAGGCGGGAGTGTCAGCATATTGCCTGCTTTGCGCAGGGCTACCATCCCGAACCAAAAAAATACAAAATGCACCTGGCGGCTAAATCTGGATCATGCGCGGCCACCCCGCGATCAGTGTCAAGTGTTTTTTGACAGACGGCGGGGGTGGTGGCGCATGGCCTGCTGTGCGCAGGCCCACCAGACACAATGATGGGCATTGGTTTTCGACACGTACGGTGGGGGCCGACATGTTTCCCGATGTGTGCTGTCACGTGCGCAGGCGCACCTGACACACTCTGCACGTGCCCCGAACGTGGCGCACCTGGCGTGGCTGGAGTATGCGGCACGCCTGGCGTACGCGGAGCACGTGGCGCATCTGGCGCACCAGGCGTGCCTGACACGCTCGGGCCCCAGGGATGCCTGGCGCGCGTGGCGCGCCTGGAACGCGTGGCGCACCTCCCAAGCGTCGCGCACATGGGGTCGGTTTTGGTTCTCAGTAGCTGTCCATCCAAAGACGACCGCTGAATATGCTCAGGCTCGGGTGTTACGTATGTGTTGGGAGGGCAGGTGGGAGTGAGCTAGACGGCTTGCTATCTAGGGGGTGTCTTGACCCCTCCCCCTCCCCCCTCCCCTGGAGCTGGACGGTGCGCCCCGCGGGCGGTCAGTGCATCTAGGATGGCCCAAGACGGCTGCAAGAGGGCCTCAGAGAGCCCACGATAACCTCCAAGATGGCAGATAGCCTAAGATTCCTCAAGATGGCTCCCAAGATATTTCAAGAGGCCCCAAGACCGTTCCAAGACGGCCAAGTGGCCACGGAGCGTCTCACGGAGCCCGCCAAGAGGCCAAAATCATTCGGAGACGGGTCCAAGAGACGATTCTAAGCACTCTAGAAGGGCAGGGCTAATTGAAGCTCCTCCCTTCTTTAATCGATGTCCTCCAAGATGGCTCCAAGAGCGTCCCCAAGCCTCCCAAGAGCCCCCCACGAGGGCACAAAGAGGCGCCAAAGAGGCCCCAAGAAGCGCCCATGAGTCCCTCAAATGCTCCCCGAGGTACGCAAGAGGCCCCCGGAACCGCCAAGAGGCCCCCAATACGCCCCAAGAAGCCCCCAAGCTCGCCATTGTCCTCTTCCTCCTCCTCCTCCTCCTCCTCTTCATCCGCCAATTTCTCCCCCTCCCTCCTTCCTCCTCCCCGTCCCCCACCTCCTCCTCCGTCCTTCTCCTCCTCCTCCTCCTCCTCCTCCTCCTCGTCCTCCTCCACTTTACCCTCCTCCTCCTCCTCTCCCTCATCCCCCTCGTCCTTCTTCCCCGCCTTTCCTCATTCGGCAGGTCCGCGAAGGCGCACACGGTTCGCTCCTTGATCTGCGCAGGCTGATCCAAGACTTCAATTTGACGGCCTCCCCAGCTCTTGATCCACGCATGCTCCTCCGCTTCCCTGATCAAGGCAACTCGCTTGGGCATCGTTGGTGGATGGGCAAATGAAAATATGCGACGCGTCAAGAATTGTGCCGCGTGTCTGGCTAATTACGCTTTTCGGGGGTCACCCCCCAAGGGGAGGAACGGGAACCCCTCCATTGGGTCGGGTGGAACAAGCAAGATGCGGTGAAAAAACCGAAGCTTCATACGTGTGGAGCGGGCGAACAGGACGCATCACAGACTTTGCAGGGTCGCACCGTCTTGTAAAGGGAAGGTGAGGGTGGACACTAGCAAGGGAGAAAAGGGCATATCCTATCTGCAAATGCCTAGGGAATACTCTGAGTGCGTATACGGCGACTTGGTGCAAGCTCCGGTCGACTGCGATGGCTTCTGACCCATCCCGTGGGCAGGCGCGCATCCATCCGCCCAATGGGCTCCAGGCTGGCCGCAGCACGTGTCCCACGATCAGTGGCCGCCGACAACTGCACCTCGACATGCCGTTTTCGCCATTGCTAAAACAGGGCTAGAATCGGGATAAATCGCTCCAGAGCGTTCCGGAGCGCTCTCAGAGCGTTCCGGAACGCTCTGGAGCGGCCGCGGCGCCCGATACATCCTCCAAACCCGCCGATTCTCAGAGACCTCGAGTTATCCCGATCCGATTTTGTCCCGATCCTCGCGCCGTTTGACCATTGCCCCCAGGGGCCGCGGATGTTCGTCGCTCGGTGCCGCGCTCTTCCGGTGTCCGCGGCCTCTCCCGAGTGCCCCGGAGGAGGAGGAGGAGGAGGAGGAGGAGGAGGAGGAGGAGGAGGAGGGGAGGAGGAGGAGGAGGAGGAGGAGGAGGAGCAGGAGCAGGAGGAGGAGCAAAAGGAGCAGGAGGAGGACGCTCGGTGCCGCGCTCTTCCCGTGTCCGCTGCTCCTCCCGCGGGCCGCGCCTCCGCCCGCTTCGGCCGGGCATAGATCCGGCCCGGCTGCGCCTTTGGCGCGGCGCGGCGCGGCCCGGCCAGCTCACTCGGCCTGCGCTCCGCTCGGCGCCGCGCGGCTCCGCCCTGCCGGGGGTTCGGCCTCGCCTCGCCGCGGGTCCGCGGCGAGCTGGTCTGGGCGTCTCGGCGCGGGGCTCCCCGCGGGCCTCGTGCGCGTGTGTGGTCTTGCTGGAGTTAGTCCGGGGAGGGCAGGGTGAGACAAGGGTGACGTTTTTGCCTTTTTCGCCTCCGAGGGGCCTCCTCGTCGCCACGGCCGGGCGCAGCGTGAAAAATCGGCGCGTTTGGACCCCGGGAGGGGTCCGGGGACCGATTTTGAGCCGATTTGGTCACCGTTGTCTCACGGCCGTTGTCTCACGTTGCCCTCCTCCGATTTAGGTCGGGCATGTCCCCCCACGGGCGGACTCTGGACGACACAGCAAAACGTGGGCCACACAAAAGAATCAAACATGCTCGAAAGTGGCAGAACAGTCGTCCCCAGGCTGTTGTTGGACCATTTTTGGATGTTACCCCTGTGGAGGGACGTGCCCGACTTCAGCCTGGGTGCCGCTGACTTGAGCGGTGCAGTGTGGCCGCCTCGTGTTTCATTCGTTCTGCCTGGCTGGTTCAACATGGATGCCGCGGGTTTGTCTATGCACGTCCACAATTTGTTTTCCGAGGGGTTAACTCATCGACTGACTCACTCAACGACTGATGCTGACTGCCTCACCAATGCATTCCAATTGGGACTTCACGCAGACAAGTTAATACTTGGGTGGAAGCTCTACCCAGTGGGTGAACACATCGTGTTGGCCGTTTCAGCCCATGGGATGGCGAGATTTTTGGTGGCAGTATTGGCCGTTTTTCTCCGAACAGGCAGGCATAGCAGTAGCTGGCCGCGTCTCTCAAATACCAAACGCATGCGGCCAAATGCGTTCTCGATAGTCGTGCAGCGAGTCTAGAGCACTACCAAGCAGCGTAGTGCCTGCATCATGCCCCAAGACGGAATCGGGGATCTTCTTCTCAATGGGACCAGCTGGGGAAATCCAGTTTGTCACCACAGTGTTTGTGTCCAACTGCGCAGTCTTGGCCTCGGCCTGGTTTACGTAGGTTGTTCGTCCTTTTGGGGCAGCTCCAATATTGCGCCAGGAGCCGAATGTAGCAGTGCATTGGTTTGAGACCCTCACGGTCGTCCCGTTGCCCACTTGGACCACATCAAGCGGGCAAATCACAGTGTCGAAGCTGTTGCCAACAGCATAAAATCTCTCTGATGGCGTTGCACGAGCTGCACATGCGGTCCAGAAAGATTGATCACAAACGCCAGCGAACAAGGTGACGCGCGGAACCATATTATGATATGCGATGAAGGCAGCTGCGCCTGCCCCCTGTGAATGGCCAGCAACCCTGATCCTGGACCAGGTAGGGCTGGCACCCGTTAAGTACCCGGTTGCGTTCACATACTCAAGAGCCTTGCTGACGCGACTCTCAATACTGTTGCTGGGAACGTCATTGAACGAGCCGTTGTACTGTTGGAGGCGTAATGCAAAGAACCCGTCTGGGAAGCCCTGCTCGAAAGGAGTTAGACCAAAACCTTTCTCAAACCCTTTCTCATTGTCGTATGCAAGGCAGAGTACCCGCAATGACTGGCCGAGGAATCTCAGCATCAGGGAATAGAACGAGCAAGTCATCTGAGTCCCTGGTAAAAAAAGGAGCAAGTCGTCTGACGCTGGAGCTGGCGGCACAATCCATGTGCACTTTGCGGGAACCCTACGGAGCCCATTTGGCACTGACGGGGCTCCCGATTCTTCTGGTGTGAAATGGATCTCCAGTTGCCTACAAGGCTGAGTTACCCCTGAAAGCTCCGAGGAGGACAACGTCGGTCTTCCTGCAGCTCCCATCTGCAAGAGTGAGCTGTCGTCAACGCTTCTGCAAGACTCTTCATTTACGGACGGTCCACCTGTAGTGGAAGAGTCCGGGTGTGAAACTGACGATACCTCGGCATGGACCACAAACGCCACTGCGCAACATACAATGTTAACCATTACGCCCATGGCAAACTTGCTGTTGATAATGCAAAGGTATCTCCGACTTGAACCAACATGGCTACGGATAATACCTAATCCTAACCGTCAATGGAAATCAGCCCGTCGAGATTCTGACCGTGAGTGAGGACACGGGTAGCCAGCGGTGATGTCTGGCTCGCAATTTTTGGCCATGGTATGAGGGTCCCTTGATCGCAAGTTCAATCGCGGGAGAGGAGATTGCAGAGTTCTTCGGGGGAATTCTTGGTAGCAAGATGGGCCTGGAAGGGGAGGGAGGAGGAGGGGAGGGGGCCAAAAAAATCAGGGGGCAACGAGGGGGGTGGAAAGAGACGCGGAGAGGGGCTGGGAGGGCAAATACCCTGGGGCGCTGAGTCGAAGGCCAGACGGGGGAGAGGCCCCCGCAGACGGCTGCAAAGGGCCAGCTTCCGAACCGCTTCGACGCCTCGCTCCTCGGGCCGGCCACACTCGGAGCCCTCGACCTCCTCCCGAGGACTGGCTTTTCAAGATGCAGAGGTGCGACGTTTTAGGAGGAGGAGGAAGCTGAGGAGGAGGAGGAGGAGGAGGAGGAGGAGGAGGAAGAGGAGGAGGAGGAGGAGGAGGAGGAGGAGGAGGAGGAGGAGGAGGAGGAAGGTCCCGAAAGCGGGCCCCGAAACGAACTTCTGGACACCCGGGGCCGCCGCCAGGAATCTCCCGGGCGATTCTTCCGAGTCGCCAGGTCGAATGGGACTTGCATCTGTTGCATATGTCTCGCCACCAGAGCCTGATGAGCACATGCAGCCATCCATCGGCGTGAGGTTCGAACCCGCCAGGGAACCAGGGGTCCAGGCAGTGCTACCGAAAGTGCTGCCCGAGCTCACGAACAATCATCGCTGCGAGTGAGAGTTGCCACACTCCAGTGCACTTTCGTAGAGGCCTCCAAGATGGGGTCCGAGCAGATGGGGGTCGGAGGATCGCGCCGCACCGCGCCTGCTCCTCCTCCCCCGAGGAGGAGGAGGCGCGATTCGACTTAGACTTCGACCCCGCACTAGATGTCGCGCCCCCGACGTCCTCGCCCGTCCTCCGTCCGCCCGCCCTCCTCGTGGCCGGTCGCAGGCCCTCTTCGGCGGTCTTGAACAGCAAAGGGGGGTGCTCTCTGGAGGGGCGAGGGCGCCCTCGCTCCTCCGGGGACCTCGGGGGCAAGCTCCGCGCAGAGCCCGACTCGGGTCCGAGCGTCCTCCTCCCGTCCTCCGTCCTCCTCCTCTGTCCCCCGTCCTCCGCTCTCCATTCTTTTGTCTTCCGCCCTCCGTTTGCCGTCCTCATCCGTCCTCCCTCCTCCTCCGTCCTCCCTCCTCCTCCTCCTCCTCCTCCTCCGTCCTCCGTCCTCCCCCTCCTCCTCCTCCTCCTTCTCCTCCTCCTCCTCCTCCTCCTCCTCCTCCTCTGTCCTCCTCCTGGCGTGCCGTCGCCCCCCCTGGCCCCCCCCACCCCCCCGCGCGGCCCGAGCCCGCCCCCCTTGGGGGGCCCAAGGGCACGACCCGTTCAGCCCAGACCACACACCTCGACGACGACGACGACGACGAGGGGGGGGGACTCCGACGAGGAGGAGGAGGAGGACGAGGAGGAGGCGGAGGAGGAGGACCAGAAGCAGGAGCAGGAGGATGGGGCGAAGAAGGAGGAGTCAGGAGGAGGAGGAGGAGGAAGAGGAGGACGAGGAAGAGGAGGATCGCTTCAGAACTCTTCCGCAGTCTTCGGCGCCTGGAGGCCCCTCCTGGCCCCATCCAGGGCGCGAGCTAAGTCGCAGCGCTGTCCGTTCTCGCTCTGTTCTCGTCTTCCCCCGTCCTGCCTCCGCCCCGCCCCCGCCGCAGAGACGGGAGCAGCAGGAAAGCGGCCCACGGGCTCGCCCGAACGCCGACGAACTCGCACCCCCGCCATCCAGCAACGACTGGGGATGAGCACCAGGTCCTGCGGAAAAAGGTTACGAATTCCGCGGACTGGCGACTCGCGCGCGTCGGAATATCGGCAGTCTGGGTCCCCCGTGCGCAGTAGAAAGCCCAGCCCACGCGCATAAGAAACATATCATTTCACCACGGTTGACCACTCCCTCGGTCGGCCCAATATTTCGATCCGTTCAGTATCCCTGGAAGAAGACGGGCAACATTTATCGTAATCAGCTGGGCTTCCCCGGACTTCGTGATTCGGAAAGGAGGGCGTCGGGGCTTCGCGGCCCTCGGCCCAGCCTTTGTACTTGATTGTCCACGTCGAGTCGGTCTGCGAGAATCGCCGCTTGGCTTCCTCCTCCCTCCTCCCCCTTCCTCTCCTCCTCCTCCTCCTCCTCCTCCTTCTCCTTCTCCTCCTCGTCCTCCTCGTCCTCGCTCTCCTCCATCTCCTCTCCTCCTGCTCCTCCTCCTGCTCCTCCTCTTCCTCATCCTACTCCGACGACGACGACTCCTCCTACATCCTTCCTCTTGGGGCATATGGCGGCTTACCCGCCCGTTGTTCTTCTGCATGTTCCCCCGTTTTCCTCATCACCTCCACTCCCGTGGGGCTCATTTCTGGACGGGCTGGTGGGGATACTTTTTCGTCAGCGGCCGCGGGCGAGCGCGCCGGCAGCGAGTCCAGTCAACGCTGGGCGCGCAGCGACGAATTAAACTAAAGCGGCGGAGGGTGGCCACACCCACAGCGGCTAACCGGGACCTCGCGCAGCAGCTCAGCGGCGGACCGGCGACTGGGGGGGCAGCTGAAACTAAGTCGTACTGTCAGCGTGCAGGTGTGCATAGCGTCGGAAACACCAGGAAGTCGGGACACACGACGACCCGGGCCAAAAGCCGAAATTAATGCATGGACGCAACCCCGGACAACTGCGTAAGAACCAGGGTGGCCCGAAGGGCCGTCGGTCAAGGTCGAATTGGTGCCGAGACGAGGCGAGAGCGTTGGCAGGCTGCGAGATCCCAGGGTGGCCGTAGCCGCGCAGAACCAAGGCAGCAGAACGCACGAGTGCGGGAAGCAGCAAAGCTGCCGCGCAGCCAAAATTGCGCGGGTCACCACGGACCAGTGCGTGAAGTGGCGCCAGGATGGCACACCACGAGCCTAGAACAGGGCCGCGAGCCCGAAGTCAGCGCACCGAAGGTAGCGACAGGCGGGCGGAACGCACCGCGGGGAAGACCCGGGCCTGTCGGGTGGGGATATTTTTTTTGATCTGCGGCTCCAAGGGCGATTCCAGAGAGCGGGTCGTATCGAGCATGGGGCAGCGCGCAAGATAATTGCCAGCGGGCCAAAAGCCAACGCCGGAGTGCAATTAGCGAATGCACGCAGCGGCATTCCAGAGAGCGGGCCGACTCGAGCATGAGGCAGCGCGCAAGAAAATTGCCAGCGGGCGGCCAAAAGCCGACGCTGGAGTGCACAGGCGCCAGAGAGAGCGCAGGGGGGAAAAACGCACAGACCGCAGCCCCAGGGACGAACCCAGAGAGCGGGCCGGAACAAATTGCCAGCGGGCCAGGGCCAACGCCGGAGAGCACCAGTGCCAGCGAAGGCGTAGCGAGCTTGGGGGGCCAAGCGAGATAATTACCAGCGGGCCAAAAGCCAACGCTGGGATGCAAGGGAGAAGCGAGATAATTACCGGCGGGCCAAAAGCCAACGCCGGATGCACATGCGAGGACCAGGGGCCCTCAGTCACGGAGCAACTAAGGCTCGTGGACAGCTGCACGTCACCAGTGGGTAAAGCACCACAGAACACAGCCACCAGACGAAATCCAACGAGGGGGGCGTGTTCCTTCCCGCCGACAGCACCACGTAGAGGCGAGCCCAGGCGGGCAAAGACCGTGTTCGAAACCGATGCCCGCGATGAAGCCGTCGTAAGCGTCTGCTAATGGGGGGTGCCGCAGCAGAGACGTGAAGGGTGGAATGATAGGGCGGGCCTTAGGCCGACGTGCCCATGCGCTCGGGCGCCCGGGCGGGCGAGGCGGGCCCATGCTCGAGAACCAAGCCAGATCCCATCGTGTGCGTGGATTATTTCAGCCAGCGCCACGCGAGCTAAGTCACGGTGCGCCGTGGGCGACAAGCCGCAACCATGCCATAGTGGTGCCCCACATCCAGGGGGGGAATGCAGGGTGAGCCACGACCTGTTGCTGAGATGAAACAACCACGACGAACGCCCTGTTGTGGTTGTGGAACGAAGGGGCGGGCCTGAAGCCGGCGTGCCCAGCCGCTCAAATGCCCGGGCGGGCGAGACGGGCCCGTGCTCGCGAGAGCTAGGCCAAGTCGCACCGTGAGCGTGGATTATTTCAGCCGACGTCACGCGAGCTAAGCCACGGTGTACCGTGGAAAGCAAATCGCAACATGGTCCTGTTGGTGTCCCACATCCAGGGGGGGAATGCAGGGAGTGCCTCAACGTGTCACTGAGGTGAAGCAACCGCGACGGGCGCCCAAATGCGGATGCCGATGAGAAGATGGGGGGGGGGGGCGCAGCCGATTGCCGCAGGTCAGGTGAATATGTGGGAACCGCCGAGGGCCCAACGCCCAGCATTAGCTATGGGCGCGCGCAGCGTGGTCGGGAGGTGGCCAGGATGGAGCCTGTCATTGAGGGAACGTCACCAGGTCGCTGCTGTCAGAAGCGCTGGTAATGGAGCGAGAGGGGGGGGCGCCTTCGTCCTGCAGCCCCAGCCGTCCAAAGTGGGTGCGCGGCGGGCACCTCGGGCCCATGCCAGAGAAGGGCCAAAGTGAACCGTGTGACGGAAATATGGCGGCCGTTACCACAAGGGCTAGAGGCCGCGCTGAACCGTGGGAGTCTAGACGCAGTGGGAGTGGTGCACCTCGTTCCCAAGAGGTGGCACGAATGTATCAAGGCCGGGGCCTGCCACTGCGGTGAAACCAGCCCCTGCTGTATAGGGGCTATCCGCGGAGGGGCCTGTGGGGGCAGTCCCTGCAGCGTCTGTATCCTCGTGACCTCTGCTCCTGTGGGCGGCAAAGGGGCGGTAGAGGACCATCGGACTGCCGACCCACTGGGCCCCGCAAGGCACGTCGGGGGACCAAATGGCCCACAGGGTCAGCGCAATGGAGACAACCTTGGATAAGGAGGTGGAGGCAGCCCCCAGCTGTCCGAGGTCGTTGTCGTCTAGAAAGCATGCGCGGCGCTCTGATACGGGTTGAGTGGCGACTCGTAGTATTGACATGACCAGGGGGGAAAGGCCTTGAGCCGCAGATGAGCTGCAGGACAAAGCGGGGAACCCTCTCCATCTGTCTCCCACGGAGGTGCTGCCTGCCTGGGCCTGGGGAGAGGCAGTGGGGCAGCGCTCCGATAGGGTGGACCCGTCAGGCCCACTTGCGGGCGGAGTCCCATCCGCGCTGCCGTTTGTCAGCGTACTGAACGTCTCCTCTGGGGGCCGAACGTTTCTCCCTGGGCCTCCAGTCGGAGCCGGACCACGTGTCCTGGCGGTGGTCCCACCCTTCCCATGCCTGCCATGTCTCCCATCGGGCTGCGGCACTGGGTGGGGTTGTCTGTTCGGCGACCCTGTAGTCGGTGTACACCGGAGGGGAGCAGGCGGCCTCCTTTGGTTTGCTCCGTGGGTGCCGTCGGTCCTCCCTGGTGGGCTCGCTTGAGGCAGCCAATTGCGCGGGTTCCCTGTCGTCGGAGGGCACTGGGGGGGGACAAGGCGTTGTCTTGCTGCCATCTGCCCATGGGTATGGGCGTACGCCACCCTTGGGACCCTCGTGGTGCGTCCTGGTGTTACGCTGTAGCTGCTTGCGATGTCTGTCCGTAATGATTGGCCAGTCTACGCGGAGCTGGTGCTCGTCGTCCATCTTGTAGGCGTCGAAGCCCGCTTTGCCCCATGCCTGAAGAAAGTCTTCGCGAAGCTGCACGGAGTTCTTCTTTGGGTCGGACTTGATGCTGACCCATGGGCCCCCGTGCTTGCTGACTGACTTACGGACCCGGGCGGGCCAAATCCCGTTGAAGGCGCCTCCCAGCGTCCTCTGCAGTCGGCTGATCTTGTCTTGTGCTGGCTCTTCCTTGGTGTCTGCTTCGCTGATGGAGCTCAGGTACATGGGGAGACCGAACATGAAGTCGTCAGGGCGTGCTGGTGGGATGGATGCAATCTGTGGCTCGCTTCCTCGGTCAGTGCTGCGATGCTGCCAAGAGGCTGGGGGGCTCAGTGGCGGGCGCTCTGTGTGGCTGAGAGCGGCGTCCTCGGGAATTGGGGTCGGCCGGGGTTCTGCCTTGTTTTCAGCTAGCCTCAGCCTCCTGTCGAGCCTCCTGTCGTCGCACATTGCGGCCTGGTAGGAGCGCGAGTACTCCCTGGCGTACGGCGACCAGGCTTTGGACTCGGCACGCTGTGGGGGATTGGTCCACAGGGCTGGCGGACTGTGGGAGGCATCACTGTCGCTGTGCTCTGGGGTGTTGGCTTTGACCACTTGGCGTGCTGGACTGGCTCGGGCATCGGAGTCGTTCCTGTCTTGGTGGGCTCCATGCGCTTGCCATTCTGACTCTGACGGGTCCCAGTCTAGCTCCTCGTCGCCGCCGCCACTTCCATGATCGCGCGGGGGCGGAGCCTCCCCTCCCTCACCGTTGGACTGCCCTGGGGCGGCAGGCGGCTAGGGGATAGCTTGGACGGGGGGGGGTCGGGTGAGGTCGCCCGGGGACGGAGCCGCACCGCGTTGGGGGATCCTTCCTCTTCCACACCGCAGGTCTTTCCGTTCTTCCGCGAGCTGGCTAGGAGCTTGATTGTTCCTTCTGTGAGGTCATCCTTTGTTTGTGATAGGAAGGTGGTTAGTGTATCCGGTGGCTGTCGTTGTGGGCATTGACCTCTCTGGCTGTCGAGCTTGTCAACGTAGCATCGCCATGCCTCCTTGTACTTCGTGCTGCGCTCCACTAGGTGCGTGGCCACGTTTGCTGCGGCCGCCCTCCGCCCGCCCCGCTGGATGTGAGGGGGATGCCCGTTCATATGTATATCATCTCCGTAGATGGACTGCAGGAACTGCACGAGGTGCTCGTGGGACCACCCCGACTCGTCTGTCACCTCTCCCACGACTTCCCTTCCCAACCGCTGGGTGTGGGCCACCCAGAGGGAGTAGACTGAGTGGCCCCACTCGATCAGGAACTTGACCAACTCGCGGACGGGGCTCCTCGACTGCTCCCCACCGAGACGGAGGGTGGAGTAAGTGGGAAGTGGGGGTGCAATGGGTGGTGGGAGAGTCGGTGGCGAGAGGCTGCGGGCACCGCCACCGTCTGTGCCTTCCTGCGCGGGCGGAGCGAGCTCCGTGCTGCCCTCGGCCGTTGCTGTGGGTGGGTTGGAGCTTGCGGCTAGCACTGGGCTGTTTGGGGAAAGATGCGCCGCCATGTCGTAGATGTACCAATCCTGGGAGGTCTCGCTTGTGGCTGCCCTCATGGTGGGGGGGTCCGGGTATCTGTCGTTAGAGCATTGGTCCAGTGTGCGGTCAAGGGCGCTAGGGGCAATGTCCCAGATGTGCACCAGGCACCTCCTGCAGGCCCAGCTGGCATTCCACTGCTTCTTGGTCCACAGTGAAGGCATTGCGTCCCACGGAGGGAGACCTGCCACGGCATTGCGGTCCGCGTCCGACTCTGCGCGCCAAATGATACAGCCCAATGCGGGTGCGCCTGCCGGCCATTCCAGCAGGGGGGAAAAGGGGGGACAGAAGTCACAGGTGGCTGAGTAGCACTTGTTCAGGTGCGCCTCAGTACCGAATCTGCCGTCGGTGAGCCTGTGTGGCGGGAGTGTGGTACCCACGCTGGCTGGGTGGTACTGGCGAGTCGTACGTAGAACGAGCTCCTTGAGGGTTGGGGCAGCGGTAACTGGTCTCACTCTAACTCCCAGCGGGAGTCGGGCCAAGGAGGGGAATGTCCTGGCCCTTTCCTGAGCGCGGTTCTCGTCCAGTCTGCGCTTGTGCTCCTGTAGTAACCACTGCATGGACTTTCTGCAGTTGCGCTCTATCGCGTCGGGTTCGGGGAGGAGTATCCCTCTCTTCTCCAGCGAGCTGACCCAGCATTGCTGGCAGAGCCATCTGCAAATCTTGCCCTCCGCGTGCGCCTGCGCACGGTTCTGAGCTAGAAGCTCCCTCGTGTAGTCGTCTTCCCAAGTGCCCGCTGTGCCGCTTAGTCCGACGCTGCTGCATCCGTCGCAGTTGTAGGTGGCGTCCTTCTGCTGTCTGCAGAAGCGCCCGTCGCGCACGAATGGGGGGAACAGTGGGGTCCCTGGGGCCGGGGAGGCAGGGATGTCCTCGTCGAGTCGGTGGTTGGGAAATGCTGCCCCTCCTCCGATGTACTGGAGGTCGGCCATGGTTTCAGGGCTGCCCAGTCCAATCTCTGACCCCGCCAAGGCCGTGTGCAACTGGCATATGGAGCGCCCTCCCCTGCTTAGCTGAGTGGCGTCTGCTGGCCGGACCAAAGTCTCCAGTACGCGTAGGAGAGCCTCCTGGGTGAAGTTGTGCGCCTGTATCGTTGCCCATGTCTTGGGGCCATTGTGCTTGCCGGCAACCTCGTGGTGATGGGCGTATGTGGCCAAGGTGCTAGTGTGGTGTGTGACCTCCGCTAGTTTGGTGTGGGGGGTGGCAAGGTCCGTAAGCTTGAACCCCCACGTGTCCGCGAACTGGGTGCGGAACTCCTCGTGAGCCTCCTGCCATGGAAAGCACGGGCCCATCATGGCCTCCAGAATGTCACCTGTGGCCTCAGGATACGGGAAGGGCCAGAGTGTGGCGCTGGGCTCGCGTAGCTGCAGCATCATGACCACCAGCAGCACTCTGAGCGCGGGGGGGTTGAGGGGCTGTTTGTCGTCCCCTGCTAGTGTCTGCGTTAAATCAGCGTCGCTCTTATCGGGCTGGAGCAGGGCATCCAGATTCTCCATTCCTGGGTGCTCCCTGTGACGTCTGCGCCGGCAGGTGGAGCTGCTCCAGGCCGCGGGAAACTGTGGGAGCGTGCCCTTGGGGGTGCAGCGTCTGGAGGCCTTGGGGCGGCCGTTGCACCCGACCTTGTGGGGCAGCGGTGGGAGAGACTCGAAGGCGACGCCCAGCTGCTCGTCGAACCACGGCGTGCCCAGTCCAAGAAACCAAACCAGGGCAGCCCACGTGCGGTTGTACACGAAGTTGCTAGCGTCAATTCCAACCTCCACGTCCAAGCAATAGCCAAGGTGACTCCAGGCTTTCCTGTCCAAGCTGCCGGGCTGCCTGGGAGTGGCCCCCATTTGCCACTGGGGGGGGTGCAGTCCGGACACGCTGTAAAGAAGGATGGCCATCATAAGGTCATCCACCAACTTCTTTAAGCTGTCCGAGAGAGCGGCACTCAACTTTATCCCACGAGAACTGGGGATCGAGCGGTGCGGCGATGCGGTCTGCAAGCCTGCTCTCCATTCTAGTCTTGGCCTTCTTGATGGCGTCGTCCAGGCCCTTTACGCTGTCGTCTCCTGTGTGTGTGGGGGCAGCGGGAATCCATGACTCCAGGTCAGAGATGGGGTCGAACTCCTGGTCCGTGTGCAGCGTGGTTCTGCTGCCCAGGTTGTCTCCCTGAAAGCGGACCCATAGCTTGGCCATCCTCCCGCACTCGGAAAGCTCCCTAAGGTGTGCTCCGGTGGCAGTGCTGAACATCCTTCCATCCCCGATTATGACCACGTTGGAGGTGGCCCGTGTGATGGCGACGTTCACCCTGTTGGGGTTGTCCATAAAGCCCCAGTCGTGCCAGAAGTTGGAGCGTGTGGTGAGGTAGATCACTACGTCAGCCTCCCCACCTTGGCTCGAGTCAATGGTGGAAATGGTGAGTCTGTCGTTGGCGAGGTACTCCTCCGCAACCTGACGTAGCCCTTGAAATCGTAAGCCAATTCCATTGAGGGGGGAACTCCATTGCTCGAAAACGCTTTCGTACCCTTTGTGGTCACCTGCGCGCGCGGGGGGGATAGAGGTGCAATCGTTTGCTCTGATCGTCTCACCTTTGCCAGCCCCTTTCCCCCTGGAGTTGGGCTGCACCAGGATGCCGCTGATGCTGCGCCCTGACTGTGGCCAGCCGTTCTCGAGTACCGCACACTGTGATTGATGGCCAACCACCACGAGGACTGTGGTCCCTTTCTCCATGGCCGGCCGCAGCGCACGTACGATGTCCACAGTCTGCGCAGCCTCTGGGAGATTAGCGAACCCTGCATGGAGGTTGGACGAGACCTCGACCGAGGGGTTGTCGACCAGGAGGAACCGATGCCTCTCCTCCTGGGGCTGTGTAGGGGGCTGCAGGTCTCTCAGAAGGTCCTCCAGGTCCTGCGGGGTGGTCTTGGTAGCCTTGGCCAGTTTGTTGAGCCGAGCGCTGTCCCAGGGCAGAATCTGCTGCCACGGTGACCCCATCACCAGCGGCCTTTGTCTGAGGGGGTCGGTGAGGCCAGTCTTGATCGCCTTGTTGTAGAAGACCACGTTGGGCCAGGAAAACAGGAGGGGGTGCATGCGGTAGCAGAGGGTCAGTTGCACCACCGCAGTGGTGTCCCCCCCCAGCGCGTTGTGCAGTCGGTCGAAGATCGAGAGACACAGCCCGCGGCCGGCCGCCTTCCTGGAGAGGACGGTAGGGGGGAGTTGCTTTGGATCGCCGATTAGCAATAGGTGCCCGCCAGAGCGTATGACGCTCACTAGGGACATTGCGGCCATCAGCTCGTGTGCCTGTCCTGCCTCGTCGATTATGAGCAGGGCAACGGGGGAGGCGAACTTGAGGGATTCTGCCGCTTCGTGTGTCGCAATGATCATCTTGGCACCCCTCAACAACTGCGCTCGGAAGGTGGTGAGTTCCTTGGAAGGACCACTCAGGTGGGGGTGGCGGTCGTGCGTTCTGTAGAAGTGTCCCTCGGGTGTGAGGTGGGAGAGCTTGGGTGCAACCCGCGTGCCCTTTGCCAACCTGACGCGCCTGTTGGGGAAACAGGTATCGGGCGCCGACCTGCCACCTTCGCACGCCTCCCCATAGGCCGATAGCGGGCTGGCCGGCGGCTGTGTTTGACCCAGCCGAGAGGGCCACTGCCTGACCCGTGGGGAGCGAGCCTGCCCAGGCGTCCATCGTGGCCACTGAGAACAATGTTTTACCAGTCCCTGGGGGCCCGTGAACCACTGTGACATGGTGACGTGTGGTGGCGACCAGGGCTTTGCTAGCGTCCGCGTTGAGCCGATGTCGAAGAGCGGCGTCGTCCAGGTTGGAAATGGGGGGAAGGTTCCTGACCCGCTGGAGCACCTGTCCCACAGCGCTCTCAACCTCGTCGTCAGTGAAAGGGGAATCGGGGGACCCCTCACACTGCTGTGTCCCGTGTGTTGCGTCGTCCGTCTCGCCTGCGGGGGGGATGCGAACCTTGGCCTCGATGGTGGCTCTTGCCCTGGAAAGAAGGGAGCTGCTGCCCTTCCTGGTTTTCTCCACTTCATTCGCACGCGTCCTGTCCTTCTTGTCGATGGCGCGGAGGTTGAGTAGGAAGGTGAGGACGTCGAGCGGTGCGCCCACCAGGTCGTCTGGATCCTGCTGCAACTTGTAGATATCACTGACGGCGTCGTATATTCGCCAGTACTGCAACTTATATGGAGCCTTGTCCAACCGATACACAACGTCGCCCTCCTTGCCAGCCTTCTCGTTCACGCCGTCTGAGAGTAGCTCCTCGGCCTGGCTGGTGTCGCACCATGCCATGGCTTGGTTGGGGGGTACTTGGATCCAGCCGTTAGTTTGAGGACGTCGCACTCGTTGCGGGGAATGGTGCCCCCGAGGTCCGGTGGCCACACGAGCTTGAGGGTGGCGATCTGGTCCTCCGTCGGGCCGGTGAGACTGAGCAGCAATGTGCGTGACTGAGCGTCTATCCCACCTTCCACTCCTCGTAGCATCAGCTTGAACTCGACTGGCCAATGTAGGTGTAACGGCAGCTTCCCTTCCTGCGGGGGGAAAGCGTTGCGTAGGTTGTACTTGTCCAGAATGAGGCAGGAGGGCCGCTCGCTGATGGGGGTGACAGCCACCTCCAGGGCACAGCTCTTTGTGCGCGCCAACTCTGTCCTGGTCTTTGCGGAGCCATCCCACACTGTCTCAGCGGCTGCCATGTGCTCGGTCCAGGCTAGCCTGCAGAGAGTGTTGCCCCTTTGTCGCAGATCTTGCTCCCAGTGTTTTGGCAGGTTGACTGCGTCGGGGACCGCGCCAAGGAGGGTGTGGAGGCAGAATTGCGCGCCTGGGCTGTCCTCGGGTATGTTAAACAGCCGTATGACGGCCTTGGCCGCCTTGTCTGCAGGGGAATCAGGTGTTAGGCTGGTCCGGAGGGGAGCGTCGCCTGCCCAGCTGTTCTCGTCCGCCAGAGGCTGTCCTGCGCGGTCCACTGGGTCCAACGACGAAGCCCTACTGGAACCAGCGCGTCTCTCCCTCTGATTCGGTGCTGCGTATAGCCTGCCTGCTGCGGCTGGGTTGGGGGGGAGCAGGTCGGTGCTCCCCCACGCCCCTGAAGTGCGTCCCGCGCTGACCCTCCAACCGTAACGGCATAGGCTGGAGGGGCGGAGGTCTGCTGAGTGCACAGTGTCGGTGGAAATGGTGAAATCGAACGCGTCGTCGCGGTAGGGGAAGTTGACTGGTGCGTAGTCCCAGTCCTCTGGAAAGGACCAGCCTGGGATATGCGCACAGCTGCCGTCCTTGGCTGTGCCGGGCAGTTCCCAGCCTGGCCACTTTGGTCTTTCAATATGGAGCCCTGTCACGCAGTCCAAGGTCGATCCCCGGGTCCTGGCCCAGAGGTTGCCCTGCCCAGTGTGCGATCTGGGGTCCGGCCAGCCTGTGCCCCTCTGCTTCGCGGCCTCGTCGTAGTGGTCCCCACCCAATATGTGCTCTTTGCCGGCGCAGAGCTTCTGGCAGATCTCGCATCGCCAGCACCACTCGTGGTTGAAGTACGCCCACCTGAGCCATGGGCATTCCCTGGCGCTGAGGGGTAGGGGGGGACCTTCCGCGGTTGGGCCATCCTCGCAGTGCTGGAAGGGGGAAGGCCATCTGTTCGAGGGCCCGTTGTTGCACTTCCGTTTCTTCACCATACAGCTGGCGCGTAGGGGGGAAATGCAGCCGATAGCTGCGTCACTGGTAGAAATGCGCGCGTGGGGGGAACTTGAGCCAGCGCAGCGGAACTCAGATGCTGCGGCGATCACGCACGTCGATCGGCACGGAGCGGGCCAGAGTGGGGGGCAGGGGGGGTTCATGAGTAGGTGAGCAGCTTCCGCTGCAGCGATGGGGTCACAGAGGTTGACTTCCCGAACGTCGATGCCGGGAAAGTATGGAGGCGGGGAGGGGGTGTTGCCATTCCACTGTATGTGAGATGTGACAGCGGAAACGCCCTCCCTGCGGAAGGAGTTCGCCCAGTAGACCCCAATGGTGGCCAAGCTATCAGCTGCTTTGTTCAACCCGCGCCTAACAGCCTGCCACGTGAGGACCCAACCAGCGCCCTCGACCTGCCCTAAGGCGTCCTCCATCTGCTGTGCCAGGTGTAGCCTACGGTACCTGGCAGTGCCAGCCCCATACCTCACAGCAGCAAGGTTGTCGCCCACAATACGGGCCGTGCGGGTAGGGCTGTCAATGTGGGGAAGCAGTGCTAGTCCTGCTCGGCAGCCTGCTACCTCGGCCATTTGGGCGTTGTCACAATCCAGGAGAGCAACAATGGCTATGGCGAGCACCTGGGGTGCCCCGGTGTTGGGGTTGTGATGTCAGAGGATAGCTCCGGCGCCCGACACTTTTCCGGCGCTCCCGAGGGTTCTCGCCCCTCCGTCGAAGGTGACCTCGTAAGGCCATTGGGTGGAGTCGGAGTCGGGGAAAGGGGAGTCACGAACCGTGATCTCGTCACCGGGCTCGAGTCTAGAGTTGGCCGTAAGAGTGGTGGTGTGGAGCCTGCGCTCCCGGCAGTAGTTGGACGACCAGTAGGCAGTGGGGAAGTTGTCGGTCCTTGGGCAAGGAAACCAGCTTCTGCCTGGAGGCATCCAAGCAGCCCGCGTGTGCGGGGACTGCAATACCACGATTCTATCCTCTGGCTCATGGTGCCTGGTGACCACCGGGAGTCTGCGAATCTCTCCTCCTGCCCTGCCCGCGTGTCGCTGTGAGTGGGGCCTCGCAGCACCACAGACCGACCCAGCTGGGACGGGGCAGGGGTTGCACGTGCGACATGCGTCCCTCAGGACCGTCCACACTGCAGTCTCGTTGGGACCGTTGACCCTTGGGGGCTCATCGCCTCTGAGCTCTTCATCCTCGCTCTCTTCATGATAATCATCGTCGGGGGTAGCCAACCCCCGCATGATGAGTCTGGCGGGTCGCCTGCTTCAAGAGGGGAGGCTGTGAGGTTGACGCAATACCTGAAGGAGGTCTGGTGTAGAATCTTGGAGAGTAATGGCTGGTGCTCGCCTTCGCTGGTGATGGCTTGGGCGAGGGTCGCTGGGTCGTCTGGGCCCCGTATGGTGTGCCAGACTAGGGCAGCTGCTGGGCACCAGTGCCAGACATGCTCCGTGGTCGCCTCGCCCATCCCACAGAGCGGGCGGCGCCCATAGGGTCCGACTCTGACAGGTGGCCGAAGCTGCCCACCCGCATTTGCGTATGTGACAGCATGCCCCCTGAGAGGGAGTGGTAGCACCTCGGGGGGTAAGGTTTGCCAGAGGGCGAAGGTGTGCGGGCCAGCGCCAACGCACCTTGCACACCAGGCCGCTCCCTCGTCGTTCGGCCCGGCAGTGATCCACACTCTGTTGGCCGGCGCCCCGCAGGTGCACCTGTGGGGGATTCTTTCGCCGTCACCCCGGCGTCTTGCCGAACCGGGGAGGCCGTTGCAAAGGATCCTCATCGCGGGGTGCGCCGCCGTGATGGTGGGCAATGGCGAAGCAATTGCCACTCCTCCCCTCTGGAGGGCTGCCATCTTCTTCCTTGGCTGGTATTCTGGAGCCATACAGTGAGGTGTCGGCTATTCATTTGGGCCCAGGCTGCAGTGTAGGTGATCCTGCCGAAGCGTTTGCCCTCCAATAGGTGGGGCTGCTGTTCAGCGAGGAGCAAGGTCCGTGCGGCCTTTCGTTCGGTGATCATCTTCGGACGCAGGGGAACTGCCTCGGGCGTCCGTGCTGCGCGGTCTCCCCATGTCAGCAGCTTGTTCCATCTGATGCTCGCTCGTTTCCGAACGGTACTGGGGCCCCAGAAGTCGTTGAGGGCGAATGCTCTAGCGGAGACCGCGCGAGCCGTCGCAACTGGGCACCTGAGGGCGCCCTGTACTTGGAAGCGGATGCCAAGTCCGGTCAGTGCGAAGTCTGGGACCCAGGATGCCCTCTCCAGCCCAAGAGCCGTCCTCAGCTGGGCTAGTAGCTCGCGCTCCTGTACCATGTCGGGGGGGCATAGTGCGCTGCATAGGGGGCCAGGGAGATCAGGTAGGCGTTCCAAGCGGCAGCCGTACGGGATGGCGACATCTTGGCAAGGTGCAGCGCGAGGGCTCTCTCCCTAATTTTGGGAAAGGGGCGGTTCCACGTGCCCTTGCAGGGGGCCTCCTCTTGTTCCTTGGTGAGTCCCCCGTTTTGTGGGGGGGCGTCGCCTTCTGCCGCGCGGGATACCACCACTGCCCCCAAGTAGGGCCATTGATCTCTAACCGCTGAGACTCCAAAGGGGGTGTGTTCCATAAGGGTGCGCCACCATTCTTGCTTGCCTGCTGGGACGAGTGCTGTTTTGAAGGTGCAGTTGCAGCCGTGTTGATAGGGCGAACATCGGATCGGCCCCCGGTTGCCAGCATGTCCTTCCACGAGCGCCTTGATCAAGTTTCCTGGTAGCCCTGAGATCAGCACGTCGTCCCCGTCCTGCTCGTAGTGAACCGGTACCTCTTCCAACGCGGCACGGAAGGTGGGGGAGTCCTCGGTGCGTATACCTCTGCATTTGTGTGCCTCAAGCAGGAGGCCGGCGGCCTTGGCAGCCCAGGGGAGGGCGATGGCGGCGCGTAGCGTCTGCCTCGTTGTGCTGAGCAGGGCGGCGAGGTCGTCCACGTAGGTCGGGTCGTCGTCCCCAGTGATGGACGAGATACCGGCGATGAGTGGGTCGTACCCCAGGCTCCACAGGAGGGGGGAGGCGGTTCCCCCCATGCCCACAGACCTCAGCAGGCGTCGTTCGGGGCCTTTGTGTTTCCCTTTGCATGTCATGACCCGTCGCTCCGATACCAAGGAGTTGAGTGAGTGCAGCAGCCACGAGGGGAGTTCCCATCTCCGGAGGAGACTGTCCATCCATTGGAGTGATATCCGCTCGAAGGCTTTATTCTGGTCGCAGAAGATTGCCGCTGTACCCGGGGCGTCACCCACCTCAGACGCGGCCTGCTCGACAAAGTCCTCAACAATTGCTGCGTGCTGCCCGAGAAGCGCAGCCCATCCAGGGCCTGGCGCCTCTGGTGGCTTGGGGGGAGAGCTCAAGTGCTGGGTGACCTAGGTAATGTTGGGCCCGCATTGGCCACCCCGCTTGGCAGCCTGGTTTGGGCTCAGAAGTGGCTCGACGACTGGGCCGAGGAGGTCGGCCAGGGATGCGCCGTACAGCCGTCGAATGCATGTGGGGAGCTGCAACGGCCTCATGCCGTTGGGGCCTTCTGCGCCAGGCTTCTTCCGTATTCATACCAAGAGATCCACGGAAAGCCCTAGCACTTCCTCGATGAGTGATGGGTTGAGGTCGGCTGCGTACCAGGCTTGGGCAATGAGGCAGCCGACGAACCTCGCCCCGGGGTGGTACGCCTCATAGGGTATCCCATCCACCCCCGGTGCGCTCCCGCAGGGTGTGAGGACGGTAGACGCGAACTTGGCCCACCTGGGTCTGGGACTGTCGGGGATGTCGACCCCAGGGTGTCCTTGGAAGTAGTGGTCAAGGAGCCTGCCCGCTGAACCCGGTAGGGGGGGGGGCGGAGCTCCATATTTCACTGCGACTGTTCCATAGGACGTTGTCAATCTGGTTGGGCCTGTCATGCCATGTGCCGTTGCAGTCCCTGACGCCCAGGATGGCGTGGGTCTTCTTGTATATCTCCCGCCCAGTTCTGTAGTGGGCCGCAAGGGGGGAACGTTCGGCTCCTGGGCCTCTTTGTGCAGGGGTAAGTCGGGCCGCCCTTCTCTGAGTGACCTCGGCATCCCAGGTTCTGAACCAACGACCCGCATCCTCTGGGGAGAGGTCCTGCCCGTCCCATCCGTGCTCGTATAACCAGGCCGCAAGGGCCCCCACGGGGCGCGTCGCCTCTTGCTTTTGGTTGGCCGTCGCGAGCAGCAGGCCTGGGGAAGTTCGCGCCCTGTGGGACCTCCACTTCGTCCACCAGTCGTGCAAAGCCGAGGAGAGGGCGTGCCTGCCGAACCTCATTACGGTGGGAAGGATGGGAGGGGGGGGATCGTCAGCACGAGGCTCGCTCGGCACGTGTTGTGTCGAGTCGGAGGGATCGCGGGAGGGGTCACCATCGTCGTTTTCCGGGTGTTGATCGGGAAATCCCCCTGGGCGTGCGGGCCTAATCCAATCGGTGGGTTGAATCAGGCCACTTAGGATGACGGGCGGTACTCCGAACAAGCGCTCAAGGTGAGCGTAAAGTTGCCGGAGTTCCACGTGCGCCGCAGTAGGAAGGCTCCTGAGGTCTCCGGCTTTCATGGTGTCATCCCTTCTGGCTCTCTTTGCGCCCTGAGGTTCGAGCGATATGAGGGCGTGGTCTGACAGCGTGAGTCTCCACGACTTCCGAGGCTCGTATGCGTATATGTGGCTGACTGGGCAGGCACACGTGTCAATCTGGGACTCGGTATCTTTGTCGATTCTGGTGGGGCCATGCATGTGGACCGCAGTCGAGCCAGAGCTGGTCAGAATGTCCCTGAGGAGGGCGGCTGCCTCCACCTCTCCGTCTCTTGGATGATCGATCTGTAGGTTGACATCGCCTCCCCAGTATGTGTCGAGGTGCTCCACATGCTCCGCTGCAGAGGCTATGTCGACTAGGGTCTCCTCCTTCCTGGTAGGGGGCAGATGCACTGAGACCAGGCGAATCCGTCTTTCGCCCTGTTGAACAATGGCCGCGACTGCGCAGCCTGGAACCATGTCCTGCTGTTCTAAGAGGGGAGTCCCGTGCGGGGGGATGATGCCCACTCCTCCAGCAAGGCCTCCGGTGGGGCCGAGGAGGCCAGGAGGGGCTACAATCGTCCTAGCTGGAAACATTGTCTTCCGCACTTCGGTCTCATGCTCGGACCAGTGTGTCTCTTGAATGAGAGCAATCCTGTTGTTCATCGTGACTTGCGTCAACAGGGCATGTTTGACCTGGTTCTTGCTGGCAGTGCAGCTTCTGAAGTATCTTACGTTCCAGCAGCTAAACCTGGGAAGGCTGCCCCGGGGGGTGGCGTTGAGTGCTTGTATCACGTCGTCGAGCGTGCGTCTACCGCACATGCTGTCCCATGTTGGTTGCGTCCAGGGTTCTGGGCGTAGGAGTGACCAGAGGCTTCTTGGTCTGCGTATTTTGTGTTGGCAACTGGCTTCGAGCGCTTCGTTAAGGGCACGTCGTGCCTGCGCCCAGGCGAGCGCGCGCATCCCCGGCGCCAGAACGTGACGGGGGGGGGCCCCAGCGCCCTGTGGAGCGTGTTGGGGCCCCATAATGGAGTCTAGGGGCGTTCCGACTCAGGAAGTAGGGCCTCCTCGCGCCTCATTTGTTCTACGATGTCGTCTGGGAAAGGGTGATTTCTGAGCTGTGCCCATGGACATTGCCTCCCTGCGTATGTACGTGCTGCAGCCCATGCCTTAGCTATCTGGGCGCCTGTCGGTGCGGGGGAGCAGGCTGTCATTTGTTGCTCCCCCGCGCTCCAGCCCCGTATTGCGGTGACTATTCTGCGCTGTAGGCAGCGGGGGTCGAAGTGTATGCCGACTGCATCGTAGAGAGCCCTGTCGTTCAGTCCGAGCCCCCTGTAGTATCCCGCTAAGCCTATGGCCCTTGCTCTTTCGCCCGCATTTGGGGGCCTGAGACCGTGGGTCCTACCCTCTTTGACTAGCCATCTCCCCCACGCCTTGACCTTTTCTTCCGCGGCCGGGCTCTCCCTTTCTTTGCCCGACATGACTAGTCCGAGGCCCTCTGTGCACCCTGGAAATCGCTGCTCTGCGCCGCACTCATCGAATACTTGCCTCGCGCCTTGCCTCAGATCTGACGGATTCCGTAGGAACCACCTGTAGCTGCTATCCTCGTTGTATAGGAGGCAGAGGAGGTGGGTCTGGTAGCTAACGGGCAGGATGGCGTCGGGATCCTCCTGGGCTGTCCTGGATTGTGTCCACGTGGGGATTCGGCCGTCGGGCCTGTATGCCCATCTGGGCTCCCAAGGGCTGGGTAGCCTGTCGTAGACTATGGTGCTGGAGGGGGGGGGGGGGGGAATTGGCTATCCATAGTCTCTCCCTTGGACTGGCCACGTGGTCTCCAGCGTTCATTCAGACTACCCATTCCGGGCTAAATTCCCCCATGGTGGTCCTCATAGCGTCTCGGTGCGCTGACTGCATGGAGGCGACGCTCTCGACAGGGAAAAGTATGGAGATGTCTGGTCTCCTTTTGTTCGCGAGGTACTATGCCGTGGGGATGGCGAAGAAGTGGGAGGACTGTGCTCCCGCCAGGCCGCCCCTGCCAGCATGCGGGCCCGCAGCCGAGAGGTTGTTACACGGGGGTCCCGCCACTATTAGGAGAGTGCTACCTTACTCGAGGGAGTCAAGGTGCTTCTCCCAAGGGGATCTATTGTCGTGGGGGTCTTTCCGCCTGAACAGGTCCCACACGTCTTCGGCTATTTGTCTGTGCTGGGGGCCTCCGTCCGGGGGGTCTGGCGCGCTTGCCCACCTGCGCGCCACTGCCTCAGCTGCCGACCTGTTGTGCTCTACGAGTACGGATGTACGGAATTTGCTCACTGCGTCTACTTTCCGTGCTAGGTCCCCTACCGCGAGCCTGGCGATGCCCCAGCCGTCGAATAGAGACGCCAGGTGTAGGGGGGGAATCCCGCCAGACCGGGATTGCTGTGCTGTGCGCTCGCCTGCACTCACCCTCTGTTCCTGCTGTGTGAAGTCTCGTTCCGCCGCCTCCTGAACGTGCAGCCTGCCCGTGATGTCGTCGGCTGTTTGCCCTGGTTCTAACTGGGCGGTGCCTTGCTCGTGCAGGGAATCAAGTGCCTTCCTGATGGTGCTGTTGTCCAGTCCAGCTACCTGATAGGAGGCAAGTACCTGGTTGGGCGGGGCCACTGGGACGAAGCCGGTTTCGCTGTCCCTGTGCTGCGACCAAACATGTTGAAGGACGTCGATCGGTTCAGGGGCTGCAGTGGGTTCCCTGGGAGCGGGGGGGTAGAGTCTCGCTCTCGCCCTTCTGGTTCCAGCTCCTGCTCCTTGCCGCTCGGCTGCGGTGCGCGCACGCCCCCTTCCGAGTCGCGTCTGTGTCAGCGGTGCCGATTGGGTTTCCCACATCGTTAACAGGGTCCGAGGGTTGCCTCCTGTCCTCCTTGGCGCCCCTGTCCTTGCCCTGCGTCTTCGCCTGACTTCCTGTTGGTCTGTGTGCGGTGTCTGTCTGCTCCGGCTTCTGCTCTGTAGCCGTACCGGGCCCCTCCGCGTCCTGCTTCTGCCCTGTCGCTCGATCTCATCAGGGGGATAGTGCTGTGCCGCAGCTCCTTCGGCTGCGGTGTCCCCTGCCTGTCGTTCCTCGGCGTCCCATCTCCTCTGTTGGGAAGTTGGGGGTGGTGGTGTCTCGGCTGCCTGCGGGGGTTTTACAGCTGGGACCCCTTGGGGTGGTTCCCCTCGGCGGTTGGGCCAGGTGGGGTCGACCGTCCTCAGCCTGCCGTGGCCGGAGCTGGGGCTGCTACCGGCGGCCGCGGAGAGCATCTCTCCCAGGACCGTCTCAGCAAGGGGGGAGAAAGGGCAGACGGGTCCGCCAGCGTCGGGGCTCCTGCCTGTTGCGCCTTGTAGGTGTGCGCGTGCGTCGTCACCCGTAAGGGCCGCACTTCTTGATATCACGTTCCTTCCATTGGGGTTCCTTGTGCCAACTGGTGGGTGGCGTGCCCAGAACGCCTTGAAGGGGGCGATCAGTCTGTGCGAGATAGATGCCCTGGTGAACACTTGTCGTAATTGCTTCTCAAGCTGCAACATACACGTGCCCCAGGCTATGGCACTTAGTACTGTCCCCCATTTCGCTTCGTCTGTGCATCCCAGCCCGGTCCATTGGGTCGGAGGGCCGAGGGTGCGGAGCGTCTCCGCCGCGCTGCCGAGGAGTTGCTCCCATTGGCGCTTCATGCAAGACGGCAGGTGTGTGCTGGCTCTGGGGGTATCGCCTGTCCCGAGCGGGTCTCCGTTTGGTGTTCGGGCGACGCCGTCTGGGGGAGGCCTTGTTCTCCCTGTTTGTGCCTGCGGTGCTCCTTCTGCTGGGGCCTCGCCAGCTGGTTCCTGCAGGGCAGGGTCGCCCCCTTCAGCGTTACCTGTAGGGGGGTTTCTGTCCGTCTGGGGGGCCGGCGTCGCTGACGCCGGGTGTGTGTTCCCTGCCTCCCTTCGCTGAGGGGCCGTGTGCTGCGGGCATTGCCCTTGCTGGTGTTGCGCTCCCGTCAGTGCTCCAGCCTGTGGTGGGGCGTGAGGTTGCGGGCTCTGCTGACCTGCGTGCTCTGTCCCGTGGCGGCTGCCCTCATTCTTCTGGTTGGGGGTACTTGTCGCCCCCGTGCCTGAGGAGGCGCTGGCGCGGGCGTCTCCTGGAGATGCCGACGGAGTGGCGTTGCCTTCGCCGATGCCTTTCCCTCCTCGGTGCCTAGATTATTTTTTGGGGTCCTCCGTGGCCTGGGCGCTCGTCCTGGATCGTGCCGCAGTCTATCCTGGCTGGCGGCCCTTCGGAGCCTCTCGTCTAGGGCTTGGATTCCTTCGAGCGTACCTGAGGCCATCCTGTGCGCTGTGTCACTGTCAACGTCTGCTTCTCTGCTCCCTCCAGCCAAGGGTGGTGGGCAGTGTATGTGGGGTCTGGTTCTGGGGAGAGCCATTGCGCGAAGGGGAGCTGTCTGGTGACCTCCTCCTTGATTCTACGCTCCCTGATGAGCTGGCGGAGGTGGCCCCTGTCCAACGTGGCCGGGTCCGTCAGCTGAAGGATCCAGATCGCCGCAAAGGGGTCCCAGTTATATCTTCTGATGGGTCTGCCCTCCTCCTGCCGTCTTTGCTCCAATACCAGTCTGGTTTGTATGCTTCTTGCCAGGTCGTGAATGCTATGCTCGTCAATGCACGCCTGGAGCCGGCCGAGCATGTCTTATGCGCACGTTGCGGCATCGCTTTCTGCTCTGACCAAGGTGCCTCCTGCCTGGATCCTGTGGCGGGTCTTGTAAGTGAGCACCTCTGCGAGGGGGGGTACGTTCTCGGGCGAGCCGGGCCTGGAGGTGACTCCAGGGCAGCGTGTCTTCTTGGTGGTATGGTAGTGCTGCGAGGTTGGCTGGTGCCAATCCCTAGCTCTTCGGGAGTCGGTGCCGGTGTTGGCGTGGCATCCAGCTCTGCTAGATGCACAGGTCCGTGTAGCAACTGAATGGTTACCCTCATCTGCGGGCGGTCGGCGCCTCTGTAGGCTGCTCTCAGATAAGCCTCAGCTGGTAGGGCGATGGTGACCCACATGGGAGTCGACGTATATAGGTGGCCATACTCCCCGCAGGTGATGATGGATATTGCCCCTCCTGTCGCCACTGCTGCTGAGAGGTGTTCTCCTGGGTGGAGTATGGTGCTGTAGCCTCGCAGTCCATCTCTGTTCTCCGTGGTCACCCTCCTGGTGGGGAGCGGCCCGCTCATGGTGCTGTCCACCTCGCGTAGCCATTCCTCGTGGTTGTCTGGGGGTGGGGCTCTTACCAGACTGGCTCTTTCCCTACTGTCAGCTCCCTCTCGGAGTGGCCGCGCTCTGGTGTGTAACCTTCCTCCTGCGGAGCCAGTCGAGGCCGAGAACATCCTTAACCTGGTGTGGCTGGGGACCCACGGGTCCGGACGCATTGGCCGCGGACGGGGGGGGCCGATCTGCCTTCCCTGCTTGTCAAACTTAGTGGCCTCCAATTTCTGCGGCTGTGCTGCCCTTCTGGGGGCCTGCCGAACTGCTTCCTCGGCAATGTGCTCTGTCTGGGCCCTGTGTGTTCCCGTATCCCCTCTGATCTGCTCCCTTGAGGGGGTGGCCGGGAATATCCTTACTACTTGCGACCCCACTGCGATGCAGCTAGTCCCGCAGAAGGCTGCCGACATGCTGGCAGCGGCACTCAGACGGATCCTTATCTGCGTCATGTGGGTGTACTCGCCTGTGTCTGGGAACCGGGCAAACACCGTGGAGATCTGCTCGACCGTCCCAGAGCCTATTGTGGCCTCTACTGCACCCATGATCTCTTGACGACTGGTCTGTCCAAGGTCTGCGAGGTTCCATCGGAGGTGGTGGCCTTCCTCCGGGTCGGTGAGTCTGATGAATGATGGGCCGCCGTCCCAGCCCCCTTCCATGAATATCCTTCGGGGGCAGCGCGCAGGGGGGCCGCTTGCCGGTCCGAATGCCCGGGGGGGCTTCTCTTTGAGGTGCCTTAGTATGGGAGCAGCTACCCAATCGGGGGTCTTCAGTAAGAGGATTCCTCCCCCCTTAAGGCCAGCTCTATATCCTAGAGCTGCCGCCGCTTCTGCGGCCGTTGTCAGGGCGATGCACGTTGCGGCAGATGAGATTGGGATGTGCACGGAGTCGGTCGCCTCGCTGGACCTCCAGGTGCTTCCCTTGCAGTTGGTCGCCAAGGCGGTTTGTGCCTCGACCTGGGCGGCCTCTATGTGTGAGTCGCCTGGGGTCTGGCCTTGCATCGTCCTGTCATGAGGGCACCTGACCACGTGGTGGTATAGTGGCTCTAGGCCCTCTCTTAGGAGTGTCTCATCCCTGGGTAGGGGTATCCTGGTGGTGGCCCACTCGACGCCTGCGGGCGCCTGCTCCAAGTCTTCTAACGTTTGCCTCCACCTTAGAATCTGGGCCACCACGGCATCATTGCTTTGCTCTGGCGCAAGTATATTCAGCGCGTCGCTGATGTCCACGCTGTGTACTACCACAGAGGGTGGGATCACCGTTCTTTGGGGGTTGCCTGCTATGTCGAACTGTACTGCTACTAGCTGCGCCAGAGGGGTGGTGGTGCGTCCTGTTAACACCGGGTTTCCTATAGGGAGCAGGTGTGTGCTCATACTGGTGGCGCGGTATCCCCACTGTGCGCTGGCGATCGCGATGAGTTCCGTTGGGTCGGGGCCTCCCGGCGTTGGGACCCCTGCCCTGTTAGGGCCATGATCTTGCATGGGCCCGATCCAGAGGCAGCCGCTGCCAGCGCCGCCTGCAGTTGGGAAGCGTTGGCGTCTGCAATAATGATCGTGGGGGTAGGGTGTCTCTCTTCTTGGGCCGTACTGGTGTTCACCAGCTCTTCTACCTGTTCATAGGCGCTGGGGCCGAGCATCCTTATTGCAGTGTCCGTGCCGTCCGCGTGCCTGTCCCCTATTAGCGGTTCTCTAGTGATGACTAGTTCCGCCCTCAGCTCCTTGACCGCTGCCATGAGCGGGGGTGCTGGGAAGGCCGGTAGTCCCTTCTTCTTGGTTCCTCCTTGTGGATGTCTGGCTAGGATGGCGGACCATCTGCTCTGGGTAATAATCGGGGTCGACCTAATCCTGTCTTGCCTGGATGGGGGAGCCGGTGTGCTACTGCTCCCTTGTTCCTCTTCGTCGGCGTGGTCGGAGGGTGGAGTCGAATTGTCATGATCGTGGTCGGTCTTATCGTCCACGTCCATTCCTTCTGGTTGAGCTGGGGGCCTTCTGCTGTTTGCCACGTGCTCTTGGATTCTCTGCATGTCCCTGACTGTGATGTAAGTGTTCGGTCTCCGTATTGCCATCAGGTCGGCCCTTAAGTAGTCAAGCTCCGTTGCCAGTGCTGCTGTCGAGGCTGCTAGTTCGCCGTATGTGATGTGGGGCCTTATTGGGGCCAGTATTCCGTCTCTCAACTACAGCGTTGTTTGTGCCTCATCAGGGGGGGTGCCCTGGTGGCAACGCTGCGACGCTGCCTCTGTCGTTGGCTCTGCAATACGGGCAACGAATGGGCATGGTGCTCCCCCCCTCCCTGAAAACCCCTGGCTGGCTGAGTCTCCGTTGCTCAAGGCACTGCCTGTGGAACCGATGCCCGCATGGGCCTAGGACTTCAATCACTCCTCGGAGCTCTCCAGTGCAGATGGTACATCTTTGCTCCCCTTCCCTGGTGTCCGATGCTGGCATTTGCTCCGGCTGGCCTACTCGTAGGGCCTCCTCAGCGTCCCCGGGTGGGTCGGATGAGTTGGCAATGGCTGCGCCTATGCTTTCCATGAGCAGACGTGTTGTGGTGACCGCATCTTCCTCCCGTTAGACACGCCTTGAGCCCGGCGGTGTTCGCGAGGAGGCGTATTTGCTGGGATCCGAATGGGGAGAACGCTCCGGGAGGGTGGTCCCCTCCTTCGCTTAGTATGCGTCTAATGTCTGCGGGGGTGTGGATGTCCGCCATTTGCAGCCACCTGCTGAGGAGCTCGAATGGTCGGTTGTCGATGCTCCGTATCTGAAGTACTGGCCGCAGGAGGGGGATGTAGTGAGGTGCCAGACAGAGCCATATGGCTCTTGACGTTCAATTCACTGGTTCGAGCTGGGCTCTGGTTTCCCTGAGCAGCCCCTCTGCCACTACCTGGGCCTCTGATCCGTTAGTGAGGTGCGGTCTATACACTGCTGCCTGGTCCTGCCTGCAGCTTCGTCGTCTCTCTGAGTCGCGTCTGAGGCGCGTATTAAAGCGTTCAGGGTTTCCCCTCCGCTGAGTGCCTGGGTGGCTGTCCTGTGGCTGCTGCTGGCATGGTTGCCCAATATCTGTCTGATGTCTTCGTGCCAAGGTGTGGTGGTGTTCTGTGCTCTTCCTCCTGTGGGGGAGGTGGGCTGTTGTCCTCCTGCTGTGCTGTTCCTTGTCACGCTGCTCCTCTCCTGCGCCCTGGCGTTCCTCAGGCGGGTGCCGCGGTCCACCGCGTCCCTGTCCGCCGTCAGCATTGCTTCTTGCAGCTGGCCGTGGGGGTCGAGCCATCTCATGATGCTTTCCTGCAGCTGCGAATCTATGTATCCCCCTGGAAGCGGGGCGGCGATTGCACTTCCTGTCTGCTGTGTCAGGCTAGCCGCCGCTACTACAAGTCTGTGGTGGGCTCCTTCAAGTGATGTGACGCCTGCCTGCTGCCATCTTTCGCCCGCGTGTCTGGCTAGGGCGCGGGGGATTCCGGTGGCCTCGAACACTCGTTCTAGTGTTGCCCTTCCATCCCCCGTCGCCGCACCCCAGATGAAGCGGGCGAGGAGTCGGCTCCATGTCATGTTTGGGGGAATGGTGTCGCTCGCCACTTGTGCGCGGATCTCGCGGATCTCCTGTAGTGCACGCCGTGCGTTCCCTTCGCCTCCCGTGGGGGTTTGCGCTGTCGGACTTTGCCTCGGTCTGTGTGATGTGCGTGCTTCGTGCTCCTCCCTTCTCGTGTTCCGCTGTTCGTCCCCTCTGACAACCGGAGCCCCCCTTCCTCGAGCCATCGTCCGAAGGGCGACTGCTCGACGCACCGCCTCCCCGCACGGGCTGCCAGGAGTTAGGCTGTATGCTATGAGCCTTCCGTCGTTCCTGGCGGTCGCCACGATGGCCCTGCAGGCAACCTCGGTTGCTTCTGTCGCCTCGGCGCTCGTGTCCGTTGCCCAGGCCCTGTCCGCTGGGGTGATGGAGAGTGCCCGGTCTATGAACGAGCCTCCTACCTCTCGTCGGAGCCACT
Organism: Prorocentrum cordatum; assembly: GCA_963575745.1. Classification (NCBI taxonomy): domain Eukaryota; class Dinophyceae; order Prorocentrales; family Prorocentraceae; genus Prorocentrum; species Prorocentrum cordatum. The sequence goes on from CAUYUJ010014143.1 coordinate 376,018, forward strand.
CCACGTCCTCGGCCGGGAGCCTCTCAAAGCATTGTCGATACCTTGTCCTCGGATCCTGTGCGCTGCTCGCGGAGTGCGCCGCTGCTGGGGATCGTGCAGGCCTGGTGGCGGTTGGTACTCGCGATAGGCATCCTGGTGCCCAGTTCCGTAGCTGGCTGCCGGAGGGGTGCTCTCCAATGGTGTGCTGGATGTGGGTCATGGCCTCCATGGCCCATCCCATCGGGGCACAGCAGAGTCTGGCCAAGCAGCCTGCCGCTGCACGAACCGCAGGCTCGCCCCATACTCCTGCGCTCACCAGGCAGTCTCCTTCAGCAGCAGGGCGTGTTCCAAATTGTGCCCCCCTGCCGCTATTCGCTGCAATCTCCGTCGCGTAGCACCATGCTGCCAGGAGCTCGGCAATCAGCCATGACGGAGAGTAGTTGGTGGCATCTGGCGGGGGGAAGTGGGCGTCTGTGTGGCTTGCGATGGGTGCGTATCGAGCTCCCATTCTGGCCAGCTGGAAGGTAAGCTTTGTGCCTATAAGATCCAGGGAGCGCCCGGGGGCTTCGAGGTTGCCAGCGCGCGTATCGTCCGTAGGGGCCACCCATGGTGATCCCAACCTGCTGCACGCGATGCAGTTGGGGATGTCCTGTCGCGTGCTCCAGCAGCCGCAGTATCCGCATCTGCCGCTGGGGTGGAAGAAGTTTCCGAACCTTATCATCTGCGAAGTGCTGTTTACAGGCCAGGATCCTGCCGAGTCGGTGTCATCGGGATGTCTGGGTCCGCAGATGTCCGGGCCCCGCGGCCCCGCGCTGGGGATGGCTGGGGAGAACCAACCATCTCGGCCTGCGCCGCACTGTGGCACCGAGAGGACGTCCGCCCCTGTCTCACACTAAGTATTTGCACACCCTGGCCTTGTGTTCTGAATTGGTGTGAGCTGGGCCATTTTCCGTAACGTCTGGTGCGGGGTCGTGCCGCCACCTGGACAGACCGAGTAGAGTGGGGGGGGGGAGGCCCTCTGACGGGCCCCCCGCACTCCGATGTCCGCGTAGAGGGCCGCCTGACGTAGCACATCGGCCTCTGCCTGGGTTGGCTCCTCAAAGTCCTGTGCTTCTGCTTCAATGTCTGGGTCCTGTGATAAGCTTGCGTAGCGGAACGCAAGCGCCTGGACTGGATCCGGACCTACTCCGCCGAGCCTAGCCTCGTGGTCACCAGACCAGCCAGGAGAGATCCAACTGGGCCATTGCCGAAGCGCAGTTGTGGAGGCTTCTTGTGCCTTCCGTTTGCTGCCTCGTGGGGCCAGGGTCTTCCCTGTGCGAACGGTTGCTTCCCCTTGTAGCGGGGGGGCCAGCGTTCCCTGGGGGGTGTCGGCGCCAGCAGAGGTTTGTTAGCTCTACCAGCCTTTCACGCATGGCCTGGCTGCGAGGGGGGTCGCTGGGGATGCTCCTCCATGGCCCATCCCTAGGCTCGTATTGCTCCAGAAGGGCGGATATGGGACCCCCTCTCATGGTGTTCCTGGGGTCCATAACTGTTGGGGCCTGGTCGGGTGAGTCGACATTGCGTGGCGCCCCACGTCTTGGTGGCGGGGGGGGCCCGAGCTGGGGGGGGGAGCGGCCCAGATGCCTGGGGGAGGCGAGATGGGGCTGTCGCGACCCCAAGCGTCTGAGTCGGTGGTGCTGCCATCAGCGTCATCCCAATCGATCATCCCCTCGTTGTTCGGGGGGTCGTCCCTTCCTTCGCCCTCACCTGGAGGGGGCTCCCCTGCGGCCATCCCTGTCCTTGCGGTGTGGCCATTCTCAGCGCCGTGCTGCCCCTCCCCCCCCGCAGGGTTCGCTCTCGGTTCGAATGGCATCGCGGGGGATACCTCGACGTCCTCTATCGCGTCCGTCCTGGGCAGGCTGGCAGGAAATGCTGTAGTAGGATCGTGCGGAGGGGGGGGGTCCTGTCTGGAGAGGCTGCGCTGCGCCCCTCTCTGAGAGTATCTGCTGTGTAGTGTGCCCTCTCGCGCGTGTCATCCTGTGCGGCACTTATTTCTTCTGCAGGGGCAGGGGGGTCCTGCGTCTGGGGGCAGGCGTCGCCAGTGTTCCCACCTCCCAGGCTCCCCTCATGGCTGGGTGGGGGGCCTCGCACCGTGCCTTGAAGTCTCCTCGGGCGTTCGTCTATCTGCATGCCTGTGCTGGTCTCTTCTCCCTGAGAGACGCCACGGTCAGGGATCGTAGCCCCTGCCGTGCCTTCGGCTGTCTCCATGCCCTGGGAAGGGCGCTCGTGTGCTGCTGTCGGGTCGCTCTGCACCGCTCGAGGAAGAAGGGGGGGGGGGGGCGCAGCCGATAGCCGCAGAGACTGGTGAATTGGAGGAGCGTGGGGAGGAGGCGGGCCTGTCGGCCCCTGCGGTGCTCGCATCGACGGTCTCAACCTCAGCCTGAGCCTGTGCTGCCGTAGTGTGGGGGGAATCGTTCCTCGCTGGACTGCCTGCGCCCCGATGGGGATCGTGGCCCAGTCCAGCTGCGGGGGAACGCGAGTGACCGGAGGATGAGAGGAGGGGGAGGGCGCAGCCGATAGCCGCAGTATCTGGTAAATTGATGGAGGGGAGAGAACTGGCGTCAATGTGCGGCCGCGTGGCAGCATCTTCCTGTCTCGAGTCGGCCTGCTCGGCACCTGGTGCCCCAGGCATCCTTGTCGCGCCGCCCTGGCCGAGGGCACCGCTGCTCCGCTCTGGGGGGAACTCAGGCGCGCCCTGCGCCTTCGGGGGGGGAGGGGAGGAGGAGGCGCAGCCGATAGCCGCAAATTCTGGTAAATTGAAGGAAGAGGGGGGGCCGTCCATGGCGTGCGTCCGCGTGGGGCCTGTATCGTCTGAGATGGGTCTCCTCATGTCGTGCCGAGGGGGGGCTGCTGTCGATCCAGACGAGGGGGATCCGCCCGCTGGCGCTCCACTGCCCAGTCCTTGTGCGTCAGGCCTGTCCCCAGATGGCGCTGTGTAAGAGCCTTGCACGGTAGGAGGACGAGGAGAGGGGAGGGCGCAGCCGATAGCCGCAGGATCTGGTGAAATGACGGAGGAGAGGGGGGGAACGGTGATATCTCTGCTCGCGTCGTCCTGCGGCGGGTCCTCCGTCAACACCGTCGGGGGGAATGCTTCGTCCTCCGTTCGATGTCTAGGATCATCTCCACCTGGGCGTGCTTCTCCAGCTGTCCTCCGAGCGGGCTCCGCGTCTCCACCTCCGACCGCTGTGGACTGAGCTGTGTCCGCCGTTCGGGTCCATTGCGAGCCGTCCGCCCCTCTACGAGGGGAGGCGGGAGGCGTGGGGGGAACTGGGATGTGCTCGGGGTTCGTCTCAGGGTAAGGGCCCTCCACTTGCACCTGGGAGTCCTCTTCCCCCTCGCGTGGAGGAGGTGGTCTTGGATTCGTACTCGGTGCTGGTCCCGCCACGCCTGTGGGCGAAAACTGCTCTGCATGGGGGGGAAATGTCTCGATCGGTGGCAGTACATGGACTCCCGAGCCGCGTGCTGTGCGATCAGGATCTCCCTCTTGTCCATCGTGCGGGTCAGCCATCGTCCGCGTAACTAATGGGGGGGACAGGCGGCCCTGGGCAGGTGGGACGAAGCGGCGTCCGGGCGCCCCCTTGAGCGGTGGGAGACTGCCCCGGAGGAGGCAGGCCCACCAGACGGCTTGAGCCAAAGCTACGGACTCGGGTGGGGATACGCGAAGCGTCTATAATTCCTGGGAACACCTGGATAATTTCCCCGTTTGCCAGTGTCAAAAATTCTCCGTTCGATTGAAACGAATTTCCCCGCTCGGGACAGAGTTTTCCGGTTCGCGGATGGATTTCTTCGTTCGCCTTCTCACCGGGGCGGGAAGGGTGGCAGGGCGGAAAGCGCTGTGCCACCTGCAGCGGGTGCTGCAGAATCTGCCGCGGCTGGGTGGCGTTGGGGACCCGCGCAAAGCTGCCCACCTTCTCCAAGTCCGTCAACTCGAGGTTCACGCAGGGCGCCTCGATGGGGGGAGGGACACGGGTCGTCTTTGCCAACGGTCGTATTCGCAAACGTTCGTCACCGCGGGCGGTCGCCTGGATGTCGTCGTCGCAAGCGGTCGTCTTTGCCTGCGGTCGACTTCGCCGGAAGTCGTCATCGCTGGCGGTCGCATTCGCCAGCGGGCAGGCTTGCAAGCAAGAAAACGGGCAGCCCTGGCGGTCGGGTCGGGCGGGCAGACCCTAACGAGTGAGGGGCGGGTCGGTCGAAGACGACCGCGGACCAGGCGAAGACGACCGCTGGCGTCGACGATCTGCCCGGCGAGGGAAAATGGAGGGTCAGGAAAACGGTGGGAGCGGGGAGGAGGAAGGAGGAAGGGGGAGGGAATGCGAGGCAATGCGGGCGGGCTTTCGGGGAGGCCTTGGTGCAGAGAGCGCTGGAACAGCCTCCTCCCGAAAAAAGGGTTTGGCAACGGGGGTCGTGCTGCGCTCGCAAATTCCAAGCTGCTCCCGTTGGGGGCCCCGCGTGCTGCCGTCAACCCTCCTCTTCCCCAAAACACAAGCCTGCAACATCCGGGGGCCCCCAAATCGTGTGGCGACGGACCGCGTGGTGACCACGGACTCCCCGACGACCTTGCCGCGCCTTTTCCGTCACCGCACCGGTTCGGGACCCTGCAGGCTCCAGCCGCTGGAGACGTCCTCGGCACAGGGCTCGAGCCCCCAAAGCCGCGCGGCGGCGCCGAATCCTCGCCGACCCACCGTGCGGCGCGGTCACCACGCCGCCTGGGGCCCCTGGGCTTGCAGCCCGCCGCGCGCCCACGCCCGGAGGAGCACCCGCGACGGAGCCGCCGGCCGCACTCGGGGTGCCGCTCTGCGCGGGCCGACCTCGCCGCCGCGGTCGTGCGCTCCGTTGCGGGCGGGGCCCAGAGGGGGTCGCCCCATCTCCTGCTGCTCCTCCACCTCCTCCTCCTGCTCCTACTCCTCCTCGTCCTCCTCGTCCTCCTCGTCCTCCTCGTCCTCGTCCTCGTCCTCGTCCTCGTCCTCGTCCTCGTCCTCGTCCTCCTCCTCCTCCTCCTCCTCCTCCTCCTCCTCCTCCTCCCCCTTCCCCGATCCACAGGGCAACATCTCCAGGCCACGTGCCGCACCCTGGGGGGTTCCAGAAGGGGTTGAGACAGAGAGGGGTGTCCCCAGCCTCGGGAGCGCCACACGACGAAGGGTGCGATCGTCACGCGGGCGGCCTCATCCCTCGTACCATGAGCCTCGAAGAGGTGACGTGGGGAGGATGCGGGGCCCCTCCCTCTGGCCCGCGTAGCGGGTGGGCGCGCACACGAGTCGTATGCCTGGGGCTATCCTGTGAGATGTTTGGTGGGAGGGTGCCCGGAGGGTTCCAAGGTTCGGGGGCGGCGGCCCAGAGAGTGGTGAGAACTCGGAGGGGGGATACCATGACCAGGGCCATGCTGTTTTCTCGAAAATTATGGCGCCGCCTAGTATTGCAATACGTCCCCTGGCCCACTTCCTGGGCCGCGCACGTGCCTCGGGTCATGACTTGCGAGGCCTCCCCCCCCTCGTGGACGCCCCCAACGGTGGGTCAGGGCAGCGGGGATTGGACAGGCCCCTCTGTAAACCACATGCCTGGCATGCCGGGGAGGGGATCGAGGAGCGAGCGAACTTCTGGGGCGGCCAGGGGGGCGGCGTCGAAGAGGAGGGTTAGCAAATCATGGCCCGAGGCATGTGCGCGGACGACGGGTGGCCATGACACCCGAGACATATCGTGACCCCGGCCATGCTGTCAACTCCCCTAGTTATCCCCCCCCTCCTCCTCCTCCGCCTCCTCCTCCTCCTCCCCCTCCTCCTCCTCCTCCTCCTCCTCCTGTTCCTCCTCCTCCTCCTCCTCCTCTTTCTCCTCCCCCTCCGCCTCCTCCTCCTCCTCCTCCTCCTCCTCCTCCTCCTCCTCCTCCTCCTCCTGCAAGCCAACGAGAATCCGGCGCTGCCTCGGACGACCAGGAGATGGCTGCTGCGGGCCAGCTCTTCCGCTCCACGAGGTGCTGCAGCTGCAGCACCACCCTCGCCAGGCTGAGGCCCGTGGTGCAGAGCTCGAAGTGCCTGCTGGGAAGCAGTCTCAAGGGCGGCCTCAGGAGCGAAAGCGTGGTGACGGCGGGCAGCTTGCAGGTGAAGGGGCCTGACTGCACGAGGGAGCAGGTGAAGGCACAGCTCGTGCGGGCGAGCAAGCGAGCGGGCTGATCTTAGAATGAGGCATGCTCTCGAGGTCCGCAGGATGCGCGGCCCACGACCACGATGACGCTGCCCGAAGGTCGTCGGGCTGGCGCCCCGCGGCCTCCACGTCGGAAGGGCATGCGTCGAGCGGCCAACGCGCACTCGTACTGCGATCATCACCACGCTCGAGGAAGACACGTGCTGAGCGATACTCCCGCTTGATGAAGTACATGGCGCCCAGGCCACTGACTCCACACATAATGGTGACAACGCGCGACTTGTGTGTTTTTGGATGTGACTTGTGTGTTGTGTGAATTTGTCTTTCCCCAATCAGAGCTTGCCTCTGTAGGGGTCCTAGCGGATTCATATGGTTAGGTGAGGTGCAGCGCCGACTTGGTGGCCGGCGGCCGGGTGCCCGGGGATGCCCGGGGGTGCCCGGGGGTGCCTGGGGGTGCCCGGGTGCCCGATTTCGGTGGCCGGGCCCGGATGCCCGGGGTGCCCGGGTGCCCTGGGGTGCCTGGGGGTGCCCGGGTGCCCGATTTCGGTGGCCGGGCCTGGGTGTCCCAGGGTGCCCGGGTGCCCGGGTGCCCGGGCACCCGGTGCCCGGGGGTGCCCGGAGGTGCCCAGGGGTGTCCGGGGGTGCCCGGGTGCCTGGGTGTCGTATAGCCCAATAGTTCCATAGCCCCATAGCTCCATAGTCCTAGAGCCCCATAACCGAATAGCCCTATAGGCCAATGCCCCGTAGCCTTGTAGCCTTGTAGCCTTATAGCCCTATAGCACTGTAGCCCTATAGCCCTATAGTCCTACAGCGCTATGGCCCTATAGCCTGATAGCCTGATAGCCCTAGCCCTGTAGCCCTATAGCGCTGTTGCCCTGTAGCCCTATAGCCCCAATCGCCCCATAACCCTATAGCCGTATAGTTCCCCAATCAGAGCTTGCCTCTGTAGGGGTCCTAGCGGATTCATATGGTTAGGTGAGGTGCGGCGCCGATTTGGTGGCCGGCGGCCGGGTGCCTGGGGATGCCCGGGGGTGCCCGGTGCCCCAGGATTTCGGTGGCCGGTGGCTGGGTGCCCGGGTGCCCGGGAGCCCGTGGGTGCCCGGGTGCCTGGGTGCTCGGGGGTGCTCGGAGGTGCCAAGGGGTGCCCGGGTACCCTATAGCCATATAGCCCTATAGCCTCATGCCTATTTAGCCCAATAGCCAAATAGCCCATATAGCCCATATAGCTTTATAGCCTAATAGCCCTATAGCTCTATAACCCTATTGTCCTGTGGCCCTATAGGCCTATGGCCCTATAGCCCTAGAGCCCTATGGCTATAGAGCCCTATAGCCCTATAGCCCTATAGCTCTATAGCCCTATAGCCCTATAGCCCTATCGTCCTATAGCCCCTATAGCCCAATAGCCCTAGAGCACTATACCCCTATAGCCAAATAGCCCTTACATCCCTATAGCCCCATAGCCCTATAGCCCTACAGTCCTGTAGCCCCCATAGCGCCAACAAAAATCTGATTGGGCTTTTCTCCGGTATCATGAGAGTGTTTTAATTTGAGATACGAAAAGTTAGTTTGATGGGGCCCAGCGGAGTAATCTCCGCCATCGCCGCCAGGGGCACAGCTGCAGCCACCACACCCGCCAGGAAGAGCGTCAGCACCACCTATTCACCGCTGTCCGCTGACCCCTCCATCGCTGATTGTTCTGCGACCCTTTCGCCCTCCCCGCGTCGGGCGAGGCACCAGACGTCTGAAAAGAGCCCGACCATGTCGCCGCTGGCTGCCTCGTTTCGCTGTGGCGCAACCTTTTGGAGGCCCTCCCTGTGCATCCCCTCTCCCCCCTCCTTGGTCCCTGAGAGAGGGGAGGGGGGCAAGGGAAAGGAAGGTCGCACGCCTCTCGGGTGAGAGAGGGGCCTGGCGAGTCCAAAGCGCCCCAAGGAAGTACCCGTCGGAGAGGGACCCGCCTTGCCACCCTAGCGGGAGGCCGAACTCTGCCAGGGAACAGCGACGGGGCCTCCCCCGAGGGAAACAGCTTGTCTTCGCTGTGCCCTCGCAAGACACCCTCGCGCTCTCGGACTTGACGTGTGGCGCCGAGGTCCCGTGCCTCGCCTCCAATCAAAGCGAAAGCCCGGGGGCAACCCGCTAGGCACATGCCGTGCCGTGTTGCAAGGATGAGGATGCGGCGAATGTGACGAAGGTGGGTGTGGGGACGCGGGATGATAAGGACGGAGCGGGTAATTAAGGGGGGAGAGGAAGGAGCGAAGATGGAGAGGAGGGCGGTGGGGCGAATAGAGGAGGGGAACCGGGGGAAGGGACCGTTGGGGGGAGAGATAGAGGATTCGGAGACGTTGGCAGCGTGGGGGTACGAGGGGGTGGGAGCCCTCCTGCTGCCAGCAGGTTTTCTTGGGGTCGGCCCCGCCATCACCACAGGCTGCGTCTGCTGCTGCTGGAAGCGTGCGAAGGTCATCAGCAGGATAAACAGAGCAGCGATCTCGTTCGCCACCAGGCCCCAATCCCGCTCCTGCTCCTGCCGCTCCTGCATCCTGCCCTTCTCTTACTCATCCTTCCGCATCGTTCCTCCTCCTCCTCCTCCTGCTTCTTCGATTTTGCCTGCGCACCACCTTGTGAAATTGCAATGCGACATGTGCGACCACGAAGCCTTCCACGCAGCTCGTCGTCATGTCGGTCCCCCGCTTCGCCTCGCCCAGCTCCCCAAGCCTCCGATGTAGTTGTTTTTTTGGCAAGGCCTGGGGGCTTTCCAGCAACATCCGCGTCTGCGGGCAGTTTTCATACACCGGAGGCATACATTATCCGGGCGAAGGACCCAACCATATGCAAGTGTGAGAACCGCAAGGGTGCGCCAAAATGGGGCGGGGCCGCCATGCGAACCCTGCCACTGGGGCCTTCGGTGGAGCTCCCTGTGGGGCCACGAACCGTGTGCGGGGTGCGCCCGAAATGGGGCGGGGCCGCCATGCGAACCCTGCCACTGTGGCCTTCGGTTGAGCCCCCTACTAGGTAGGCCACGGACCGTGTGAGGGGTGCGCCATGCGAACCCTGCCACTGGGGCCTTCGGTGGAGCTCCCTATGGGGCCACGAAACGTGTGAGGGCTGCGCCGCAATGGGGCTGGGCCGCCATGCGAACCCTGCCACTGGGGCCTTCGGTGGAGCTCCCGGTGGGGCCACGAACCGTGTGAGGGGTGCGCCAAAATGAAGCGGGGCCGCCATGCGAACCCTGCCACTGGGGCCTTCGGTGGAGCTCCCTATGGGGCCACGGACCGTGTGAGGGGTGCGCCAAAATGGTGCGGGGCCGCCATGCGAACCCTGCCACTGGGGCCTTCGGTGGAGCTCCCTATGGGCCACGAACCGTGTGAGGGGTGCGCCAAAATGGGGCGGGGCCGCCATGCGAACCCTGCCACTGGGGCCTTCGGTGGAGCTCCCTGTGGGGCCACGAACCGTGTGAAGGATGCGCCAAAATGGCGCGGGGCCGCCATTCGAACCCTGCCACTGGGGCCTTCGGTGGAGCTCCCTATGGGGCCACGGACCGTGTGAGGGGTGCGCCAAAATGGTGCGGCTGCGCCATACGAACCCTGCCACTGGGGCCTTCGGTGGAGCTTCCTATGGGGCCACGAAAAGTGCAGGGGATGCGCCCAAATGCAGGGCCGCCATGCGAACCCTGCCACTGGGGCCTTCGGTGGAGCTCCCGGTGGGGCCACGAACCGTGCAGGGGGTGTGCCAAAATGGGGCGGGGCCGCCATGCGAACCCTGCCACCGAAGCCTTCGGTGGAGCTCCCTATGGGGCCACGAGCCGTGTGTGAGGGGTGCGCCAAAACGCGGGGCCGCCATGCGAATCCGGCCACTGGGGCCTTCGGTGGAGCTCCCTATGGGGCCACGATCCTCCTGAGGGGTGCGCCGAAATGGGGCGGGGCCGCCATGCGAACCCTGCCACTGGGGCCTTCGGTGGAGCTCCCTATGGGGCCGCGAAGCGTGTGAGGGGTGTGCCGAAATGGGTAATTAGGATGACGATGATGATGATGGTGGTGATATGATGACGTCGATGATGTCGATGATGATGATGATGGTGGTGATGATGATGATGGTGATGAGAGGAGGGAGGAGGCGGAGGAGGAGGAGGAGGAGGAGGAGGAAGAGGAGGAGGAGGAGGAGGAGGAGGAGGAGGAGGAGGAGGACGCGGGGCACCGTCTCTCCAAAAACGAAGGCCCAACACCACAGGACGGCTGGGAAACACACTGTCCTGACCGAAAGCCGGCCTCGGGGAAGGGCTTTCGAGAGCTCTCCCGGGGCCCACGCCGCGAGCCGCGAGCAGCTCGTGGCGCCGGAGGTCTTTTGATCTTCGCCGTCGTCGCCGCCGTGCTCGTCGTCGGCGTCGTAATCGACGGCATCCTGGTCCTCGTGCTTCTCGTGCTGCTGTTGCTCCTCTAGAGGCCTCCTACAACCCTCGTCAAAAATAAGCTGAGGGATTCTGTTTTCGGTGATTGTGTGGTCAGCGCTACTCCAATGCTGACGCAAGATATCAGACGTGGACGCAAGGGCTTCAAAAATCCGACGACCCCTCCGCAGCATTGAAGAACGCAGTTTCTAACAAGTGCCCGAGAAGATCGATCGTCGTGATTCCCAACTGCGTTTCTGTTTATTTTTGACGAGGCTTGTAGATGGGGTCCGAGTAGATGGAGTCGGGAGATCCCGCCGCATCGCCGATGCGTCGGCGACGTCGGCGTGGGGAAGCACGGGCTCCACGCCGAGCCGCATCGCCGATGTATCGGCGATGCGGCGGGATCCCCCCGGCCCCATCTACTCGGAGCCCAGCTATGAGGCCTAGATCCTCTCTCCTCGGAGCTACACGCAAGGGTCGGCTGCACGCAAGAGTGACCCTGGGTAAGAGTGACCTTTGGTGTGCGACTTTTTGGGGGCCGCGGGTGGGTCAAACATAAGCGCGCAAGACGCCACTGCCGCCTCGCGTTCGGCGATCGGGGACCCCAATGGGCCCGCACCAAAGGTCACTCCGGCGAAGGGTCACTCTTACGTGCAGTCGAGTCTAGGAGGCCTAGATCCTCTCTCCTCGGAGCTACACGCAGGGGTGACCCCCGGCAAGAGTGACAGCCGGTGCGCGGCGCCGCGGGGCGCCACGGGGGGCCAAGAATCCAAGCGCGCAGGCGAGGCCGCTGTATCGCACTGCGCCCGGCGAGCGGGGGGACCCCGAGGAGCCCGCACCAAAGGTACTCCGGCGAAGGGTCACTCTTACGTATACAGTTATCGGCGTAACCTAAGGAACGATGAATAAGGAACGAAGCCCCTTTCTTCCAAGGAATAACCCAGAGGGAACGATGAACAATTAATAAATGACACATAGAGAACAGGAGAGCGAACAATGACATAAACATAAAAGCTCGGAGGTCCGCGCGGATTTGTCGGATCGGCGCTGGAGACCCCTGGCGGCGCCTCCGGCGCCGCCCCTGGTGCGCTCCGCGCGCCAAGGAGGGAGGACCAGTGCCGATCCGAGAAATCCGCGCGGACCTCCGAGTCTTTGTGTTTATGTCATTGTTCGTTCCTCTACCAAGGGTCGCTCAGGCGAGGGCCACTCTTACGCATACAGTGGAGGCCAGTCCACAAGAAATCTTCCACAAGAAACCCAACCCTGAGACCCCAGGACGTCCCTTGATTTTTGGTGTGGGAGCGTCATGCCCTCCATGGCAAAACCATCGAGGCCCAAGAAACCCAGGGCACCCTGGAGGCAAGCAGGGTGTTTCCTGGCATGCGCTTCCACTGTAGTCGATCTCCCCATTGCACCCCACCCTCTGGCTTCTGTCCTTCTTGCCCTCGCCCCTGGACACACAAATAAACACACACACAAACAAAAGTATTCCCCCTATTTTTTCCTATATTTTCTGGGTCTTGTCTCCCCCCACAATTCCAATATGTTCCAATATTTTTCCTGGAGTCGACGATTAATTGTGTCTGTGAGTTTTTTCCCCTCCTGACTCTTGCCCTCGCCCCTGGACAGCCCCGCCCGCGAGGCGAGAGGCCGCCTGCTTCGCGGCCGCCCCCGCGGGGGCGGGCAGAGGCACGAACTGGTTGCTGGCTCTCCTGGTTGGTGGATCCCTCCTCCTCCTCGCTCCTCCTCCTCCTCCTCCTCCTCCTCCTCCTCCTCCTCCTCCTCCTCCTCCTCCTCCTCCTCCCCCCTCCGCCCCCCCCCTCCTCCTCCTCCTCCTCCTCCTCCTCCTCCTCCTCCTCCTCCTCCTCCTCCTCCTCCTCCTCCTCCTCCTCCTCCTCCTCCAGCCCACTCTCGGGGAGACGTAAGACTCGGGTTCGGGGGATTCGGGTTACCCTGACGGGGGCATCGATGACGAGAATCTGAAATCTGACGCGAGCTCCCGCTGCAGAAATCCCACGAAAACCGGACCGTCAAAATCCAGGACGCGCTCGTCAAAAAACGTTGGCAAACCCGAGTCTCGGCGTACTCGAGTCTTACGTTTCCCCGGTGCAAGCCCCCATCCAACTTGCAACACACGCAGGCGCTGAGCTGAGCGCACCTGTCGGCTTTTATGCCCAGCTGCCAGCGGTAGTATGAAGCATAAACAATGGCATGCGCGAAATTCAAACCCGTCCTTGTCCTCACTATCCCTGTTGTTCTGCTCCGCCGCACGGTCCTGCTCTTCCCGCCATTCCCGTTCCTCCACCGTTTGATCGTATCACTCCACCTCCTCCGCCCCCCCCCGTCGCCCGTCCCACTTCCCCCTGCACCCACCCCTTCACATTCTTGGTCCCATCCGTCCTGTGGAGTTGGGTCCTCGTTTTGAAGAGACAGCGCCCCGCGTTCACTTCTCACCCCTCTGCCCCCCCTCCCTCCTTCAATTTCGTCACGCCCCTCACACGTTTCGTGGCCCCATAAGGAGCCTTCTCGATGCTCTCATAACGACCTCTGCGCGTGATACATCGCTTCCAGAATGGAAACTTCGAAGGAGCTTCCGATAAAGGCCTAAGGTGGCGCAAGAAGATCCAACGAGGGCCTTCACGATGGTCTGGAACTCCTCGACGGGACTCCGATAATGACAGTGCTGCGTGAGACGTCTTCCCAAAACGGAGACTTCCCCAACTAGTGCTTGTACTCAAAAGCTCCTGCTTATCTTCTGTCGAGGACGCACTGGCCCGGGTCGGTGCACACCCGGGCCAATCGAGCTTCGCACCACCCCGCAAAATCCTGCAGGGATCCTGCGCGCAAGGCTGGGTCCGTGCACCCCTGGCTCTGCAGGATCCTGCAAGATCTGGCGCTCTGACTGACCCCCGTTTGCACTGACCCCCGTCCCTTGAGTTAAGTCGGGACTGTCCCTCTACAGGAGGAATATTCAAACATAGCCAAACAATAAGACGGGGACCCCACGCGCCAAGACGGCCCAAGAGGCTACCAAGATCGCCCCGACACGGCCCAAGAGGTCTCCAAGAGGGTCCCCAAACGGCCCCAAAGTGCCTCAAGACGGCCCAAGACGCCTCCCAGATGCACAAAAGGCCCCCAAAACGGTTCCAAGAGAGTGCCCAGACGGGGAACCCGAACGGACATTTCGAGCCCTCAGCCCCGAGAAGCTCCCAAGAGGCCCCCCAGGAAGCCCAAAGAGGCCCCAAGAGGCTCCCGTGTGTTTTCTTGGGCCTCTCACCCTCCCCCTCGTCGGCAATGCGCTTCTCCCACACTGAGCATTCTTCCTGTTGCGTTGTTATTTCTCCCCAGTGACAGAACGCTGTCTCCAGGGTCGGCAGCATCGGCCGTAAGGCCTTCGCAATAGCCAAAAAATAATACGGGGACTATGTTTTGAATATTCCGTGGCCATTTTTGAATATTTTCTGGGGTATGGGGGACAGGCCCGACTTAACCCTTGAGGCCCAATTCTAAGGACCTGAGCCCAGCTGCGGGCCGGGCGGGCCCGCTCCCGCCTGTCGCCGCCGCCCCGCTGCAGCCCCCCCCCCCCCCTCCCCCTCCCGGCGCACCCCTCGCCATCGCTCGGGCGCCCATTCCCCGCACACTTGTCGGTTTCGTGTTTTTTTTTTGGGGGGGGGGCCCCGATGGTCGTGGATGGCTATTTAGAAAAGAAACTATGAAACAACATTTTAGAACACATCCCGCGCATGTTCCTCGTTTTCGTCGGGTAGGGTTCGCAGCGTCAGCAGTCGGCCCCGAGCCCTGCGAGTGAGCACTCGCAGTTTCTTGTGGGGCCCTCGCTCAGTGTCAGTGTCAGGCAGGCTGTCCCTCATGGGGCGCTGCATGCCCCCCTGGTAGGCATCCATGGGTTGCACGGGTGCACGAAAAATAACAAATACGCAAAACATAATCAGAAATAGTCGAAAATAGTCAACAATCGTCCCCAGACAATCTTGTGACTGTTTTTGAACATTCCTCCCGCAGAGGGCCAGGCCGAATTTAATCGTTACCGGCAACGACCATGTGTGTCGAGGCTGGTGGGCCAGGTTGTTTCTCGAGCCCACTGGTGTTGGCTTTGACTTGTGGCAGCAGATCGGGGCACCCATCCGGGAACAAGGCAAGCATTCCAGGTGTGTCGCTCTTATCACAATGCTGTCTCATGTTTTGGGCGACGAGGCCATTTTGAATGAGGTCCTGTTGGCTGGCTCATAGCTGGCAGCGTCTCTGTCGACCACCTGGCGGGAGTTGCCGCTGCTGGTGCTCGAGTGGCCGAAGCTCAGGGAACCCGAGTGCCGCAAATCGGACACGAGGCTCGTGGCATCAGACAAGCGTTGTTGTGTGCAGTGCTCGGTGCGGCGGCTGGCGAAGGGACGAAAGCCCGCCCTCGTGCTGCTCGGGCTGCTGCCTCCCCTCCCACACCGCACCTCCTCCCCCTCCTCCTCCTCCTCCTCCTCCTCCTCCTCCTCTCCTCCTCCTCCTCCTCTCCCCCCTCCTCCTCCTCCTCCTCCTCCTCCTCCTCCTCCTCCTCCTCCTCCTCCTCCTCCTCCTCCTCCTCCTCCTCCTACGGTGGCACTTTTTTGCTCCGTCCATGATTTGCAGGTTGAGGCAACACATGTCTCACGGGCAGGTTACCGCGGCAGCGGCGGTGAAAGCGGAATTCTGGAATTCAGACGGATTCCGATCAGAATCACGTTCCGACCATGTCCTCAGAATTCCTCAAGGGCGGCGTTTGCATCTCGCTGGGGGGTGGGTCCATCCGCCGTCTCATATCATGTCGTACGGCTAGTCCCTGGCCCTTCGGTTTCGCGAGTCCTGCGGGTGCTATGGCCAAATTTCGCGGGTCCTGCGGGTGCTATGGCCAACAGCATCTACGGAACCTAGCCCAAGAATGTGCAACCCGCCTTTTAACCAGGCCTCGTTGGGAATCGATCGGTCGGATTTCCAGAGACCTCATGCCCAGAGTTCTCAGCCAGGCTGAGAAGGTGGCCAGGTCCTCGTCTCAATATACTTCGAACTCGCTTCGCGACTGGTCTTATCTCATCGTACTCCCCCGTTCGCATCGCAAGCTTCGCACTGCTTTGGGCGGCATTACATCGCTTTGGATTGCCTATCGTCGCGTTGCATTGACTTGCACTGCTTTGCATTGCCTTGCTTCGCATCACATTGCTTTGCATTGCATTGCGCCACATACATGACACCACACTGATTGCACATCACGATTGCGCCGTATAGATCGACAGAAATAGCTGTTTGGGGTTCACGCTGGCTACCATTGAAATTTTTAGTATCTTAAGCATGGATCTCTGGTTCCAAACTGTTTCTAAGGTGGCCACAGAAGGCTCAAGGATATCCAACGCAGAGCTGGATTAAAACGGCCAGGCGGGTTCAAACTGCCACACGGGTTGACGCTACGGCAGGCCCGCGTAATCTATGTGCCCCCGAATGGCAAGAAGGAGGAGGAGGAGAAGGAACGATGATGAGGAGGACTGACAAAACTTATGAGGAAGAAGAAGAAACGCGCAGAAGAGGAGCGTGGTGGACAATGGGCGATGAGCAAAGAGGATTCGTGAGAAGGAGCACTGAGGATGCGGAGCGAAGAAGATGAGGAAAAGGGTGAAGTGGAAGAGGAGAAAGAGTGTGGACATGAAAGCCAGAATCAGCAGTACGCAGCAGCAAGCAAAAACGCGAAGCACCAATTAACAGCAAACAATGCCGAACACCATCAATCAGCCGCGAACGACTGCAATCGCCAGCATCAACAATAAGGGCTCAAGCAACGCCTCCCGCTGTCCCCGAAATAAGTTTTGGCATCGACGTCCCCCCATGAGCTAACATAACAATACCACGACAGGAAATCCAAGAAATAATCAACGCGTGAAGAGGAGACAACCACTGTCGGTTACACGCAAGAATGACCCTACGCAAGAGTGACCTCGGATGCGTGGCTTCAGGGGGCGGCGGGGCGGGGGGGCAACTCCGAGTGCGCAAGCCAGCGCTGGAGGAACTCCTGTGGGCCCGCACCAGAAGTCACTCTGGCAAAGGGTCACTCTGACGCGCAGCCGAGACACCTGGATGATTTTTGCAGCGCGCAGTCGGAAAGCTGAGCCCGGGATGCAAACGGGCATCCGGCGGCAGCGGCCAAGCGACTCATCGCTTCTTCATCATTACGCTATTCAATCTATCCTGCTGCTCCTGGTCGGAGTAATAGGACTGGTTCGTATTGTACATGCGCATCACGTCTACACTTCCTTGCAATGGCGGTCCGATGGGCATGCAGTTTTGAAACCGTGAGAGCGGGGAACAGGAGAAGAGAAGGCGCCACATCATCTTGATTTCACGCCCTGTCGACGCGGACGTTGCTTTATGACACCTCGTGGATCGTCGGGGGCGCGCAAACATGGATTAGCGATTCATGGATTTGGCGCGCGGTCGCCAAATTCATGGAGTCGGGGAGGTGCCCCCGCAAAATGCGGCCGGTGACGCCTCGCTCGGCAGCGGAAAGCCGCGATTTCCCATGGAAACGGGACCAGTCGCTAATCCACGCCCACTTGATCCATGGATGCGATCGCCTGAGATCGTTCAAACTTGAAAGAATCGCGGCTGCCCGACAAAGCAAATCGTTCGAGAGAGAGAGAGAGAGAGACAGAGAGAGAGAGGTGTGGGACTGTTCTGTGGACATCTCTACCACAATCAGAACGTTCTAGCGAGACGCGATTGGGGAAAAGCCATATCGTCGGAAGTCCAGGTTTCGGACCCTTCTTCTCCACTCCATGGCAAGCCTTTTGCACCCGTCTTTGATCCATGCTTGCGATCGCCTGAGATCGTTCAAGCTTAACAGCATCGCGGCTTCCCGACAGCGCAGATCGTTCGAGTGAGAGAGAGAGAGAGAGAGCTCGAGCCCAGGCCGCCGGCGGTGCTCTCAACCTTGAAAACGCCCGCGCCGGGGCCGCCGCCGTGTCGACAAACGGCGCGACCCTGCCGCAGCCGCGTTCCCGGCAGAGACGATCGACGCTCGACGATCGACGACGACGACGACGGCAGACGGGAAGTCGCCCCTGGTAAGGCTTCGGGTTGCGCACGGAGAGCCCCCGAGGTAGATCCCCGTTGGCCTCAACAGGCCCCCCCGACAACTGGCCTCGACTGGCTCCCCGAGCACTCTGGAGTGGTCTCGACGCCTCAGTCGCGCTCGCGTTGTGTGATGCTCCCCCTTGGCAAGGCTTCGGGCTGCGCACGGAGAGGGCCCCCGAGGTAGATCCCCTCGTGGGCCTCAGCAGGCCCCCCCCGCGAGTGCTGCTCTTAACTGGCCGCAGCAGGCTCCCCGAGCAGTCCCGGAAAGGTCCCGGCACCTCGGCCCTGGGGCGCGGGGAGCGTCCCCCGGGGCGCCGCCGGAGGCGGCACCGAGGTGTGGAGAGACCGCCCTGGCCTGCCCTCCTCCTCCCACTCCTCCCACTCCTCCTCCTCCTCCTCCTCCTCCCTCCTCCTCCTCCTCCTCATCCTCCTCCTCCTCCTCCTCTCCTCCTCCTCCTCCTCCTCCTCCTCCTCCTCCTCCCCCCTCCCCCTCCCCCTCCCCCCCCCCCTCCCCTCCCCCTCCCCCTCCTCCTCCTCCTCCCCCTCCCCCACTCCTCCTCCTCCTCCTCCTCCTCCTCCTCCTCCTTCTCCTCCAGGGGGCCTGTTGGGGCCCGCCGGGGCTGCCTGGGGGGGGCTGTTGGTGCGCAGCCCGAGGCCTCACCATGGCAAGTGTTCTCCCCGCGCCTTTGTCGTCACCCGCGATCAGCACGGGGGAGTTCGGAGAGAAGCGCACGCACGTCCTCCGCCTCCGGTTTTGTATGCCCTGCGGGTAGTGAACAACGATCGGGTCCAGCTGCGTGTCGGACAAGTCCCAGAGCTCCACACGGCCATCGTCCATGGCCGCGGCGAAGGACGTGGAGTCCTGCGGAGCCCAGATCACGTCGTTGACAGCATCGGACAAATCGGTAGACTGGAAGTTCATCAGCGGGGTTTCGGGCTGGTGCCCCTGGATGGGCCTGGTGGTCCAGAGCTTCATGGTCCAGTCTGCGGAGCAGGTCAGGAAGGCATGGGACATGAATGGGTTGCATCGTACTTTGTACACCGGGCCAGAGTGACCGTAGTAGGTGTCGAGGTACTGCTCTCCATAAGATGTAGAGCACTTGTGAACCAGCCCGTCTTCCGTCCCCACGAGGTACGTGGAGGGGTCGTGCCGCGGGAAATCGACACAGAAGCCACTGCTTTTCCGAAACACGATGCCCTCCTTGTGCCCGTACACGGCGTTGCAGCCTAAGAACGGGTTCTGCACCCGCTTCAGCTGCATTAGCGCCTGCTGCTCGAGCCCCTTCTTCATCGACCACTGCAGAACTGAGCCTGAACGCCCCCCCCGACTTTCGTCACGGACCTCCTTCCCAGAAGCCTTCCCATTCAAACGTCATCTTCGGTGCGGCAGAGGTGTTGGATTAGGGGCCCCGAAGTCAGTGCGTCCAGAGTCTCGCTGGGGCCGGAGCTCCTTGACTCTTAGGGGGACATCCCTGCCCTATCTGCTACAACCCTCCTCGATATCAAATGCAAATTTCTACTGTTAGTCGACGCGCGAAACGCGGCTCATGGGGTCAGATTTTTCCCGGAAAGGGCGCAGGCCCAGGGTTCTCTTTCAGGATGGTAATCTGTCCCAGGTGCCTCAACTGAGGTGGGCCGGCGGATTCTTTCCCTGATAAATATCGAGGTCGAGGTGGGCCAGCGGATTGAAATTTGAGGATGTCTCGAGCGAAATGCTTGCTTTTCAGAATTTGTTGAGGATATCTCGAGCGAAACGCTGGTTTTGCAGAGCCGACCGCGACGCGGAAAAGCGCCCCGCGCGCAGCACGACCACACCCCAGCACGACCACACCCCAGCACGACCCCACCCCAGCACGACCCCACCCCAGCACGACCAAACCCCAGCACGACCACACCCCAGCATTACCCCACCCCAGCACGACCCCACCCCAGCAAGACCATTACCCAGCACGACCACACCCCAGCACGACCTCACCACAGCACGACCACGCCCCAGCACGACCACGCCCCAGCACGACCACGCCCCAGCACGACCACGCCCCAGCACGACTACCCACCCAGCACGACCACCCCCCAGCACGACCACCCCCCAGCACGACCACACCCCAGCACGACCACTCCCCAGCAGGACCACACCGCTTTGGTTGAGTGGTTGCCTGTCGTCGTGGAGTGTTTCATGGGGTGTCTCGTGGACCAGTTCGCGGGGTGCCTCGCGGAATGTCTCCGGGAAGACGCTGAAAACGGTCGCCCGTGTCTCGTGGAATGTTTCGCGGGGTGTCTCGTGGAAGTGCCCGTCGCCCAATACGGTGTCGTGAAAGCGCTTCCACGCATGCGGTTCCACATCCCTTTCCGGGTTCGTGGGTCCATCACGTTGTGTCTGCGGTCGCCACCCTCGGCACGAACAGTGACATCTTGGGGTCCGAAGGGCGCCGTCGCGTCGGAGGGAAAAAACTTGCGCTGGATTTCGAGAGGGGGATATGTAGGGCACTGGAACAGGGACCCTCCGTGTTCGAAGACAACGAGTGCCCGAGGGCCTCGCCCAACAACAACAACAACAACAACACCACCAACAACAACAATAATACTTCTAAGACTGTGCGCTCTTACTTGCCCGCGTATCATTCGAAACGGGTTCCCCACACCCTCGATACCCGCCCTTTTTGTCTTCGATCACAACCCCTTAGGGGGATTCTTTCTCTTTGCGGGGGGCGGCGGGCTTAGACAGGCGGGCAAACCTGAACGGGCGGACAATCCTTCGTGGGCGTACATGTGCCACCATTGGAATTCGTGTGGCCCCTGCAAAAAGAGGAGGGGGAGAACGAGGGAGAGTGGGAGGAAGGGAGGGGAAGGGACGAAGGAAGAGGGAAAACGCAAGGAGAGAGGGAGCGAAGAGGGGAGCGGTTGAGGCAGAGAGAGGAGAGAGATAAAAGAGAGATAAGAGAGGTTGAGAAAGAGAGAGAGAGAGAGATAAGAGAGAGAAAGAGAGAGAGAACAAACATAAAGAGGGAGGGAGGAGGCAGGAGAGGGGAGGGAGAAGGGAGGAGGACAAGGAGGGAGAAGGGATGGGGCAGAGAGGCATAAGGATGAGGGAAGAGAGGAGGGAGAGAGAAGGGAGGAGAGGAGGGAGGAGGGAGAGGGAGGAGGAGCAGGAAGGTAAGAGCGTGAACGTTCGAGGAAGTCCTAGGCGAAAGCGCCGTTCCTGAATGAAGTCTCGGGCGGGAGCCCACGACGGGCAAGCGATCCCCTGACGGGCGGGTCGGGCGGGTGGGACATTCAAGCAGGATGCCTGAGTATGGCGAGAGCGCGATTACTAAGTAATTTGTAACGGCGTCCTTGGCGCAGCGTGTTTCCTGAGCGTCGAAACGCGATTTCTGAATACATTGCATGGAAGTCACAGGCGAGATCGCAACTCCTGAATGAAATGTGCAGGGTTCTCTGGCGGAAGCGGGGGTCTTGATTAAATTGCGAGGAAGTCTTGCTTGAATTGCGAGCAAGTCTCAAGCGGGAGCGCCGTTCCTAAGTACATTCTGAGGAAGTCTCAGATGGGAGGGGGGGTCCTGACCAAATTGCGAGGAAGTCACAGGCGGGAGCACCGATCCTGAGTAAGTTGTGAGGGAATCTCAAGAGCGGGGGTCCTGAGTAAATTTGGAGGAAGTCTCAGGCGGGAGCCGTTGTTGTTGTTGTTGTTGTTGTTGTTGTTGTTGTTGTTGCTGTAATCCAGGGGGCCAGGGGCACAGTTTGAACACCAAGACTTGTCCTGTCAAAAAACAAGGTGCGAGCGTCGAGGGGCACACTTTGATAGAGAAAAAAGAATATGCACCGGTGAGGGGGGATCAACAATAATTATTCTTCGGAAGTGAGAATTCAACAACGATTCACGAACGCCCTCCCGCCGCAGATATACTACCCGCAGTCGCTCCCTGGGCTTTTGGGGGGCCGAGAGGGGGGCTTCTGGCCGCCCAGAGCCGTCGCTGCTGACGGACACGAGCAGCTCGGGGGGCTGCTTGTCTGGGCCCTGGTCTACCCAGCGAGTCTCCCAAACGATGTCGGTATGCTTTTGATTGTTGTTGGTGGAGACCGACGACCCGCTCCGCAGCACCGGGTCTTGTCTCGCCTGTCTCAGGTCCCAGATCATCACGGAGCCATCGTGGCAGCCGGCCGCGATCATGTTGGAATGCGCAGAGGAGAAATGCAGAGAGGTCACGCCGTGCGGAGTTCGGATGACACGCTCGGGATAGGTGGGATTTTTCAGAGACCAGAAGAGGACGAACCCGCCCTGGGCGTTCGGCACGGGGGACGTGTCGCCGTACGAGACTGCGAGCAAATCCTGGTTGCTTCTATTCCACTCCGCGCAAGTGACGGTCATGTCCTGCGTCAGCTGGGGCGCGTTGAAGCAAAACAGATCCTGGTGGACGCCCGAAATAGGTGCGGAACAATGGGTACGATGCAGGACAGCAGCTGTTGTCCCAAACCCACAGCTGCCGCTGATGGGCACGCGGCCTTCTCTCAAATGGACGTCGCCCGCGTCGACACCGACAACGACTGCTGCTCAACATGTGCAGGAACTGCTGCAAGGAGGATGAGGAGGAGGAGGAGGAGGAGGAGGAGGAGGAGGAGGAGGAGGAGGAGGAGGAGGAGGAGGAGGAGGAGAGGAGGAGGAGGAGGAGGAGGGAGGAGGAGGAGGGAGGAGCAGGAGGAGGAGGAGGGAGGAGCAGGAGGATGATGAGGAGGACCGTTCAACCTGGAACAATCGGCGGCCTTCCGATCGCCAAATCGCTCCGCCTTGGCCGATTCTGGGCCACCGGGAGCGGTCAACCTGGAACGCCCCGCCCGCGGCGGGGCCGCCGCGGGCCGACACGACGTCGACCTTTGCGCTGGAACTGGTGTTTGTGGTTGGCTCAGGCAGTGCTGGCCAAAGTCTCTAGAAAAGCTGACGCGTGTTGGCACAAGAACTGCAGTGAGCGCAAGGCGCAGCCTACTGCAGCGTGCACCGCGTCCGGTGGCTCACCGAGAGGCGGCGGGGCCACGCCCTGGAAACCAGGGGGCCGACATACAGCTGCAGGAGGAGAAGGAGGAGGAGGAGGAGGAGGAGGAGGAGGAGGAGGAGGAGGAGGGAGGGAGGAGGAGGAGGAGGAGGAGGAGGAGGAGGAGGGAGGAGGAAGAGGAGGGGGAGGAGGAGGAGGAGGAGGAGGGAGGAGGAGGAGGAGGAGAGGGCGGGCATCTACCCCCCCCACGAGTAATCCTCGATCGCCCCGGATCCTGCAAGGCCGCCTTGTCCTTGTCGGCCTCCTCTCGGCTCCCCTCCTGCAGCGGCCCCTCCTCGTCCGGCTCCTCGGCGTCCTCTCCGACGGGGGGCTGCGGCGCTCGGGGCCGCGCGACCCCGGCGGGGCCACGGCGCCCCGTCGCCCCCTGCCGCTCGACAGCGAAAGCGCGCGCAGCGCTGCCCCTCCTCGTCCTCCTCGTTACCCTCGTCCTCCTCGCCCTCCTCGGCCTTTTCGTCCTCCTCGTCCTCCTCGTCCTCCTCGTCTTCCTCGTCCTCCTCGTCCTCCTCGCCCTCCTCGTCCACCTCGTCCTCCTCGTTTTCCTCGTCCTCCTCGTCCTCCTCGTCCTGCTTGTCCTTCTCGTCGGAAGGCTTCGGGTTGCGCGCAGCTCCCTCGAGAAGTCCCAGCTGGCCTCAGCAGGCCCCCCTGAGTACGTGGTCCCAGATGGCCTCAACAGGCCCCCCGAGTTGTCCAGGGCGGTCTCGACACCTCAACCCTGGGACGCGGGGACCCCCCGGGGCGCCGCCAGCGCCGGCGCCAGGGTGTCGAGACCGCACAGGACCAGTTGGGGGGCCCGCTGAAGCCAGCTGGGACCACTCTGGGGGCCTGTTGAGGCCAGCCAGGACTGCCTGGGGTGCTGCCTGCGCACGACCCGAAGCCTTGCCAGTGCTGCCCCTCTGGGCTGCCCACTGTCGTGGCCCCCGGTCCTCGGCGATGCCCGCCGCACCCTCGAGGGCGACCGAGGTGGGACCGGGGGCGGCGGGCGCTGCCTCGAGGGCCGCCTCGGTGTCGCGCGCCTCGCGCAGCTCGTCCAGCTTGGCCAGCTCCTCCAGCGTGGGATAGTTCCTGTGGGGGGGGACTCACGAGCGGCGAACCCATCCCTGCCCACGCCCTCGCGGTCTGGGTTCTGGGGCGCGATCCCGTGGCCGGGGATTCGCAATCGCACGGCTGCGGGGTCGCGGCCAAGGGGTTCTGGCCCGCGAGGCCATGGATACGGAGATTTGTCCGCCCACGAGGAGTGGGGCGGCACGCTCCAGATGTTCCACATCCCAAGCAGTTGGCACCAGGGGCGCAGCTACCCCCTTTTTGATTTCGCGGGCCTTCCACCGAAGAGAGGAAGGCAACTTCTCGATCCCTCGCAGGCGAGGCCATGTACGTCTGGAGTGCTCCATGTCAATGCGTGCTCTGCGCGCTTCGCGATCCTCTGTCTGCCCCCCCCCCTCGCTCGCCCCTTCAAGAACTCCACCGCTTCCACGGTCACTTGCTCCGTTCGTCCGCCTGCGGTGCGAAGCAAAACAGCGCACAAGTCTCTAAGTTGCTATAAGTAGGCACTCCGCAGGCGACGAAACCAGCCCCACGTGCACTGGGAGCGGGGGAAGAGGAACAGGCGGGGAGAAGCCAGGCGCCCAAGGCACGAGCACCCATCGCGGCAGCTGCGCTGCCCATCGCACTCTGCGTGGGACGTGCTCCCACAGAGCCATAGCGACAGATCGCGTCCCAGCAGCGGCGCAGAGGCGCAGAGGGTGTGTGCGTCAGTCAGCACGGGGCGGTGGCCGCAGCGGCAGCGCGATGGCTGCGAGACATAGGGGTCGAAGCAAGCGGTGGGCGTCTAAACTGGGCGATGGCTGTGATGGGTTCCGTTCGCGCTAATCAACTTCATGTCGGGCGCGTGCTGGCTGGCTCGGGACGACGTATTTGGTTGCGATCGTACTATTCCCCGTGCCCTAAAATGGGATTCTTGCTATTACTAGGACGCCACTGGACCTTCATCCTCCTTCTCTTCCTCATCCTCTGTTTCACTCTAATATTTCCTATATACTCCTACTCAAATAACTGACACAAAGCACGGGGTCCATCACGGACTCACTCTTCCTCACGGGGTCCATGACAGACTCAATGTCCCTAACAGGTAACTGCCCCGCAAACTTTTATATCTTTTCACAGCGATTTAGCAAGCGTGGCATGTGGGCACCCAAGAAGGGAACCGCCCAAGGGTATTTCACGGGACCGCTCGCGCCCAGATTGTGTGGACGTCTCTGGCGGTTTGCCCCTTTCAGCCCTTAGATTTTTCTCTTTTTGGTGGTCCACTGCTCACAGCGATGCAGCAGGGGTTGCATTTGGGCACCACGAGGGGGAACCGCCAGGGGGTATGCCACTCGCCCATTCGCGCACAGACTGTGGGGGAACCGCCAGGGTGCATTTCACGGGCCCGCTCGCGCCCACATCGTGGGGATGTCTCAAGCGGTTTGCGTGTTTCTGCCCCCCCCGATGTTCTCTTTGGTGGTCCACTGCTCACCGCAATATGGAACGCGTGGCACTCGGGCACCCCAAGGGGGAGCGGCCAGGGATGGGGACACTCCAGGAGTCGCGCCCCAATTCTGAGATTTCTCAAGCGGTTTGCCTGTTTCGTCCCCAGACATCTTTTTAGAGTTGTGTGCTCCTCGCTCACTCACTCACGTGAACCTCCTCCTCCTCCTCCTCCTCGCCCTCCTCCTCCTCCTCGCCCTCCTCCTCCTCCTCCTTCTCCTCAAAGTGAGCGCACCGAATCCCACTCATACTTGCTCGCCCGTGCTTCTTCCTCATTCGGACTCTATCATCACATTCGGACTCACCCATGCTCAGACACACTCAGATTCATATTCGCTCATCCTTAGGCTCGCTCATATTCGCACTCACGCAAACGCAAATTACACCCAGACGAACTGACTGAATCACATTCGAACGCAATCAGGTTCAGACTCGCCCAGTAGCAGACTCGCTCGTATTCAGACTACCTCGTACTCAAACTCACTCACGCCCAGAATCGTACCCATCACACTCACACTTGGACCCATTCGCACTCATACCCACTCGCACTCACTGCTCGCATTCAAACTCGCTCGCACTCAAACCCAATCATACCCAGATTCGCTCGTACTCCGACTCGATCACAATCATACCACTCACGCTCAAAGTCGCTCGCACCAAATCTGGCGTGGCACTTGAGTGCCCCAAGTGCCAGCAAGCGCCGCGAGTATCACGTCAGAAAGCGGGTCCAGCAACGCCACGCGCGCTTGCTTGACTTGCCGCAGTGGGAGCGGCGAGAGGAATTCCACTTCGCTCTTCCTCATGTGCTTCTTTTATATCTCCTGCAATATGTCCAGAAGGGGAAGACGTCACGCATGTCGTCGCAATCGTCATCGCTGTCGCGCCTCTCATCTCCGAGGACTCGCACTCACACCCAGGTGCTCTCAGACAGAGTTACTCAATGAGACCTGACAGGAACTACGAGATGCACATGTGAGGATCTCCACGTCGACTACACATTCTTGTCTAATTCCCCATATCCAAAAGATTGGGTTCTTGCTATTCTCTGACCGCGCCGGACCCCTCATCATCATCCCTCCCCTCCCTCCTCCCTCTCTGCACTAGACGATGATGATGAATGTCATGATGATGACCATGGTATGGTGATGATCTGATGTGAACATGAGAGAGAGCGCGCCCGCAGGGCCCGAGCAAAGGGGAGGGGGGGCTAGGCTTAAGCTACCCCCCCCTCCCTTGAGCCGCCCTTGTTGGAAGCCCCCCCCCCTCCCCCCCTTTTTTTTGCAAGGGGGGGGGCTTACAGCGACCCCCCCCCTCCCCCCTTGGGCCCTCCCCGGAAACTCCCCCCCCCCCTCCCCTCCCATCCTCCCAAAGGGGGGGGGGTGCTTAAGCCACCCCCCCCTCCCTTGGCGCCGCCCTGCTGGAAGCTACCTCCCCCCCTCCCCCCCTTTCGTGCAAAGGGGGAGGGGGGCTTGGAAGCTACCCACCCCCCACCCCCCTTTGGCCGCCCCGGAAGCTACCCCCCCCTACCCCCGGGGGGGTGCTTAAGCTACCGCCCCCCTCCCTTGGAGCCGCCCTGCTGGAAGCTCCCACCCCCCTCCCCCCCTTTGTGCCAAAGGGGGGGGGGGCTTGGAAGCTTGCCCCCCCCCCTTGCCCCCTTTGGCCGCCCAGCCCCCGGAGCCTCCGCCCTCCCTTTCGCCGACGATCCAAAATGAACAATCCACGATCGAGGATGGACGATCGACGATCAACGATCGACGATCGAAAATCCCAATCGAATCGCTTGCAATCGATTGCACTCCATTCCACTGCAATCCCCCTCCCCACCTCCCTCCGCTCCCTCCCCTCCCTCCACACCCTTCGTTCCATCTCCTCCCTCCCCTCCCTCTCCTCCCCTCCCTCCCTTCCGTCCTGTCCCTTCCCTGCAGTCCAATCGATTGAATCGATTGCAATTCAACCGATTGCAATCCAATCGATTGCAATCCAATGGATTGCAATCGAATCGTTTGCAATCCAATGGATTGCAATCGCTTGCAACGCAAGTGTATCATTCAACTCGTCCCGTGCCAACGCCGGGAACGAAAAATTACACTGGCGACGTACCCAACCCCTGCGCAAACGCGGGGCGCAAATAGTTTAGGACACTTTATAAAAGGGGGGGATGACGGAGCGAGGGTTACATATGTCTGCAGACGGAATTCGGGAGACTCGCAGGAAACTTGCTTCAGGACAAGGACTAGATAAAGCTGATTAGGTGCAATCCCTGAGCAACCCTAGCCACTTCGAAAGCGGGGATCTCAGATCGCAGCCCCCCAGGGATGGCGAGGTCTATTTTGGGTCCGCGCGTGGCGTCACTGTGCTGGGCCCCCCAGCAGGCCTCGAAAGTGGCGACAGTTTCACAGATCGCAGCCCCCCAGGGATGGCGAGGTCTAAGTTGGGTCCGCGCGTGGCGTCACTGTGCTGGGCCCCCCAGCAGGCCTCGAAAGTGGCGACAGTTTCACAGATCGCAGCCCCCCAGGGATGGCGAGGTCTAATTTGGGTCCGCCCGTGGCGTCACTGTGCTTGGCCCCCCAGCAGGCCTCGAAAGTGGCGACAGTTTCACAGATCGCAGCCCCCCAGGGATGGCGAGGTCTAATTTGGGTCCGCGCGTGGCGTCACTGTGCTGGGCCCCCCAGCAGGCCTCGAAAGTGGCGACAGTTTCACACATCGCAGCCCCCCAGGGATGGCGAGGTCTAATTTGGGTCTGCCCGTGGCGTCACTGTGCTGGGCCCCCCAGCAGGCCTCGAAAGTGGCGACAGTTTCACAGATCGCAGCCCCCCAGGGATGGCGAGGTCTATGTTGGGTCCGCCCGTGGCGTCACTGTGCTGGGCCCCCCAGCAGGCCTCGAAAGTGGCGACAGTTTCACAGATCGCAGCCCCCCAGGGATGGCGAGGTCAAATTTGGGTCCGCCCGTGGCGTCACTGTGCTGGGCCCCCCAGCAGGCCTCGAAAGTGGCGACAGTTTCACAGATCGCAGCCCCCCAGGGATGGCGAGGTCTAATTTGGGTCCGCCCGTGGTGTCACTGCGCTGGGCCCCCCAGCAAGCCTCGAAAGTGGCGACAGTTTCACAGATCGCAGCCCCCCGCAAGCAAGACAAGAGGAGGCAAGAGGGAGACGGGACGGGAAGGAGGAAGTGGAGACCACACTGCTCTATTCAAAACGAATACCCAACCAAGGAGGGTTGGGAAAAATACGATCCCCCCCGAAAGTTGCACGAAGTGTAATTCGGAAAACGCCAGCCCGTCGGGTTTGGCAGTGTTCGTGTAAGACGGCGGCCAGCTGGGGGAGGAGGAGGCGGAGGATGGGGGAGGCGGAGGAGGAGGAGGAGGAGGAGGAGGAGGAGGAGGAGGAGGAGGAGGAGGAGGAGGAGGAGGAGGAGGAGGAGGAAGTAGGAGGAGGGAGGAGATGAGTAGGAGGAGAGGAGAGGAGGAGGAGAGGAGGGAGGAGGGGAAGAGGAGGATGGGGAAACGGAGGAGGAGGATCACGAGGAGGAGGAGGAGGAGGAGGAGGAAGAGGATGATGACGATGATGATGATGGTGATGATGATGATGATGATGATGATGATGATGATGATGATGATGACGAGGAGGAGGAGGAGGGAAAAATGGAAGAAGAGGAGAAAACCGAGGAGGAGGAGGAGGAACGGAACGGAAGGACCCGCGGGGGAGTACGATGATGATGATGATGATGATGATGATGATGATGATGATGATGATGATGATGATGATGATGATGATGATGATGATGATGATGATGATGACGATGATGACTATGAGGAGGATGAGGAGACCGAGGAAGAGGAGGAGGCAAAAGGAAGAAGAGGAGGAGGGAGAGGGGCGGGAATAAATGGACGCGAAAGGGAGGGCGATGGCTCCGGGAGCTGGGCGGCCAAAGGGGGGAAGGGGGGGGGGGCTTCAAGCCCCCCCCCCCTTTTGCACCAAGGGAGGGAGAGGGGGGGAGTTTCCAAAGCCCCCCCCCCTTTCAAAGGGGGGGGGTGGCTCACCCCAGCTCCATTAAAAGGAGGGAGGGGGGGGGGAGCTTGGAAGCCCCCCCCCCTTTCCGGCCACGAAAAGGGAGGGGGGGGGTAGCCTCCGAAGCCCCCCCCC